>LR738712.1:639112654-639155413 GCA_902687465.1 Secale cereale
CTCTCTCTCTCTCTCTCTCTCTCTCTCTCTCTCTCTCTCTCTCTCTCTTTCTTCTTCGCTTCTAAAAAGAGAACAACAAAAAAGGAAAAGAAAAGGAAGGAAGTGGGTGTTTGGTAGGTCCAAAATGTTGATAATTTCGGTGGAGCTCAGGAAAAAGACGGAAGAATTTATGGGCAAAGTTGAGGTAAAGAAGTGAGATAACAAAGGCATGTGGATTATTTTGCAAGTGTGTTAAGGTGAATTCCAATCAATGGAATATTTAAAGTAGCTCCCTAAATATTGGGAGGATATGTTTTAAAGAGAAAACACCATGTGCATCTCCCTTGATTTAAATGGATCAAAGATCCATGCAATTTATTTAGTTGAGTTTCAAAATTAATTGATATGATGGCATGATGACATGATGCAATGCAAAAAAAAATAGAGCAAGCAAAAAATGAAACACACGGTGACATCAAAATATATGGAAGGCTTTTGGAGCATCGATCTTGGGGTGTCACATCATCCGTGCCTTCAATCTCCACTCCTCCAGCCTTCAGGGAGTGAATAGTGTTTTTTCTCTTGCGACCATTGGCAATTTTATGATAGTAATCAATATTCAGGTCCGCTTTTAAGAGCCAACGCTCATGGGATTGCTGAAGCCAATAGATCTCCTCATTCACCAACAAGTCATGCAGCTCAATACTGACATCAATTTTGATGCCGTATAACTCAGGGGATAGGGGGCCATTTTCTTCCAGTTCTTCCAGCATGGCCAATTCCATCCTGATTTCCTTCTTCCTTTTCTTATCATGACCATATTTATCCGATCCCCATCCTTTGAAGTAGGTTTTGAATCTCTTTAATTTAATATGCAGGACGTCAATGGGGTCAGATGAGAAGACTCTCCTGGCGGGTAGGAATTTTTCATCTTTGACCCAGGCGAGATTAAAACAAAACTCACGAGGTTTAGGAGCTTCACGCCCTTCCTCCCCACTGGACAGCAGCATGGGATTGTGGTCCGATGACTCCCGGACCAATTTCCTAACAGAAACAAAAGGAAACAGGTTTTCCCAATCTTCAGACATCAATACTCGGTCCAATTTTTCTAGAGTGGGGTGGGCCTGATTGTTTGTCCAAGTGTACTTGCCCCCACTAGTGTAGATCTCTCTAAGGGCCAAAGAGTTAATAATTGAGTTGAAGAGATTAGTAGACCTGATGTAATTCATTTTCTTATTTTTCTCATTGCAATTGCACAAGATATTAAAGTCACCTCCTACAATATAGGGGACACTCATATTACTACACATGACAACAAGCTCCACCAGGAATTCCTCTTTATATTCCTCATGGGCAGACCCATATACTATTAACAGACCCAGTCAGCTTTTTTCCTCTTGTCATGCACGACAAGTTGCAATATATATTTGCCTTTATTGCATGATGTGATGTCTAAGGAATCATGTCTCACACCACTCAGGATATCCCCAAATTTCCCCACAGATGGTATCCATTCCCAATGGAACAGACCAAAGGGGTCAATCCTCCTAATGCATTTAGGAGTGAAGTTCTTCTCCATAGTTTCTTGCATCCCAATAAAATCTAAAGAATGGTCACTAATCAATTCTGAGAGGCAGGTGGCCATCCCTTTCTTGCCTGCCCCTGAGGCCTCTCATTTGGAACGTTTTTTTATGGAAATGGGATCGAGTAGCCCTGCCAAGAGGCTTTGCAGGGCTACATAACAGCTCTTCAGCAGAGTTGTGTTTTCTTTGGCTCCTAGTCACATGCCTAGGGAGCTTAATAGCAGATTTCTTCCTATTTTTCTTCTTTTTTTACCAGAGGAAACATGCTCATGCAAAACCTCTACCTGATCGAGCCAAGTAAGGTTAACAGGGACAGTTTTTTCCAACCCATTTGTAACCAGGATGTCATCCCCATTATCTTCATTGTTATCTTTATTCTCATCCATCTTATTTTTATCATACAGGTTCTCTCTCACCCTCTCCAGTTCTCTAAGTACATTAACACATGAGAAATCATTATCAGGTATATTAACACCTATGCAAGAAACCCTATACAGAAGTTCAGTATTTGAAAGAGCATCAAAAGCATTAGTACATGGTGTGTGGTTATTACCTCCCAGGTCTCGTTTCTAAGCAAGATGGATGGCTTTTGCTTCAATACTCTCCTGCATCCTCTGCACATTGCGCTTACTGAATTTAATAACCGCTTCAGGAGCAAGGGGAGATGTGAGAATAAGCTCATCACTGCATTCAGAAGGTGGAAGTTGCAGGTTTGATCCCGCGCGCGAATTGATTTTTAACTTGTCCATTTTTCAAAAATATGGGCTAGCCATACTGAAGCGCTCGATGCGAAACTAATCAGTAGCATCGTCCCACGCGCCATATAGAGGAGGTCCCTACCCAGGCGCAACAAAAAATGTGCTCATTTTTTTTTTTGAGACAATCATCGCCAGGCTTTATTCAGTAATCAAAATGTTTACAGGTAAGAAAACCAGGTCCCCGGGTTGGCCCAACCAAACATGGCGTCCAAACCCGAGTTCTAATGCGTGCCTAGCGAGATTGTGAGCCTCGACATTCGAGCTCCTATACTCATGAGTTATATTACAAGAATTAAAAAGACTCGTGCGATAAGAAATTTCTTGAATTATAGCTCCATACTCCGAGTTGGAGTTTTTCTCCTGGATATCTCTGACCACCGTCTTGCAATCCGAAGCGATAAGAATCCGGTTTATATATAAGTCTTGCGCCAGAGCTTGGCCTTCCCTAATCGCCATTGCTTCCAAAGTGGCCGCATCAGATATGAACTTCACCTTACACGCTGAAGCTCCCAGAAATTTGCCCACATCATCACGGCACACTGCCGCAACCACTCCAAAAGATCGTTCAGTTGCCACCGCCGCATCCGTATTTATCTTCGCAAATCCTTCCGGTGGAGTCACCCACGCTGCAGGACGAGGTACCTTCCTTGACCGAACTGTAGTATTTTTATCCATGATCTTAATATCTCTCAGAAAGTTGTTGATAAAACTGTTTGTTGCGAAAGGGCTTTCAAAAATGTCTTCATGAACTGCTCTTCGTCGAGCTCTCCAGATAGACCACAGTGTTACCACCACTCGAGTAAAATCCTCATGTGATAGCGCATCATGTATTGTGAACAGCCAACTCCTAGCATTCATCGACAAGTTTTCTATCATGGTTTCCACCGCTTCTTCAGAACTTAAGGCCCATATGCTCCTCGCCATGACACAGTCTATGAGCGCATGCTTCCAGCTGTCCTCAGCCGTACACAAGGGGCAGATCTTTGTTGTTGACATATGTCGATGATGCAACAGATCCCCTGTGGGTGTTGTCTCGTGACAAAGTCTCCATAAGAACACTTTAATCTTTGATGGTATCTTCAAGTTCCACAAAGAGGTCCACGCCCTCTCATCCTCTGAAGAATCAACCCGACCACCTACAGGCTGCAGTAGCTCTTCGTTGCTCCTTTTCGTTCCCGCCAAGAACTTGTAAATCGATCTAACCGAGAATAAACCTCTTGTATCCTCTCCCCACGCCCAGAAATCCTCCACTCTACTTGTACAGAGGGGAATCCTCAAAATGAAGTCCGCATCTATCTGGATGAAAGTAGCTCGCACCTTCTCTTCGTTCCAAGTCGCCGCTGTACCATCAATCAGCTCCGAGACCCAAATAGGTCTTTCATCCACCAGAGAGAGCAACGGCCTCCTCAACCCCGATCTTGGCAGCCAATTATCTTCCCATACTCTAGTTGATTCTCCATTCCCAATTCGCCTCACCAGTCCTCGTGAGAGAGCTTCTCTCCCGTCCAGCACTGCCCTCCAAATTTGTGATGGATACCTGCCCAGCTCGGCCTCCAGGAACGGAACTGTCGGAAAGTATTTAGCTTTCAAAACTCTCGCACTTAAGGATAACGGATCCTGTATAATTCTCCATGCTTGCCTTGCCAGAAGGGATAGGTTAAAAATTTCTATATCCCGGAAGCCCAATCCTCCCAAATGTTTTGGTCTAGTGCAGACGTCCCAAGACACCCAACAGGGTTTCCTCTTCCCCCTTTTACTTCCCCACCAGAACTGCCTTATCATTGAAGTAATGCTCTCACAAATCCCTCTCGGCAATCTGAAACATGCCATGGAGTACACCGGGATTGCTTGTGCTACTGCCTTGATCAAAACCTCCTTTCCTCCATAAGAAAGCAGTTTCTCCATCCACCCCTTGATTTTGTCCCACACTCTATCCCTCAAAAATTTGAAAGTCCCGTTCTTTGAATGTCCCACATCCGTTGGCATACCCAGATATCTATCCGTTAGTTGCTCATCATGCACATTGAGAAGATCTTTAATACCCTCTCGGACCACTTGTGGACAACCTTTGCTGAAAAATATCGAGGACTTACTGTTATTCACTCTCTGGCCCGACGCCTGGCAGTACGTATTTAGCAGGTTTGATACCTCTTGTGCCCCCTCATTACTCGCCTTGAATAGCAGCAGGCTATCATCAGCAAAGAGTAGGTGATTGACAACTGGAGCTGTCGGAGCCACCTGAACCCCTACAAAGGCTGACGATTGAGGAACGGATTTAAGTAGGCACGAAAGGCCCTCCGCTGCTAACAAGAAAAGATAAGGTGATATCGGATCTCCCTGCCTAATACCTCTTGAAGGTCTGAATTGTTGCAATTGCTCTCCATTAAAAAGGACCGAAAAAGATACTGAAGTGATCATCTTCATCACTGTGTTTACCCATAGCGGAGCAAAACCAAGTTTCACCATCATTGCTTCGAGGTAATCCCATTCTAGCCTATCATAGGCTTTCATCATATCGAGTTTCAAAGCACAGCTGCTACTCCCCTTTGCCTTACTCCTCTTCATAAAATGCAAACACTCGTACGCTGTAATAATGTTATCTGTTATAAGTCTTCCAGGGACAAACGCAGACTGTTCCTCTGATATGATCTCTGGTAAAATTTGCTTCAATCTGTTTGCAATAACCTTCGAAGCAATCTTATACAGTACGTTGCACAGACTTATAGGTCTAAACTGAGTTAGCAGAGTAGGGTTCATTACCTTGGGGATTAAAACCAGGAAAGTATCATTTATACATTCTGGATCCTCTTCTCCTCTCACAATCCTGAGTACCGCTTTGGTCACCTCCTCACCACAGACATCCCAATGTGTTTGATAAAAGTGAGCAGGGAATCCGTCAGGTCCTGGAGACTTGGTGGGAAACATCTGGAACAGCGCTGTTTTCACTTCCTTCTCAGTATAATCCGCAACAAGCATAACATTCATTTCAGGAGTAACTTTCTTTGGTACATGGTTCAGAACCGCCTGAATATTAGATACTCCCTCTGATGTGTATAGGGACTTATAGAAATCGGTTACCATCTCTTTTAGCTCCTTCGGGTCCTCCACCTGGACTCCCAACGAGTTCATCAGCGCCCTTATCATGTTTTTCCTCCGCCTCAAGCTCGCCCTCATGTGAAAGAACTTAGTGTTTCTATCCCCCGACGTTAGCCAGTCTATCCTTGATCTCTGACGCCAAAGCAATTCCTCCCTGTGATAAAGCTCCACCAATTTCTCGTTAAGTTTCCTCTCCGTCTGGCTCGGACTAGTGCGAGCGGGATCATCTCTGAGCCTCTCAAGCTCCTCTTTTATGCTTTTCATCTCCCTCCTAACCGACCCAAAGGTCCTCTTATCCCAGCCCCCCAGGCTCTTGGATAATTTCTGAAGCTTCTCTTTTAAATCATAAACTCTATCAACCTTCTCACCCTCATTCCAAGAGGAGCGAATTGTATCTTTAAACTCCTCATGTGTTTCCCAGGCCACTTCATACCGAAATATTTTGCTCTTTATCTGGCTCGCCGCTTCCCCCCTATTTAAAGAGAGATGAATGGGGCCATGATCTGACGTGGCCGAAGTGACATGATTAAGAACTGCCAAGGGAAACATAGTGCACCAGTCCGTTGCACCCAGCGCCCTATCCAGCCTCACTCTAGTATATGAGCCTCCCGAAACTTTCTTTTCAAACGTCCAGAAGCGCCCTTTGAACCCAATATCCATCAACATGCAAGTGTCAACTGCGTCACGAAAACCTTGAATCTGCGCGTTGCTACGCTGACCAATTCCTTCATGCTCTTCCGGACGTAACACCTCGTTAAAATCTCCAATACAAAGCCAAGGAAGCGGACTCAAAGAAGAGATATTTTTCATAGTGTCCCACGTCCGGTGCCTAAGGTGAGTTTGAGCCTCTCCATACACCACTGTGAGTCTCCAGGGGTCGAAACCCCCCTCTCGAACTCCACAATCCAGATGATAGTCCGAGTAACCCAAAATATCAATATCAATATCATTATTCCAAAACAAGCCAATACCTCCACTCCTCCCAACACTACTAACAGCATAGCAATGATCAAAACCTATCGAACTGGCTAAACCTTCTACCCTAGCTTTATCAACTTGAGTTTCCACTATACAAAGCAAGGTAGGGACAAATTTCTTCGCGATTTCGCGAAGCTCGCGAATTGTCGAGGCTTTGCCCGCACCCCGACAATTCCAACTGATAATACTCATTGGTCCCGGCGGCGCCCCTCTAGGGAGCCCGCCGATATTGCAGTTGTATCTTTATTCCCCTCATCACCTTCTCCATCTTCACCTTGGTATATCCCCTTTTTTGACCTTTTATTTACCTTCCTCGGAGAGACATACACCGGCGGCATGGGGGGAATGCCTAATGGTGTCTTTGCAAACGGGACCATAACCATATCTTCTGGCCGACCTGAGGATTGAGCAACCATTGCCAAACTCGCCTGGGAATTCTCCACCGAAGCTCTTTTATTGGCACCTCTAACATCAGTGCTAACCTCTTCCAAACGGTTCCCTGTATCAGCTCCCTGGTTGTCATCTTTTTGGGCATCACTCCCATGGCCGGAATCGCTGTTATTCGCTGTTCCTCCCCTTCCTTGGTACAATCCACGGCCTCTTCCTCGTTCCCCTCCTCTACCCCTACCTCCGCGGGAGAAGGATCTCCCAACAGAAGGCTGGTTGTAGGGTACTTCCCGGCGTTTCGCAAGCATCCAGCTTCCCCACTTTTTATCCGTTTCACTCCATACACCATTGCCACACTCCTCAAAGCCGTGACCCATGATGCCGCAGATTTTGCAGAAGAACGGGACCTTTTCGTACTTTACCACTAGCATCTTTCTCCCCTCTCCTTCCACGTTAAGAGGGATAAACCTAGTCAAAGGTTTGGCAGTGAATACACGAACCCTAGCTCTTACATAGTCCCCCTCGTAGAACAGATTAGGGCGAAGTTGAACCTCCCTCACTTTGCCAATCCTACGGGCCAGCTCGTCCACCACCTCCGGGTGGCGATAGAGATCAGGGACTTTATGAATTTGCGCCCACAGAAACAGACCATCTAGGGCATAATCTTGGGGGTCAGACACCCCATCATAATCCTCAATAACCACCGCGAAATTCCTGAACAGCCAGGGTCCCCCATGGACTACTTTCTTCCAATCTCCTAGGCAGTGCATCTGGAAGATGAATCTGTTTGCCCCCGCCTCCCTGAAATCTGCCGTTTGCGCAAGGCCCCAAACGAATGTCAGCGTATCAAACAAAGACGATGAACTGAAAGGCCTGTCCGTGTTAACCCTAGCCACCGCCATCCAGCGGGCTTTTTCCTTGAATTCATTAACCTTGTCCTTCCCTATGATCACATCATCAAGTTCCTCATCCAGCAGATCCATGTTCTTAAGCATCTCTTCTAGATCAGCCTCTTCCCCTCGCCCGGATCGAGACGAAGATCCTCTTTCCTCCGCCATCTAGAACGGGATAAGAAGTAGCACGGCAACCAGCCTCGCGGTCACCCGAAGGCAGCTGCAAACTGGCCGGTGTAGCGACAAAACCTCCCGCCGGCCGTAGATCGCCTGGCGGAGGTAAGGCGAAACCCTAAACGAGAGGGTAAAAAGCAAAAATGTCTTACGTTATACCTATAAAAATGTGCTCATTTGTTACATAAGCCCCCGTTCCCCGAGGTGAGCCCACAACCAGCGCTTTCGTGCAGGGCCCGATCCTAATAGGCCGGCCCATTCAGTGGGGCCATCGCGAACTGTCCTGTGCGACTGCTAAAATCGCACAAAAAATGCGTCGGACAGCCAGTGTTCCTTACAACCTGAGCTGCTGAGTGTTATCAATTCATAGGCTATGCGAACGTTTAAGAACTGAAATCAGCGGCAAAACAAAATAGTTAAATTTTAAGGAGGAATTCTTGGGAAATTGTGAGTAATTTTCTTTAAAAATTGTTATAATGTGTGCCATCATGAACAAGTTTTTATTCAAAAAAGAAAAAATAGTAAAACTCAGCTAGGGATGTCTATACGGGCAAGCGAGAAAACACGCACGACCCTTGCGCACGCTTCAGCCGGATCCATTGAGGGGAGCGGCCCTCTTTTTTTTTCTTTCATTTTTACATTTTTTTTTCTTGTTTTGCTTTTTCTAATTCAGCATTTCAAAAAAACTGAACTAGAAAACGCCTTAAATATTAAAAAAAAACTTCTTGGATTTCAAAAAATATGAGGAAATTTGAAATATTTTGAAGATAATGTAATTGTTCCCGACTTCAAAAAAATGCATATGAATTTGAAAATTGGTCCTTCTATACTATATAAATGATCTGAATTTTAAAAAATGTTCACGAATTTAATAAATTGTTCCCGGGTTTCATAATATGTTCATAAATTTGGAAATTATTTCTGAATTTCAGAAAATGTTTGTGACACTCCGAGACCGGTGCGCCAGGTGTCAGACAGTTATTCGTTGTCAGTGCCATGTCATCTGCTTGCGTGTTGCATCTTTGCCTTGTCATCTTGTGTGTTGCATCAGCATGTTTTCAAAACTTGCATCCGCCCGAGTCCCCTCGTCCTCTCAGTTGTCCGTTCTGAGCCCACACACACTTGCACGCGCCCGCGGTGCCTCCGAATTTTTATTTTGTGAGTGGCCGGAGAATGTTCTCGGAATGGGTTGAAACTTGTCATGTGGTCTTATTATAGTGTAGACAGGCCGCCTGCCAAATTTCATCGCATTCGGAGCTCGTTTGATAGCCCAACGGATATATATAGCGGCACTAGTCGCCGGTTATTTCATCGGATGTTTTCGGTCTCAGAAAACTCCCGCGGGCCTCTCTCCCTCTCCTCTCACTTCAGCCCAACTACTCTACACAGCCCACCTAGGCCTTTCTAACTCCCCCTTCACTCCGTTGCCGTTGGATCGCGATCCGATGGCTCCGGAACGCTCCAAAACCCCCAAACCCTAGGTTCTTCCCTATATAAACGTCCACCCCCCTCCAATTTTGCGACCAAAACCCTAGTGTTTCCACCTCTGCCGCGCCGTGCTTCCACCGTTGCCGAGCCGTGCTTCCACCGCCGCCGAGCCGAGCTTCCAGGACCACCGCCAGTGCTTCCTCCTCGCCGCGCGGGCCCGCTGGGCCCGAGAACGGCCCGCGCCTCCGCAGATCTGGGCCGCGCCCTTCGTCTTCTAGCTCGAGTCCGCCCCGCCGACGGAGTTCCCTCGCCGCCGGCCCGGACCTCGCCCGCCGCCGCGCCCCAGCGCCCTCGTCACCGACCGCCGCCGACCACCTCCGCCCTCCCCGCCGGGCCCCTTCGCCGCCGCTCGGCTCCCCCTCGCCTCCGGCCAGCCGTCGCCCCGGCCAGCCGCGCCCTCCCGCCGGCGGGCTCGAAGGACCTCGCCAGCCCGAGCCGCTCGAGAGGAGCCGCCGCTCGATCCAGGCGCCAGAGCCCCGATCCAGATCGGATCCTGGGGGCCGAACCCTAACGGGTGCTGACCGCCCGATCCGGCGCCCGCGACCCGATCCGCTCCGTCCGACCCGTTTGACCCGCGACCAGCAGGTTGACTTCGTTTTTTCCTCTAAGTCCCTAGTTGTTTTTTAGTGTCTGATGCATATTTGTGATGAGGATAACTTTTGATGTGCTTATCCGTTTTGTGCATATGATATGTCAAAATGATCGTGGTGACTTGTACTATGTTTTGTTCCATTGTGCCATACATGTTTGAGGTCATCTAGATGTCTTAATCTTCATGAGAAGAGTGCTACTTATTATAAACTGCTGCTATTAGTTGTTTTCATGCCATGTTTGAAATGTGATAACTTGGTGCATGTTTATCCAAATGATGCAAATGATATGTCAAAATGTTCATCATGAGATGCTCTACATGTTGGTTGCTATAGCATGCTTGTTTGAGTTCATATTGCCATGTTTATCTATGTTGCAAAAGTGCATTTGGCTGTTAGGTTGTTAAACTTGTTACGAGATGCCTAGTTGAGGAGCTCGTTGCTATTGTTGTGTTTGTCCCCTTATCACATGCCTAGATGTTTTAGAATCTCCATGATGTGCTCTGTGATGTGGTGCATTTAACTTTCCATGATATGCCTTGTGTTGACTTAAACATGCTCACAAACATGCCATGTTGTTATTGCTGTTTTAACACTTAGTGAAATTTCACTAAGTCTGGAATCTGTAATATCCTGATGCTATGTTTGCTTGTTGTTCTAGGCAAATCCATGATAGTTTTGGGGTGACTATTGATGATTCCTTGTTGTATATGTTGTTGGATATCCATTCAGGCTCTCACATGCTCATTTGGGTGGCTGTAGCATATTTATTTCTTGCTCCCAAGTTACTATAAAATATTATTGTCAGGGTTTTAGTGTCATGATCAAAATGTTGTAGCTTGTTGCTATTGATCCATGCCTCCTATGGAGATGCTCCAATGGACTTGTTTGCTGTAGGATATGTCTACTTCATGTTCATGCTTCTTATCACCATGTTTGAGTGATCTAGCTTATATTTATCATGCTCCAAAGTTGCTATGTGGCTGTTATTTTCAGCTTGTTGTTATTCTTGTTTCATGTGTATCTTTTAGCCCGTTGCTCCGTTTGGGGTGTTCTTTATATGAAACTTGAGTGATTTTGCATGTAGAATCATAATATCTTCTTGTTTCATGTTTGGAGTGAGTTTGGTTGATGTTTGGGTGCATCTTGCACCGTGGCCATGTTATGCTTCCTATATAGATTTGTTATGCTTCCTGTATAGACTTTTTATGCTTCCTGTATAGACTTGTTGTGCTTCCTGTTTAGATCTGTCATGCATCATATCTTGCCATGTATTGCATCATATAAACTTGTGTTGTTTTTCTGTGCTTCCTACCTTGCCATGTTATGCTTCCTGTATAGACTTGTTGTGCTTTCAGTATAGATTTGTCATGCATCATGCCTTGCTATGTATTGCATCATATAGACTTGTGTTGTTTTATGTGCTTCCTACCTTGCCATGTAATGCTTCCTGTATAGACTTGTTGTGCTTCCTATATAGACTTGTTTGCATCATACTTGCTTAAGCACATTGCCACGTTTCCTGTGATGTTTTGATGTGCTTCCTACCTTGACATGTTTTGCTTCCTGTGTAGACTTTCTGTGCATCATAAGTAGACTTGTTTTGCATCATACTTGGTAGTGCGTGTTGTCATGTTCTTGAGTGGTTTGTTTACCGTGTTGCTTGCTTCTTCTCGTTAGTGCTTGTTCCGTTGCGTTCGTGAGGATTCGTTCGTCTACCCGTGGTTCTTCTTCAAGGCTTCTTCTCCGTCTTCTTCACGGAACCGTTCCTCTTCCTTGAGGGATCTCAGGCAAGATGACCATACCCTTGAATACCCTTACTATCATTGCCTTTGCTTAGTTGTCTCGATGCTATCGTTATATGTCGCGCTACCCATCATTTATGTCAGCCTCTCCTTGTTGCCATGAAACCTCTAACCGTTGAAACCTTCCTAGCAAAACCATTGTTTGGCTATGTTACCCGCTTGCTCAGCCCCTCTTATAGCGTTGTTAGTTGCAGGTGAAGATGATGATCGTTCCAGGAGGGAACTTGTTGTTGGAATATCACAATATCTATTATTATTATTAACACACCTATATACTGGGCATGGGTGGAAGGCTTGGCCTTTTGCTCGGTGTTTTGTTCCACTCATGCCACCTTAGGCGCCGATAAACCGGCATTATGTTCCTTGATTTTGCGTTCCTTACACGATGGGTATATGGGGACCCCTTGACAGTTCGACTTTGAATAAAACTCCTCCAGCAAGGCCCAACTTTGGTTTTAATTTGCTCATAATAACAACTTAATTAATTAATTAATTGCATAGGGGGTCATGTCCCCGGGTTCTTAATTCTACATAACAGGGGGGGGCCAGTGCTGATGGTGTTGGTCCCAAACGGGGGTTATGCGGGGCCACCACGGGGAAACTCGAGGATTGGTTTTACCTGTAGGATCGCCCATCCGGTTTTGGCCTGAGACGAGATACGCGCGGCTACTATCAGGGTGTCGGCATGCCGGGAGGTCTTGCTGGACTTGTTTTACCATTGTCGAAATGTCTTGTGCACCGGGATGCCGAGCCTGATCGGATTTCCCTAAGATAAGGGGTGATGATATTATATTTATCACTTCAGCTAATCGTGAGAGCTTGTGATGGGCTAAGTTGGGACACCCCTGCAGGGTTATGATCTTTCGAAAGCCATGCCCGCGGTTATGTGGAAGATTGGAATTTGTTAATGTCCGGTTGTAGAAAACTTGACAGAGGATCCGAAGTAAAACACACAACTGTGTGAGTAACCGTGACTGTCTCTTTTCACTTTGAGAAGAGAACACGGTGGGGTTATGTTTGACTCGTATGTAGTTCAGGATCTTTAGCGATCACTACTAGTTGCGACCGTTTGCGTAGATGCTCATCTTATTCTTGTACTCGTAAGTTAGCCACCATACTTTTGCTTAGCCGCTGCTGCAACCTCACCACTTTACCTCTTCCTACCTATTAAGCTTTGATAGTCTTGTTACCCATGGTTATGGGATTGCTGAGTCCTCGTGGCTCACAGATACTACAACAACAGGTGCAGGTGCAGGTTTCCGATGTCTTGACGTGAGAGCGTTGATCGTTGTGTTGGAGTTCTTCTTCTTTCTTCTTCAGTCTTGGGTTAGGTTCCTGGTCGGCAGCCTGGGATAGCAGATGGATGTCTTTGTGCTTTTCATGTTTGTATCCGTAGTCGGATACTTTGTATTGAGGTTGTTGTATTCATGTGACTTGTATGTAATGTTGTATCCCCTATGTATGTATGTAATGGTACGATGTAATGATATCCATCTTGCTAAGCGCCCAAAATGCGGTTGTGCCCCAATCACGTAAGTGTCACGTGATCGGGATAGAATCGCATCTTGGGCCTGACAAGTTGGTATCAGAGCCTCGACCGACCATAGGAGCCCCCTTGATTGACCGTAGTCTGGCCGTTGTTGAGTCTAGCAATACTTTTTCGGAGTCTAGTTATATCGGAGAGTAGGAATTTCTTTTTACTCCCCTGCCCCTTCGTCGCTCTGGTGAGGAATCTTGACGTAGGTGTTTTGAATTACCCCTCTTCCCCTTCAAATTTTTTTTAGGATCACGTGGTTAGTTTTCGTTCGTTGCGTTGTTAGTTCTTTCTTCTGGTGCATCTCTCGTCAAGTGGATTCAACCCTCTTCTTCTTGCAAGTGCAACCTCAGTTCTTTTCAACCGACATTGTTTTCCCCGTCCGAAGTGGACTTTCTTTTTCCCACCCGCCCACCCTTTTTCTTCTCGGAGCCGGACTCTTTTATCGGGTATCCATCTTACTCGTGTGAATCCCTTGCATTCTTTACTCAGTTATTTCAACCGGTGAATTCTTGTCTTGTACGTCATCCTTCATCTCTTTTTCTTCTCCGATGAATTCTCCTCTCATTTGATATTCTTCACCTCTTCTTCTTTCCAGTGGATTCAATTCAAGTATTCGGTGTTGTTCATATTCTTTTTCCTCGGCTCAATTGCTTCACCTTGCTCGTTCATCTCTCGCCATTTAATTATTCCGGAGTTCCGAAGAAATCTCAGGATATTCATCTGTGTTCTAATTCATTAGAGGTTGTCACCTTATTCGAGTCTTTCAATCGTTCCGGTGCATCATCTCCTTTCAATCCTTTTTCAACGGTGGTTTTTCTCTTCGGTGGGCTCATAACCCACAGGTCTTTCCCAGGATCTTACCTGACTCTCTTATTTTCCCGGAGTGTTCCGAAATTCTTTTCAAAGTGTGACGTAAGTATGTATTACATCAGTCATATGCCTTCCGAAGATCGTTTTCAAATTCTTTTCATCGGTGGTTCAACCTTTTTCCTCATTGCGTTCATCCGGAGTATTTTCATGAGTTCTTTTCTTTGTGTTCCTCCGAAGGCCATCATTTCAGAAGATTTCTTCGTTATCAGTTTTCAACTTCGTCCTCCAAATATTCTTCTTGATGCCTCTTCGTTCGTCTCACATTCTTCCGGTGCTTGTTCAAGTATTCTTTAATCAGTTCACGATCTCATTGCTCTCGTCATTTTAATTCCCTCGAGTGCTTTATTCTTCCCGGAGATTCATTCTCTTGTGTTCACTCGATCTCAATTCTTCACGATGGCTTGTCCTCTTGCATCGTTCAATTTCATTCCTTACGGTGGTCATTCTCGTTCTTCACTCGATTGTAATTCTTCTCGGTGTTTTGTTCATTTCATCATTCGATTAATTCTTCCCGGTGGTTCGTTCATTTTCTTCACTCGGCTTTAATTCTTACGGTGGTTCTCTCAAGAATTCTTTTCCAATGCTATCATATCAATCCATTCATTTTATTCCAATCCTACCGGTGTTTCATGAAGATTTTCCCGAGTTCAAGTTATATCTCTCTTTAATCTTTTTCAACGGGAATAAGTGATATGCAAATCCATTGCTTCGCATCAATTTAATTGGTGTAGGATAAGCATACCATAATTCTTATTCCTTTTCATCAAGTTGTTCAATCCCTTCCTTCGGAGTTTATTCGTGATGAATAAATTCTAGTTCTAAGTCATTTCGTCTTTTATTTTTCCAGAGTTCAAATTTTCTCGGCCTTCTCATCGGACTCTCGTCTAAATCATTGCAAGGCTTTATTCTTATTCTTTTTATACTTCATCATCCTTTCGCTACCGGAGTTCTTCATGGTGGTTCTCAATCATTTAAATCATTCTTCAAACGTTCATCCGATTCTTCTGGAGCAGCTCAAGCATTCTTATTCTTGCCTCTCGAGCGCAAATAATTCTCCTATTCTTTTGAAGTGGAGTTTTGCACCTCTTCATTTGCAGATAATCCTTCTTTTCGTTGCGGGGTAATTCACCTCAAGTTTTGAGATGTTTTCATAAGTCCACGACAAGCTTATTCTTTTGTTGTTGATTTTATCAACAACTCCATTCAAGTCCTTCTTTGAGGATGCTCTTTAAATTCATTCATGCTCGAAGTTGTCATCTTCTTATCCGTCCTTTTAATTGCCTTCTTTCAATTCTTCCGGAGGTTTTCTGTTGTTACTCTCGTCGAGTATCGTTCCATCTCCTCAGGTTCTTGTCCTGTTCCATTCTTGTTCAACCGGTGTGCTATTTCTTCCAGTTTCAGCCGGAGTGCTTCCCGAATTCCTTCGTGGAGATTCCTTTTTCTATCTCTTTTTAACCGGAGTGGTTTCGAATTCATTCTTATTCCTTCAACCTTTTGGATTCTCGTCGTATTCCTTCTTCCTCTTGTCTAACGAAGTGTTCGCAACTTCGTTCATCTCCATTGTATCCTTCTTTTGAGTTGTTCATCCTCTCAGGGTCTTTCTTTCACTCTTTTGTCCTCGAAGAACTTGTTCTTCCTTTTTCCCTTCCGTCTCGTTCCTAAGATCTCAGGACGAGATCTCTTGTTAGTAGGGGAGTGTTGTGACACCCCGAGACCGGTGCGCCAGGTGTCAGCCAGTTATTCGTTGTCAGTGCCATGTCATCTGCTTGCGTGTTGCATCTTTGCCTTGTCATCTTGTGTGTTGCATCAGCATGTTTTCAAAACTTGCATCCGCCCGAGTCCCCTCGTCCTCTCCGTTGTCCGTTCTGAGCCCACACACACTTGCACGCGCCCGCGGTGCCTCCGAATTTTTATTTTGTGAGTGGCCGGAAAATGTTCTCGGAATGGGTTGAAACTTGTCATGTGGTCTTATTATAGTGTAGACAGGCCGCCTGCCAAATTTCATCGCATTCGGAGCTCGTTTGATAGCCCAACGGATATATATAGCGGCACTAGTCGCCGGTTATTTCATCGGATGTTTTCGGTCTCCGAAAACCCCCGCGGGCCTCTCTCCCTCTCCTCTCACCTCAGCCCAACTACTCTACACAGCCCACCTAGGCCTTTCTAACTCCCCCTTCGCTACGTTGCCGTTGGATCGCGATCCGATGGCTACGGAACGCTCCAAAACCCCCAAACCCTAGGTTCTTCCCTATATAAACGTCCACCCCCTCCAATTTTACGTCCAAAACCCTAGTGTTTCCACCTCTGCCGCGCCGTGCTTCCACCGTTGCCGAGCCGTGCTTCCACCGCCGCCGAGCCGAGCTTCCAGGACCATCGCCAGTGCTTCCTCCTCGCCGCGCGGGCCCGCTGGGCCCGAGATCGGCCCGCGCCTCCGCAGATCTGGGCCGCGCCCTTCATCTTCTAGCTCGAGTCCGCCCCACCGCCGG
This sequence comes from Secale cereale, assembly GCA_902687465.1. NCBI lineage: Eukaryota > Viridiplantae > Streptophyta > Magnoliopsida > Poales > Poaceae > Secale > Secale cereale. The sequence goes on from LR738712.1 coordinate 639,129,279, forward strand.
AGTTCCCTCGCCGCCGGCCCGGACCTCGCCTGCCGCCGCGCCCCAGCGCCCTCGTCACCGACCGCCGCCGACCACCTCCGCCCTCGCCGCCGGGCCCCTTCGCCGCCGCCCGGCTCCCCCTCGCCTCCGGCCAGCCGTCGCCCCGGCCAGCCGCGAGTGGATATATCTCGCATAGCTTTTGATTCACACAGACTAGAGAAAGCATATGTTCAACCCATCGGGGCAACTTAAGAACATATACCACATACTTGAAGGAGTAATGAACTCTAGCTCGGAAGCAGCGCATGGTTGACGAAGTCAAGAGATACAATGTACCGAAGGCAATATGTATCAGAGGAAAAGCGCTCAAGATATGTTGAATATAAGGGACTTTGTCGGATATTAACCCAACGAAAATCAGGTGGTCGGCTAAGGATCTGATGTGAGTATCGGTACTCAACCAGAAGAAGGAGAATGCAAGGGCATCAGTTTATGGAAATTATCTGGATAAGCCGAAGCTTAAATGCAAAGAGTTACAATTTCCAAAGTCGAGGAATCAGAGGCAGAGGCTCTGATAAAAAGATGAGCACGTTGAATTGAATTAGATGGCTAATCAATCAAGGATTGATTTACCGAGAACCAGCTCATGTTCGGAATAAGGTCTGAGCCGAAGAAGATAATTTAGAAGGATCAACTAATGATTGCGTGCATTCACACTCATGTTGACTCAATAAGACCAAAATGACGGTGTCAAAGGGTAACGATGAATATTGCCAGACATATGGAATTATCCATAATTCAGGCCGGCAAGGGTAACCAACAGTAGTAGGCTGCAGAGGTCCTTCGGGAGATCGATTAACAATAGGAAGTATGTTGCGAAACACCTGATCAACTAGGGATGAACGAATCCCCGGTAAGTATGAGGATTTATTCATAGGTGTGATCAGGCGGAACAGGACTGCAAGGCAATAGGTTCCGAGAATTCTCGAAATGTCGGATAGTGTTACGATATGTCGGATAGAACCCGAGGGTACTGAGACGAATATAGGAACGACAGGTGTAGGTAGTTATCCTTTGGGGTTTAACGGTGGTCAGGGACTGCAAAGTAGTGGCATAATGGTCTCGGAAACTTCGTGGAGTATCTTCGGAGTCTTCTGATGATGACACGCCATCTTCGGGATGTGGGGGGGGGCTCTCCGGGAGGAAGCAGTTACGAGAACCTAATGTCGGAGTTAGTAAAATCGTTTAACCCGAATAGGAGAGAAATTCAGAGTCCCAGAATACAGACGAGGAATAAAAAGAAGCTACACCACCCAAGTGGCGACGTGGGGCCATAAGCCACACAGCCAAGTTAGTAAAACAGTTTTGACCTCTAGACTCAACTTCGACCAAGGAGTTGGGAAGGGGGTTCCTACAGGCAGTCGGCTCTGATACCAACCTGTGACGACCCCGGCCCGACCGTGCACTAATCATACACGCAATGCACACGATCAAGCCTAAGGACTCACGTGAAGGAATCACAGCACAACTCTAAAACATAAATAAATACATACAAGTTATATATTACAAGCCAGGGGCCTCGAGGGCTCGAATACATAACAAGTGTCACACACATAGTCAGCGGAAGCGTTAGGTATCTGGGTACAGATACAACACAGAACAGAAATAGGCCTTTATCAAGGCGGGGCAAAAGAAAGCTACGATCAAAAAGGCGCAGGCCTCCTGCCTGGGACCTCCGATCCTACTCCTGGTCGTCGTCCGCCGGCTCCTCGTAGAAGTACTCGCCGGCCGGGTAGTAGTAGTAGCCAGCCTCGGGCTGGTAGTAGTAGTCGTCAACGGGGGCTGCAGGCATCATGGCTCCGTCGTCTGGTTTAACATGCGGGTAGGACAAAAGAGGAAGCAAAGCAACCGTGAGTACTCATCCAAAGTACTCAGCAAGACTTACATCAGATCTATACTAAGCAATGCATCATTTTCAAAGGAGGCTTTATGTGGGTGGACTAGACTGCAGAAAGCCAGAGTAGAGAGGGAAAAAGCCTAGTCCTGACGAAGACTAGCATCTTCAGGGTCTTGCAGCAATTAGAAGGGTGCAGATTAGTACATCATAATGTAGAGTGTTCATAGTAATATCAACCTCATATCTCAAGTCACCAGTTCTAGTTGTACCGAAGTGGATACAACTCCGAGTGTCCGTTACCGTAGGACAGGCTATCGATAGATGTTTTCTTCCCTGCAGGGGTGCACCAACTTACCCACCACGCTCGCTTAACTCCGGCCGGACACACTTGCTGGGTCCTGCCCGGCCTCGGCTAAACAACACGACGCAACCCGACCGGATACCGCCAGAGAGGATCAAGCACGTCGGACTAACCTATGCCCCCGGGGGTCTTGGCCATCGCCCCGGACGCTCCTGCACGTTACGTGGCCGTTCGGTAGCAGACCTAGCAACCCCTTATACAAGCACGCAGTTGCATACCGGGTCCAATCCGAACGGGCCGCTCAATCGCTGACGTCGTGACGACTCCGGCTGATGTATACGACGCAGAGCACCCACTCACACCCACGTGGTGGTTAGTGCTATCGGACCCGAAGGCCCCTCGGATCAAATATCCAAATCGCTTAGTGGATTGGGAGCGCGCGGTAACGAGCAGAGCCCACGATACAGTTGGCCCCGTCGTCCCGTCTCGAGGACTTGTGACAAGGACTAAGAATGACCGGCCACGCCTCGTAGTTATCTCGCGGGTACCCTCACTGGTCACCCGACTCCACAGCTCACGCCTCAAAGGCACTCGCGGGTACCCCTCTGGGTCAACCCGCCTCCATCCACATGTGTAGTAGTAACTTCAAAGTGTCTTCAGACGCACGATACCTCTGGCCGCACGCCTTTGTTCCTGGCGACGTCCGGCCTCGGGGATCGATACGTCTTTAAACACGGTACGGTAAACCAGGGCATCCGTGTGGTTTCCATGCCGATGAGGAATCCGAGGAATCACCCTCGTTGGACTCCTAAACGACAAGTCCCGTTAAGGTGATACCGGAGGAATCACCCTCGGCGGTAATCACCATAGCGGATGCACGACAAAAGCTAAGTCGGAAGTGGGAAGAGGAATCACCCTCGGTAACCCACAACGAGCTAGCTACACTACAGGGACAACATCGGAAGTGAGTTCGGAGGTATCACCCTCGTCACCCGATGTTAACTCTGCGGAGTCGAGCATACTAGGGGGTGTGTGGTGATGTGAAGAAGGTCAGGGGAAGGGGCTCGATCGCTTGATCGAGGCAAGGGTACTAAGCGAGGCAACTACGAGAAAGCGGGACCACAGCAGTGCTACCCAACCTATACTAAGCAGTTTATGAACAAAGACAGGTATCAACAGTATTGCAAAAACAGGCTATGCAACAGTAATAGGAGCAGTAGCAGTAGCAGCAATTCTAATGCAAGAATAAGAGAGAATAGACATAGGCGATATCGGAATGATCAAAGGGGGGTTGCTTGCCTGGTTGCTCGGTGGCAAAAGCAAGGTCGTCGGAGGGGGAACCAATCACCGGGACGGCGTCGGTCTCTGGAGCAGCGTCAGCGTCGGACTCTACCGAGAGAGAAGAGGGGGGGGAAGAAACAGATAAATACACAGAATACAAGCATCACAAAGCGTGCTAGGCTAATGTGCAGTGCAGGGTTGCCTAAAAACATGTCTAAGTCATATTAGTTATTTTTAGGAATTAACTGGGATTATTAACCGGTGTATGTGCACTATTCATCTACCGGAAACGGGCTAAAAGTTGCGGGTTCACCTCCATAGAGGGTCCCGACACGGAAACAGATAGCACGGTTAGCTTCGTCTCGTCGTTCTGAGCAACTTTCATGTAGAAAGTTTTTCGATCGGAGCTACGGTTTGAGAGATATGAATTTTCTAAGTTTTAAACCATTTTCTGGAATTATTTCTATTTAACAGAAATGATTTATGACGTCAGCATGTAGTCATCACTGCGTCAGCAGTCAACAGAGCAGTTGACTGGGTCAAACTGACTAGTGGGCCCCACTGGTCAGTGACTGTGCTAAATAAACAGAGTTTAAACTAACTAATCAGTCTCATTAGCTAGTGGGCCCAGTTAGTCAGTGACTAGATACCTAATTAACTTAATTAACAATTTAGTTAGCATTTTAACTAATTATAAAATCAGTTTATTTAGGCGGGACCCACATGTCAGGAACATGGGGCCAGCCTCGTCAGCGTGGACTGGGTCAACGGGCCCAGTGGGGCCACAGTTCAGTGGCACAGGGGATGGGCCCCACACGGTGCCACGTCGGACATCGCCGGAACAGGCTCCGGCGAGGCCGTTTGCGACGGCGCGACTCCGGCGAGCTGCGGGATTTCGCTATTCGGCACCAAATCGTGCTCCGCGACCACCATTCGGACGAGGGGCGAGTGCCGCATCGATCTGCGCAAACGGCGCGGGATCCGGTGGTCGTAAGCGACGGCTACGGCGAGCGCGGCGGCGGCCGGAATCGGGAATGCGCGGGCGTGCGACTACGGCTCGACTTCGAGCGGCTACGCGGCTAGGCGGCAGCAGCAGGCCTCCAGGAGCACGCTACGGTGACTAGGCGGAGCAGTGGGGGCTCGGGAGCTCGGGCGCGGCAGCAATGGCGGACGGCGGAGCTCGGCCTCACGGCGAGCTAGCTACGGGGAAGGCGCACGGCTACGGGGAGGGAGAGAGAAAAGCGATGGCTCACCGAGGGGACGCAAGTAGGTCCGGTGAGCAATGGGAGCGCAAGGAGGTCGAGGTCGCCGGCGTTCGACGAGGGCCGAGGCGGAAGGGGGGCGGTGGCGTCCGGCGTTTGCGGTGATGCAGGGCTCGAATCAGCGGTCGGGGACGACGAGGAGGTCGTCGGGGAAGCTCGGGGACACGACAGAAGGGCGCAGGAGAGACGGTCGCCGTGGTGGTGCACGCCGGCGATCACAGGAGCGGTCGGGTGAAGGGGATCTGAGGAGGAGAGTGGTCAAGCGCGTGCGGGAGAGGAGAGAGGAGTGGGGGGGTGGCCAGGGGAAAAGACTCGGGCGCGGCGTCCTTATCGCCTCGCCCCAACTGCTCCGGCACCGTGGCGGCCAGTGGCCGGCCGGCGAGCGCTCGGCCAGTGAGGAGACGACACGAGAGGGGAGCAGTTGGAGGGGGTCGTGGTGGGCTGGATGGGCCGGCCTGGGCCAGCGCCAGGCGCCAGGTGAGTCTTCTGTTTCCTTTTCCTCTTTTGTTTTAGTCATTGCCACTGTTTTGTATTTATTTGAATGAGCAAACCATTTTTTGATAAATGTGAAACTTGGCACATAAATCAAGTATAATATTGTGATGCTGCATAGAAATTTTTGGGCCAATTGGAAAAGGTTAGACATTTTTAGAATTTTGAAAAGACCAAGATAAATGCTGATGGACTACTGTTTTAACATCCAGGGACATTTTGGGAATTTATAAGAGGTCGGTTTCAACATGACAACTACTTAGGGAATATTTGCTGATTGATGAACATTTTTCCCAAGATTTTTGAGCAACTTTACTTTGCACTTGAATTTGAATTGATTTGTTTAACCACTGTGATTAATCATTGCAAATGAGCATGACATGGCATGATTAAGAGGTGATCACTGTGGTGAGAATCTGGGGGTGTTACACAAACATGCCATGTTGTTATTGCTGTTTTAACACTTAGTGAAATTTCACTAAGTCTGGAATCTGTAATATCCTGATGCTATGTTTGTTTGTTGTTCTAGGCAAATCCATGATAGTTTTGGGGTGACTATTGATGATTCCTTGTTGTATATGTTGTTGGCTATCCATTCAGGCTCTCACATGCTCATTTGGGTGGCTGTAGCATATTTATTTCTTGCTCCCAAGTTGCTATAAAATATTGTTGTCAGGGTTTTAGTGTCATGATCAAAATGTTGTAGCTTGTTGCTATTGATCCATGCCTCCTATGGAGATGCTCCAATGGACTTGTTTGTTGTAGGATATGTCTACTTCATGTTCATGCTTCTTATCACCATGTTTGAGTGATGTAGCTTATATTTATCATGCTCCAAAGTTGTTATGTGGCTGTTATTTTCAGCTTGTTGTTATTCTTGTTTTATGTGTATCTTTTAGCCCGTTGCTCCGTTTGGGGTGTTCTTTATATGAAACTTGAGTGATTTTGCATGTAGAATCATAATATCTTCTTGTTTTCATGTTTGGAGTGAGTTTGGTTGATGTTTGGGTGCATCTTGCACCGTGGCCATGTTATGCTTCCTGTATAGACTTGTTATGCTTCCTGTATAGACTTTTTATGCTTCCTGTATAGACTTGTTGTGCTTCCTATTTAGATCTGTCATGCATCATATCTTGCCATGTATTGCATCATATAAACTTGTGTTGTTTTTCTGTGCTTCCTACCTTGCCATGTTATGCTTCCTGTATAGACTTGCTGTGCTTCCAGTATAGATTTGTCATGCATCATGCCTTGCCATGTATTGCATCATATAGACTTGTGTTGTTTTCTGTGCTTCCTACCTTGCCATGTAATGCTTCCTGTATAGACTTGTTGTGCTTCCTATATAGACTTGTTTGCATCATACTTGCTTAAGCACATTGCCACGTTTCCTGTGATGTTTTGCTGTGCTTCCTACCTTGACATGTTTTGCTTCCTGTGTAGACTTTCTGTGCATCATAAGTAGACTTGTTTTGCATCATACTTGGTAGTGCGTGTTGTCATGTTCTTGAGTGGTTTGTTTACCGTGTTGCTTGCTTCTTCTCGTTAGTGCTTGTTCCGTTGCGTTCATGAGGATTCGTTCGTCTACCCGTGGTTCTTCTTCAAGGCTTCTTCTCCGTCTTCTTCACGGAACCGTTCCTCTTCCTTGAGGGATCTCAGGCAAGATGACCATACCCTTGAATACCCTTACTATCATTGCCTTTGCTTAGTTGTCTCGATGCTATCGTTATATGTCGCGCTACCCATCATTTATGTTAGCCTCTCCTTGTTGCCATGAAACCTCTAGCCGTTGAAACCTTCCTAGCAAAACCATTGTTTGGCTATGTTACCCGCTTGCTCAGCCCCTCTTATAGCGTTGTTAGTTGCAGGTGAAGATGATGATCGTTCCAGGAGGGAACTTGTTGTTGGAATATCACAATATCTATTATTATTATTAACACACCTATATACTGGGCATGGGTGGAAGGCTTGGCCTTTTGCTCGGTGTTTTGTTCCACTCATGCCACCTTAGGCGCCGATAAACCGGCATTATGTTCCTTGATTCTGCGTTCCTTACACGATGGGTATATGGGGACCCCTTGATAGTTCGACTTTGAATAAAACTCCTCCAGCAAGGCCCAACTTTGGTTTTAATTTGCTCATAATAACAACTTAATTAATTAATTAATTGCATAGGGGGTCATGTCCCCGGGTTCTTAATTCTACATAACAGGGGGGGCCAGTGCTGATGGTGTTGGTCCCAAACGGGGGTTATGCGGGGCCACCACGGGGAAACTCGAGGATTGGTTTTACCTGTAGGATCGCCCATCCAGTTGTGGCCTGAGACGAGATACGCGCGGCTACTATCAGGGTGTCGGCACGCCGGGAGGTCTTGCTGGACTTGTTTTACCATTGTCGAAATGTCTTGTGCACCGGGATGCCGAGCCTGATCGGATTTCCCTAAGATAAGGGGTGATGATATTATATTTATCACTTCAGCTAATCGTGAGAGCTTGTGATGGGCTAAGTTGGGACACCCCTGCAGGGTTATGATCTTTCGAAAGTCGTGCCCGCGGTTATGTGGCAGATTGGAATTTGTTAATGTTCGGTTGTAGAAAACTTGACAGAGGATCCGAAGTAAAACACACAACTGTGTGAGTAACCGTGACTGTCTCTTTTCACTTTGAGAAGAGAACACGGTGGGGTTATGTTTGACTCGTATGTAGTTCAGGATCTTTAGCGATCACTACTAGTTGCGACCGTTTGCGTAGATGCTCATCTTATTCTTGTACTCGTAAGTTAGCCACCATACTTTTGCTTAGCCGCTGCTGCAACCTCACCACTTTACCTCTTCCTACCTATTAAGCTTTGATAGTCTTGTTACCCATGGTTATGGGATTGCTGAGTCCTCGTGGCTCACAGATACTACAACAGCAGGTGCAGGTGCAGGTTTCCGATGTCTTGACGTGAGAGCGTTGATCGTTGTGTTGGAGTTCTTCTTCTTTCTTCTTCAGTCTTGGGTTAGGTTCCTGGTCGGCAGCCTGGGATAGCAGATGGATGTCTTTGTGCTTTTCATGTTTGTATTCGTAGTCGGATACTTTGTATTGAGGTTGTTGTATTCATGTGACTTGTATGTAATGTTGTATCCCCTATGTATGTATGTAATGGTACGATGTAATGATATCCATCTTGCTAAGCGCCCGAAATGCGGTTGTGCCCCAATCGCGTAAGTGTCACGTGATCGGGATAGAATCGCATCTTGGGCCTGACAATGTTCCTATATTTTAAAAATATTAGCGAATTTGAAATTTGTCCCACCTTTCAATGAATGTTCTACATATTAAAAAAAATCATGAATTTGTAATAAAATCATGAATTTGTAATAAAATGTATTTCAAAAAACGCTCCCATGCTTAAAAAAACATGAATCTGAAAAGGTTACCAAATTTCAAAAATTATTCCTTGTTTCAAAAAATGTTCCAAAAAATGAAAATGTTCACACACAAAAAGTAAAACAAGAAAAGGGGAAAAGTGTAATAAAAACTAAAAAACAGTAGAAATTTGGTTCGTGTTACGTTCTAAAACTTTCGGAAAACCATTGAATAAAACCTAAATATGACCAGTATATGGGTCGGACCATATACCGTTTGAAATTTTCTATGAGTACACGGTGTCTGCCTGTTCTGTGACCTAGATAAGTGTACTCACGCGCATCCTTGTTACAATCTCTCCAATTGGCCTGACATCAAATTATATCATCACGGCACGTGGGTTTGGGAGCAAGGAAAGCAAGCACAATAAGGCGATGTTGCGGACAACCTCCTCGGCAGCAGAATCGACGATGCAGCGGTCCTACGCTTCAACGTCGTCTCTACTCCACGTCTTACAAGTACATCTCTATACTCTTCTTACCTTCTTTTTGGAGATGTTTTTTTTATGGTTAGAGCTAGGTCGATTCTTGATGACCAACTTGTGATGTAAGTAACAATGGCGACTGGACGAGTTAATTCATCGGCACGCATCCAACATTTTGCGAGGCAAACGATGATTGCTGAAATCAAATGCTCCTACTGCTCGCCTTTATTTAGATTAAACTGTTTTACTTTTATGTAATTATAATTTTTATTTCTAACATGTGAACTTAACTGATATACTTTTCTATTATACTTAGCAACTACTCCCTCTGTCTGGAACTACTTGTCACAGAAATGGATAAAAATGAATATATTTACAACTAAAATACATCTAGATACATCCATTTATTCGACAAGTATTTCCGGACAGAGGGACTACTTAATAATACAGCTAAATGTGAAGATGTAACATTTTTATTATGTAATTTTAACATCAGTTAGGAAAAGGAATTTCGATAATTTTGTAATATATATGACAACAAGTTTAACATAGTAGATCTTAGAAAATAGAACATGCTAAATCATAAATATTTACCGACTTAATTAGTGTCACTTAAATGAATTGGAAATGTGTGTTGTCGTTTGAGTTTATTTAGTTTTCTTAAATATCATGGTTGAGAGCTATAAAGTTGGACGAGGTTTCCTGAATGCAAGCTTGTCACCTTTTAAGTGCAACTAAACTAAGGGATAATTATCTTCATACCAAATCAAAAACTCTGAATATGGACTATATCTACAAGTGGTTTGTCTTGGAACTACCGCTCTTCATGTTTACTACTTTTTCCATCACCAAATATGTCTTCCATAATATTGGTTGAACTATCAACTCCCATCCCAAACTTTGCACTTTATCATGAATTTGCATTATTCAACTCGACTCGCATTAAATGCTTCTAACTTTTTTCATGGTTTGATGTGTAATCTGTATAAAAAAAGATTGATTTGTATGAGTTGGTAAAGACATTAACATTTTTAACAAGTACACATTGATGCATATTTTTCCCCTTGGTTTGATCAGCACTCTGCATAAAAAAATGTGCAATTCAACAACAAAAAACAATGCCTTGCACAGCTCATATTTTATCACTCAAAATCCATCGTAGTCATCAAGAATTTTTCAGTAACATTTTGATTTGGAATATTGTATTTAGATGTACAACCTTTATGTATTTGTTGGCTCTACTATGATAGATTCGACTACCTTCAATACATATAAACTAAACCGCGATTATGTTCATGACCGGTCAGCTCACGTCTTTTGTACATATGCGATGATGTGTAAGCTTTTTGTATGGATTCGCTTTGTCAACTCAGAAGAATTCTACGAACCAACCTGTGGTTGGATGTGTTACAATAACGAGAGACGACAATCGAGAGAGAAGGATAAAGTGAATCGGTCCTTCTCATTGATGATGGGTTACACATATATATAGCCCCCGAAGGGGTGTCTCCGAATGGACACGAGGCAACTGCCTCCTTTAGGAAAAGTAGGGATTAATAGGATTAATTAAATCCTAACACTCCCCCTAATCCATACTTGTCAGTGTAAGTATCATCATCTTGAGAAGCTCCTCCAAAATCCTCCAAAAACCCCGTGGGAAAAATATGAGGAGATAGGTGTTTCATATGTTGCTAAAAACTCCTTCAAACCCAGTGGGAAAAATAAGGAGAAAATGATGCAACATATAATGGTTATTGTCTCTTTTAACTCAATATGAGAAAACCCATAGAGTTTAGAGGACAATAAATATGTCGTATATACTTTTCTAAAAAACCCGGTGGGGAAAACAGAAAGTATGACATATGATCTCATGTTGATATTACCTCATTAAAAACCTTTACGAGAACCTGTAAAGTAAGCTCATGAAGGGAAAAAGAGTATAATATGATGCATTGAACAGGAACAATTCAGGAAGATACTCCCCCTGATTCTTGCAAGTTCCAAAGCCGTCACATACCAATTCCATGAACATGTTTCTGGAATGCAGAAGTTGGTAGAGACCCAGTGAACAAATCAGTCGCATGATTTGACTTGCAAGATATGCAATATAGTGATATTGCTTATTATGTAACATGTTTGCATCCGGGCAACACAAGAAACCTTATCGTTGAGATAATGGTTGGTGGATGTAGCCATGAGGTCTGTTTCGAAGACTCTTCATGAGAGGGCTACCACACCTCGTAGGAACACTAAGCTTGTCTACGATCTGATATAGCGGGGATCTGATCGATGTATCCAATGATATTGGTGTTCAGATTTCTCCAAAACTGAAAAACCAGGACAAGATATTTCATGCCTTGGAGATATCAAAAGATATTCTTGAGTACCAATCAATTGTGTTTGGTCGATCCAATGGCATATGGAACGTTGAGTCCCAATATCTCATTTCCATCATCTCTTGGTCTAAATATATCTTTCTCTACGTCTAGAGAATGAACTACCATGAGAGTTATGGATGGATAAGATTTGTCCACATTGAATTTCTCCAATATATTTGGATATAGACAACATAGTATACCATAATGTATGAATGAAGGTGCTCAAGTTGTAGTAACGAGCGATATTTTGGTTTACCAAATTCTTCATTTTAAACTCCGTCATTTAGATGATTACATGTGTCGTCATCGCAGACACACTCCTTGTGAATAAGGAACTCACTACGTCGGTTATACCAAATGTACCGACAATAATAATAAGTCATATGGTGACTTATTGATTTTACACAATGTATGTTGCGTGTTGCATTTCGATTCAGAAGTGAGATTCCATCGGGAATCAACCATATATGTCTGAATCTAGTGATCCACATGAATATGTGATCACTACATCTATCAACTGCAGATATAGATGATTTTGAACTGCCAATGATATAAGTTATCGGAATAAGATTCCATCTCTGGAGAATAGTTGGGTATCTGCATGAACCCTTGTGCTACAATACTTGCTCTTCGTTTCACCACCTCGTTGTTCTCAATTCCGTTTCCAGAAGAAAACTGGTGTAGGTATTGCTTATGAATACCTTCCCATTATTGAGCAAGATCATTTCTACCTAGATCCCTTTGCTTGAGTTCAGTCCGAGTGTTGATCACACTTTGCCATGGCCATGGTCTTTGGATCTGAATCATTTGTAAGGTTTTGCAATCAAGTTGAGAAATGTATGTCGACGATTGTAGACTTCCGGTTATATGATTCTCCAGAATCTATATATCAATATATAGTTGATGGAAATATCGTTACCCATGGTGACTGCTCGCGATTTCCCAATGCGATTGAGTCGGGTATTCCGATGTCCCGGTCATTGTGTGCACTATGACCTGGGTTGGTGGAGGTTTCCCTTCCACTGGGTGTATACTACCCATTAGGTGTCTGTCAACGTAAAGTTGACATGCATTTACTGATTCAGAGGCCTTGATATCCTTGCTTGCAAGAAGCTGAATCCTAATGCACTGTTGTCGTACTTCTCCCCTGTTGCTTTGAACGGGGAGTTGAGTGGTTTTAGTTGGTACCTCCACTCTTTCCGACATATTTTTGCAGGATTGTAGGATTGTGTGACACCTTTATAGTCAGTAAATGAATTTGGCAGGTAATCTGCAATGTGTTGCAAATCTTCTGAACGCATGGTTCAGATCTTTCAGTACGTGAATTTAAGGCAGAAATGTGTTGAACATTCCACTAATTTCCTGGCATTCTTTATGGTACTTGAAATCTCCCCCTAATGCCTGGAAATGTTCCTCGTTGAATCAGCATACTGGCCTTGAATAACTCCCCATGTGAGGGGCTTGAGGTATTGACGGTAATACAGTTATTCCTCACATAGATCCCAACTATATGTTGAGGGGCCAATGATGTATGCCGGGTGGTGATATCGATATGCAACCGAAGTACTGCAGATGGGAAATACTTGGTAGATTTCCACGTATCAAAGATAGAGGAGAATAATATATGCAGTTTGGTCATGAGTGTGTAAGACTACATGACTCCAACGTAAAGTTGGTAAGTTGCAATTCAAAGTAAAGATCATGCAATGAGCTCAATTCTTTGGATGGGATTCTACCAAACCATTTTGAGTCTAGACATTAAGACAAATTGCTAAACTTCAATCCGAGAGTCATAGAGGAAGCACTCAAGGAGAATTATGCAATGTTGTCCATCTGATTTGCTTGAAATCGATGTCAGGATAAAGCCAATGGTTTCGTGTGAATAAATCACACACTTAAGACTATCATGTAGATATGTCTTTTAGAACCATGGAGTACCTGAATAGTCTAGTCAATGGATGGGAAGAGCCACTTACCTCAACTTGATGCATTCAAGGAGTCTGAGTGGTTCAGCATAGACTTTAAGGTGTGCGGGCCTTAAAATTAGCTTCCCTGTGTCACTTGTAGTGCACATAAAATCCAAATGTTGTTAGAATTTAGCATCATAACAATCATAAACCATTGGAATGATAGTTTCGGTTTCAACCCAATGTCAATGATGACCAAAAACTGGAATGCCAAATTTGTCATGCAAAAGACACTTTGAAAAACTATCTCGTACGCAACATGTGCTACGGGTTTTGTAGTATGTGTAGTACAATCATGATGATACAAAGAGAATGTGCTTGCCATATCTATTGCATGTGGTAAAGAGAAGATATTCCTCTTTGTTGTCATCATAAGTTTCACAATGGAAACTACTTGACGGATACCTGTATAGTTTAGTAGGGTACGAGTTAAATCCGGAAGCAATAAAGCATCCTAACGTTACTCGAGTACCCACAGGGACAGTAAATATGACTCGAGTTGAGCCAACAAATACCTCATCACGTCTAGCGATTTTAAAATATCTCCTTTCTTTCAACGAGAGTGAAAACATTTCACTTCCCCGAGTATAGAGTTCATGGTGCATATGTCCACATGGCACAAATCATCTTTCATCAGATTGACCCCGTAGAAATCTATATATAGACATGAACATTCTCAAGAAAATCACTGTCAGATATATATAGAATACATACAGATGAATTTGTACCAAAGTGCTGATACAATATATTGTGATATACAATATATGATGACAACAATAATCATGTTCATATTAGAACATGAGAAATGGACATAAACAAATTAATCACTAAGGAGATTGAGGGACTAAATGTAGTCTCCAAACATGTCGGTTGATGCATATTCAACCACCATGCTCTCCATGCTCATAGGGTCTCGTGACAACTTGATGGTGTCAGGTTGAGGGTTTGAAGTGAGTTTCAAACCATTACCCTTGAGGTCCTTTGCGTCCTGGTGGTGTGGCTTGAATCGCACACGCTATCCCATGGGATGCAAGACTGATCTTGATGTCCATAACCCGCTTAAGTAAATTGTGGCAATTGAGGGCAAAAGCCTCAAATTGTTAGCCAACAATTACTTATAGAGGCAAGCCAGAGATAATTAATTTACAAGAAGTAAATTAAAAACTATCATGGTTTTGTAATAAGAATGCAAAAATTTGACTCGAGTGTATAACTTGAAAATGCTCAACCTCAATTGTGGGAATATAACACATTAAAGATCATACAGATCTCACAGTAATAGAGATTGTCTGCACATGGGCAGTAGATCCAACCAATTACCTTGTGTTTTCCAAATATAATGAGGGAGATGTTATTGTCAAAATTTTACAAGTTCGTGGTGCGGGTGAAATCAATCTCAACCGATGTGACATGTTCATGAAGAATGGCAATGTGGTAAACACATAGAACATATCATCTCCGGTGAAAAATCGGTAATTTATTTATATTACAGATTGTGTAATATAAATACATCTTGATGTTGCAAAATTAATAGATTTCAAGAAAGATGACTCGAAATCAATAGTGTGAATCTCAAATTGCTAAGGATGACGCCTTGAATTTTGCATATGTATTTGCAAGAGATTGAAAATCTCAATTGCAAATAGACGTATTAATCTCGACATGTGTTCAACATGGAAATAGATACATCATAGAAAATATTCCGGAATACTTCGTACTCAACGGAGAAACAGTACTGCCGAGGTACTAAATTTATCTTTGCAAGAGATAAAAAAATCTCAATTGCAAATAATAGATGTAATGAATCTCAACATGTAGAATAACATGGAAATATATTACATTATAGTTTATTCTGGAATACAAGGTACTCTACAGATATACATTACAAACGTAATGAATAATAATGATGTTGCAAACTTGATCCTCAAGTGAAAAACTTGAATTAGGTAGATCTCAAGTTAAATGAGATCTTGTATCAAATTGCAAGATAATTCAACGGAGTGAATTAATATTTTACGTGAGAAAATTGATCTCAACCGCAATGAGATATTTTGCGGGAAAAAGTTTTGTCAATCGCAAATGTTGTGCGAGAAAACTTAATCTCAATCGCACAACAATGTCGTTGCACTGATAGGATATCTGAAATAATCATTTACATATTGTAAATGTGACATGGAGTAATCTGACGGTCTCCAATGCAATTTTTCCATTGAAACCGTGAATCAGTAAAACCTCGATGGAAAAACTGAAAAACAACGAAGAGATAAGCACCATTGGCTCTCTGTGTGGTTACGAATCAAAGATTCGTTTTGGCTTTGTACACCACTACACCGCCGTTGGGCGGTTGCGTTGAACATCGAGTCGCCGGCATGTGAGGGCGAGCCACGCTGCCGCTACGGGAGGGGCTCTTCACGCCGGGCCGTCCTCGGCCGCATCTAGCACCATAGGCGGCACGCCTTGCGTGGCCGCGGTGGGGGGCGCCTTCTCGCCGGTACGTAGAGTACGCTGGCGCTGGGTCCGCGCTCCGGCCGTGGCGAGCCGGTGGAGGCCGGGGAAGATGCTGCGGGCGATGCCGGAGGGGCCACGCTACCGCTGCGGTCTTGCGACACGCTGGGAAACGCCGCGCCGCCGCACTGGATAGAGCAGCCGCTCCAAACGCCGGCCGCTGGCCGAGATGTGCTCGCGCCGTGCACTGGCCTGTCGGAGGCAGTATCGCCTTTGCGCCTCCCGTTGGAGACCGGGGAGCATAGCCGGTGCCCCGCAAGAATGAGCCCGGCCACGCCGCAGCGGCATGGCTGGTGCGCCGAGGGCGCTGCCATCGCGTTCTGAAGCCCGTGTCGGGGTTTGCGATGGAGACGCCGCCATACATCCGTCGAGGTCCGCGCAGCGCCTCCGTGTTGAGAGGAGAGGACAAGGCCAGGCAGTCGTGTCCCGCGTTAGAGGCTGGGGACACCTCGCGTTGGGAGTCGACTCATCGCCGGACAGCCGTGTGCGCTCTAACCGAGGTGCATGCACGCGGGCATCGCTGGCAATGCAGATGAAAAGCAACGGCACGTGGATCAGTCGCTTGATCCAGTGCAAGAATTGAAGAACGCATGGTACCTTTTTCCTTTTTCTGCATCACTGAATCGAGCCGTGTTCGTCGTTGAGGCCTTCAATTCTTGAATCGATGGAGATGCACATCATCTATCCTTTCTCATTCTGCCCTGATCTTTATCTTGTAGCAATTGGATCAATTCGTGAGTCTTGCCATTCGTAACCGCCGCTGGCCGCAAAGGGCATCTTCCCTTTGCATGATGGATGATTCGTTCTTGATTGAAGCATTCTCTTCCTTGATTCAAGAATTTTATCCTTGTGAGTGCGGGGAAGAAAACCAATCAATCGTAGATCATTAATTGATCACAAGAAGAAAAAGATGAGCGGCCATGTGCTTTCGCCGCCGCCCGTCCGTCCGCGTGGTAGCAGTTGCCGTCTGGCATCCGCGCCCCCGTGACTACGCGAAACTTCATCATCTTCTAATTGCTGGTGTGGCAGAGTCGATGGAATCGTCTCGCCGGGTCGCTCAGCGATGAGCGTGCTGATAACGTGTTAGAATAACGAGAGACAACAATCGAGAGAGAGGGATAAAGTGAATCGGTCCTTCTCATTGATGATGGATTACACATATATATAGCCTCCGAAGGGGTGTCTCCGAATGGACACGAGGCAACTGCCTCCTTTAGAAAAAGTAGGGATTAATAGGATTAATTAAATCCTAACAGGATGGTTAGGAGGACGGTAGTATCCCCAGCCCATGAGGGTTCAAGTTTTGATGCTTGCACTTATTCTTGGATTTATTCAGGATTTTCAGCGATGCGCGTTTAGTGAGAGGAGACGTTCTCATCGACCACGAGGTGCCTTTGGTGACTTCATCAATCTCAAGATAAATATGTATGCTCAGTCTCTCAAAGATGCTTCTAGAGATAAGATGTGTGCTCGTAGGAATGAGTATATGCGCGTATATATAAGTGCCTTCATCTATATTGTGTTAAAAGAAAACTCGCAAGAATTTTGTAGACATGATCCAAGTTTTTGGGCCCACAAGCCAACAGTACTGCGAGCATACAAGACACTCCTCCTTGATCGATGTAAGTCGATACATATGTACGCCTGCATTACTACGATAGATTCGCCTACCTTCAATACATACAAACTGAACCGCGATTATGTTTGTGACCGATCCACATATGTACACTTGCTTTTCGTTTTTTTGCAGGCATCTACACTTGCATTTACCCAGTAAGATTACAAAAAGGATCGATGATTTTTTTACATCCTAGAGACGTATATTTATACAGGATAAAATGAGGAGTGACATTCAAAACTATATAAATGTTAGGATAAAATAGACTGCAAATAAAAAAATACGGTAACACTATTCACAGCGATAGATCACCATATTTAGTTTTTCTACGCAATTTGCAGGTAGAGCTGTTTATTTCATCAATTGTGTTCATCAGTAATAGACATGAAACTCTTTTTTGGAATTTTCGAAATAATTTGGGAATAAAGGGCAAGCAAATTAGAGGACATCTTCAACTCACATAGAATCCAGCTTTAACTCCAATGATTCTTGGAAGACAAGAAAAACCTTTGTCCCATAGTACAACTCTTCAGAATTGTACGTGCACATGCATTGTACGTAAAAATGTTTTGTCCAGTACGCAAGAGGTATTTCCAAATTCATTGCTTCGCTCCAGAAAATTAAAGAGAGATCACCTGATTATTCATGATTCAGAAGATCGCCTAACATAGTATCATGCAATAAAAGACCATGACAATGCACACGCTGCAGAATTCACAGCCCGTTACAGATGCATAATTGATGATTGAGAAAAGAACAGACAGGATCATGCTGAACCAAAAACATGCCCTCTTGCAAGAACCTAACTCAATATTTAGCTCGCAATCTACATGATACCATACCAGTTCACATGGGCTACTGATTTCACATGGGAGCAGAGAAAAGCAGTTCACAAGGAAATACTGATTTCACATGGGAGAACAGAAAAGCTAACAAAAACTCGTTAAACCTTAAATAGATCAGACAGAGCTGCACTAGAAAACAGAGGTGGTTCCTGTTAAAAGGAGCCAATTGTTGTTACATTAAAGGCTCTTGTGACCCCCCTAATTACAGATAATTAAGAAACCATCTTTAAAAGTTGGGCTGTCTCCAATTCATATGACCAAGCTGCTGTTGTTGATATGCCCCCACTTGGGGACCTGGTGCAGCCACACCAACTCCAACATTGGGACCAATGGCAGATGGGACCTGTTGATGCACCATGGGATGTGGACTTACAATTGAGGGAGGCTGCTGCGGATGGTACATGCCTGGGAATTGTGCATGAGAGGATTGAGCTGTAGCACTGAAAGATGCATTCCCAGGATTTGGCATATAGGCACCAGGTGTTGCTTGACCTGATAAGTTGTAATATGGGGGACACTGCAAAGTTGGGATCTCTCTATTCTGAATCCAGATATCAGATGTCTCTACCTGTAAAAGATACCCAAAATATTAAATCAAGTAAGCCTTGTATGAAATTTTGTGAGTTAATTTATGTACTCCATATAAATTTCAGACTAAATATGAACTCCCTAAATACAAGTAGAATTATGTACTCCAGGAGTATATAACAAGCAGAAAATAATTTTAATCCACGATTTGTACCTGTGGGGTTGGCGCATAAATGTTGTTATCCTTGTACTTCATCCTATTGACGTCATCGACACCAACTCCAGCCCCAATAACACCAGGAGAACTAATTGTATAACCAGCTGGATGAGTGTAATTTCCATAACCAGAAGGGTTACCAGCTGGGACTGGTTTATATTGTGAAACTCCATACTTCACTTGGCCTGCAGTTAAATGTGAACCCCCACCGGCCATCTGAAGATAATTATTTCCATTTGCCGGATAAGGGACATTTGCTGAATAGTTTGGCATAGCCATGGGTGGGACATAAACTGGAGAATAGAGAGGATGTCGATATGGCATGAAATTCGGATAATGCTGCACGTGCATTGGAGGGTACATCTGCGCTGCTTGTTGTTGCTGGGACATATGTTGCTGTTGTGTAGACATTGCAATAGGGCTGCTGCTCGCAAGCTGTGAACTTAGGGCCTGCAAAAACACAACAGATGAAAGATACCATGAGATGATAGTACTTGAGATCAAGACATAAATTGCCACAGGTTATTGAAGTTGAAGAAATTTCGTTCCAGGAAAAAGTAAAGGTGGCAAAATCTCAAGCTCGCAATCTTGTTTGTCCGCCCAGGACAACATTCAAACCAAGCTAAGTTTCTCACTCCTATCTCAAGTCAAGTATACAGGAGTTTTGCTTGGATAGATCTGAATGAAGGCAGTAGAAAGCAAAGTGCACACATAACCCTAAGGTGCAAGAAAAACTCCACATGACAAACACTAGGCAACAATATAGAAGAGTAACACGCTCATGTAAGAACCTTGGTTGCTTGGCTTGCTTGGCCAATGATAGGGGAGAAAATCAGCGGGTTAGTTATGTTTTCTTCCCTTCCCTAAAGCACAGCCACCAAACATACACTCCCTCCGTTCACAACTAGAAGTTGTTCTAACTTTTTTCTGAATCGGATGTATATGCACGTTTGAGTGTGTTTGTTCACTCATTTCAGTCCGTATGTAGTCCATACTGAAATATCCAGAACATCTCATATTTGTGAACGGATGGAGTACCTAACAAGAACACGAGGGAGAAACAATGGTGAGGTGGTTGGCTATCCCGCCCCCAATGTTCCAGATCTGCTGGTGCTACTTCGCTCTTCCTGCAGCATGAGGCGCCTTTGCCTTGCCGGGCCTCATCTTTGCACCTAGGCCTTTTGAGCTTTTATAAGCCTATATGTGAGTGTTTTTGCAATTAGACGCCTAAGTGAGCTTTTTGAGCTTTTGACTGTGCTGGTCCTAACACAGTACGCCAAACTACAGGATGCTGGCTCAAGTAGTTAACTCAGTTTAGCTTAACAGTCTAATGAACTATGCGAGATCATTAGATGAGAGAACAGATCGGAGTGAAATAATTAATTAGGATTTATTTAGCCAGCCCAGCCCTAATCAGCACGATGGTAAGTCAAAACTTCACGTGGAAGAAATAGGAGTCAAACTGCTAGGTGTAAGGTGTTGGGCTTCCCTCTGCCAGAGCCTGCACCCGGCCTTGGGTATAACAAGTAATGGTCCTTGAAAGCTAGTGCAATAAAAGGTACGTTGGGAAATCTCGGTTAGTTAACCCCAATTGATAGCAAGGTGAGTCTCTACCTCAGATGCAGAAGGGAGAACCTGTGAATGAACACCGGATTCTGGCATTCTGAATACTTGCACAGCATTATCTGCTCCTGGATTCACCGAAGTGTACCCCTGCTTACAGAGAGGGAGGGGGTGTCAGCATATAGTAGGTATTGCATTTGTTTCAGATTTTATTCACACGAGAGACCCAAGATAAACTAAACTCAATGGAACATCTACCTGAGAAGATGAAGCCAACACTTGTTGGTGTACATTAGGCTCAACCAGCCCGTATAACTGTGCCTCATTATTAGGATGCATATTAGGATCCTCATGACCATAGGCCTGGGAAAAAATGACACAGTTATCATTTTAATTCAACGACTTGTCTTAATACTGCAGCAAAATTCCTGTCTAGAAAATAACCTCGGAAAACAAATGGCAGATGAAAAGTAAGTTCAATCATCCCAGCATCAGTGAAACAAAAAAAAAATTAAGGACACTTCCCAATTGACTTACAGAAAAGGCAGTCAAACTAGAGGTGCTTTGAATATTATGGTCATCTGCTGCACCAAGTGGAGTATCACTCTGAACTAAGCCCAGTCCGTCATCATCCTCAACTTCTTGACCATTCATCTGTTCACTATCCTCAGATGGTGGTAAAGAACTCTCTGCAGCCGATGTGGATATAGTAGTGAGTTGTGATCCAACTTGCTCATCCACTTCGTCATGTTCAGTATCAAACTCATCCTCTTGGACAACCAGTTGAACAGGTTCTTGTACACTACACACACAAGAAGCATAACCAGAATCAGCCTACAATTATCAATTCCAAAAGAACTAGAGCATTACTATCATTACTGTGCAAAAAGTTAAAAAAAACATCCTGAGGTGAGATCATTTAAGAATATGAAGCCCTAAAGTTATTAGGTCTATCAGAAGAAGCTGGCCCTATCAGCTATATATGCTTCCTACCACTACGCTATAACTTTTAAATGAAAATTCAATAATCAAGTGCTTTTCAGGGGACAGATAGACAGTACTTATTTTTAAGTAAAATTTCATTGATATTGTCAAGTATCATCAATACTTATAATTGGCAAAGGTTCACCTAACTGTTCTGGTTGTTCCGGTTCTGGAGAAGTTGATGTCGGTAATTGGTCTGAATCAAACCCAGGAGAGAAACTGCCGAATCTTATTCTTGTCTGTTCATGCTCAGGCGAATCAAACCCAGGAGTGAAACTGCCAAATCTTAATCTCGTCTGCTCATACTCTGGCACACGGAGATGTTCTGGGATAATCACATGCTCCATCTCGTGCACGTTAGCATGAGAACTTTTGTCACACGAGCTGTTCGCATCCAGCACATTAGCATTTTCAGCTTTGCTATCTAAAGGAGATGTTGCATTTGTCCCACTGTTATCAGCATCGTTGGTGCAAGACTTATTTGTCAATTTTGGCTTCCATTCCTTAGCTGGTTGTATGACTGCAGAAATAAAGAAAACAAAAGGAGTAAAGCATCCCTTAGCATTTCATTTTTAAGCTTGTAAACCTAAAGAACGTTGTGACAAAAAGACAAATTAAGAAACATATCGCATAGCTTCTTAAAACAAATCCTACAGATAAGAGAACTAGTGATATATGAGGTACACCACAAACTTTTATACTCCCTCCGTCCGGAAATACTTGTCATCAAAATGAATAAAAGGGGATGTATCTAGATGTGTATTAGTTCTAGATACATCCAAATTCGTCCATTTTGATGACAAGTATTTTCGGACGGAGGGAATACTATTTATTCACGTAAATTTGCACAAATTTTATTTTTTTACTGGTTATTGAGCTTATACACATAACTTGTTGGCGAAAAGAGAGAAGTATACTCCATTCCTTACAAATGGAGTTTCTGACTTGCGCACACGTGCTAAGGAAGCAAACAAGATGATGACCCTAACCGTGTTAAGTTTATCTTAGTTACTTTGTTAAATGTGTTTTCTCTCCTAACCAGCCCATCTCAGTACTAGACTCATAGAACAAGAGAAAGAAGCTCCTATGATGGAGCAAAGCATAAAAAAAGAAATGCTTTTATCTCTAACATGTAAAACTCCATCATCCTTAAAAGAACAAAACTTGTTCTATATTGCGTCATTCAGAAAATAACAGAGCACAAAATTTCAGACATGACATTGCCAACATTATATCACCAAGAATATTACCTTTTTGGTTGCTAACAGGACCCTGGTGATACCTGCTGTGGTTTTGGTTACCAAAAGGTCTACCAACAGATCTGCCACGAGTTACTGTGTCTACTGCAGGTCTATGATTGGGTTGAGTGTTTCTAGGTATAAATGATGGGCGGCGAACAGAAGGCCCAGCTGAGGCAAAATTCCCCCTTTGAATATTTGCATGATAAGAATCATTTGGTCCATGAAACTGTGAACCTGGACGACCAGAATACTGTCTCGGAGCATTAACCACTTCAGCTTCACGTCGATTGGCTCGGACAAATCCTCCAGTCGCTTTGTAATTGGATGAAGCATGATGTAGATCAGAATTAGGATACTGGTGTTCATTCTGAGAATTCTTCAGAAATGGCCTTGCATGCCTCTGAGCAGTACCCTGAGCATCCCTCTTCATATGATGCATGTCAGAGTTGTAGCTACTCTTTGCACTTTGATTCGTGATCTGACCTTCCGAAGTTGTAGGTGGAGGGCGATTTCGATCAGATTGAACTACAACTCCACTAGAGAGAGAAAATCCAGTAAGCAAAGTAGTAGTTTACTTGTTAGAATCAAGCATGAGAAACAGCTAACAATTATAATTTATGGCATGTGCACCAATCTAATTGGTGTACACACATATAACAAAAAAACAACTTTGAAAAAACAACTGCAGTATTCATGACTAGAAACATGCAAGTGTGAAGATATAAAGACTCGGCACCAACTGGTGAACAAAATAAGTACAGTGCACTAATGAATATATGAGCCGTGGTCTGAATGCTGAAAACCAGAATGTAAGCAGACACGCAGAAATGCCCACGGAGAGACTGGTCTGAACTCATGTCTCTAAGCACCAATATTATATATGCTATATTGTATTACAGGAAATAAGAGTAATTTCAAAAGAAATGTAAGACAATCATACCTCCTATCAGACCCTTGCGTATATGTTGAAACTTTGTGTTGCTCTGCTCCATTTTCCACCGCACCGTGTCTGTTATCCCTCACTACCCGAAATTCTCGACTTGGTCCTGCATCGAGCCATATGTGTCACCCAATAGGGAAAACCTAGTGTATAGAACAAATGCAATCATCATACCAACTAAAATACCAAAGTACAAATGAACCGAAATATATATATGAAATTTGGTGTCCGTTCAATGATAACGGTATTTCTAATGTTGAAGAGAGGAAACAAATGCAATAGAAGCCTTCGTAGCAATCAGAAAAATATAATACTTTTCCTATGAACCAAATAGGGCCTCAAAAGAAGGGTTGCGAAAAAAAGAGAATTCAATCAAAAACTAAATAAACTATGGAATTTGCTATGACACCAATATCAAAGTAAACAAAGATTGTACAAGTACCAAATGACTAAAATGCAAGGTACACCCAGAAGAAAACTCAGATAAGTACTACAGCAGCCAATATAACTCCATCGGTACACGAGACAGTAGAGAGAAACCTTGAAAGTGTAAATGTCATTCACGGTGACAGAAAGACGCAGTAAAGTAACAAAATCCCAATTCGGGAACAACTATGTAAGAGCAGTTGCCCTTTTACACCGCAGAAAGGATTGGAAAATTTGTCCGCGGTAAATTAAACACATCTCTTATTTATGAAGAAACATATAAATGATGAGTTCCAATTTTGGTACCATATGGCTGACCATGATTGTGTGCTCTTCTTTGATCGATCTCAACCCTTTGAGTGTGTGGCTTTGTCCGTTGTGTGCCGTGCTCACCTTGTGCTGTGGTCTCAGCAGAGTTCTTCTGACCAACACTCTGAAAAATCAACAAAGACGCTTCAGCAAAAGAAAAATAGATGTAGTAATGCATGTATTTTAAACATAAACAATGAGTTCCCAAAAAACACTGGATGAAGCAGAATGCAAAAAAATATCTAAAGTATCAGTCAATGTTTACGTGTGGTCAAAAGAACATAGATAGGCTGTCAAGTAGCGACCAAAAAATTGAAGTGTTAAGGCTACAAAAATAGAAGAATGATTCAAAGGGCAAAGACATATAGGCCTAAAGAATGCATGATGTTAATGAAGTACATTATAGGTTTTTCAAGTTTCAACCAGCAGTCACAAACCTTCAAGGGAAAAGAGAAGCAGAGCAACAGCAACAGCTACGAGTTATATACGTATAGAACTATGGACAGGCCCTTAACGTTTCTGCTCTTATGCTTCAGCCTAGAGCCCTAGAGTCTCACAATGCAGCTTCTCTTTTTGTTGGCACCTTAGGCAATTACACTACATTGGCAAAGTTAACCCCTTATGTGGAGCATTATCCTTTCACTACATTGGCGAATTTAGGTGTAAACATATTAAGGCGTAGAAACCATAAACATCAAATTCAAATGTTACAAAGAAGGCAAAATATACCTCTCTTTTCTTGTCCCTTTTCCGTTTCACTTCATGAAATGGATCTGCAAGTCCAAACATTAATAGAGTAACTACCACAAATAGAATAGGTTCCATAAAGTAACATGGCATGTATATAAATCAACTATAAGTATATAAGTAGATGACACATGTCGGTAATACCCCCGTTACTTAAATGTACCTAAAAAATACTAACCAGCTACGTGCACCAAGATATGCAATTTACTATGGTTGTTGGCTTACAAATATCTCGTATTCAAGTTAAAGCAAACTAGTAGCTGGCAATTTACTATGGTTGTTGGCTTACAGACATGTCTGCTACTATTATCAAGCAAACAAGCCAACAGATATCACTAGGTGCTACCATTATCCTTGTTTTGGGATCACATATCATAAAATTACATACTCCACCCCACCCCCAATTCACAAATATAAGATGTTTTGGATACTTCAATATGGACTACATACGGGCTGAAATGAGTGAACAAACACACTAAAACGTGTTGATATACATCTGATTCGCAAAAAAGTTAGAACATCTTATATTTGTGAAAGCAGGTTAGTACTAAATAGTTAACTTATCCTCGTTTCAGTTGTACATCTACAAGATTAACTGATTGATTCACCAAAGTCATCAGGAAGCACAAATCTCTCGTCACTGCTCCAATCGAATAAACAAGTCCACACAGACCTGCCGACATACACCTAGGAAACTCAGACAAAGCAGCTGAACAAACCCTAGCTAGCTAAACAAACAAGTCACTGGCGGCAGCACTGAAACCGCAAAAGATCGCATGAGCTCCAAAACCCTAGCCGGCAAATCCGAATCCACCGCCCCC
>LR738712.1:639155643-639221360 GCA_902687465.1 Secale cereale
ACGACGCGCAGCCCTGGGTTTGGGTCTGGGTTTTGGTCGGGGCGGGGGTGGGGGTGGGGGTGCGGGGGTGGTTGGGGGCCGGCTGGGCTGGGTGCGTGCGTGGTTCAAAAGGAAACGCTGGAGAACGCGATATATTTGTCGAATAAAAAAATGGAGAAACAAAAGACGTTGGGGGGTCTGCGCGAGGGGTGGGCTCCGCGCACGAGTTTTACGGCGGTGGCGGCGACCGGCGGGCCGGCGCATGGACCGATGACGTACAGTGTCTTACTCCACCCCTACGCGTGAGTGAAAAGGCAAATTTTCAAACTTGACTGGCACAAGCTAAAGTTTGAAATAGTTTTACGGTGATGGTGTCTGGCAAACGTTCGCTGGGAGTGAGATTCCAGCGAACGCCCCAGGAGCCACACAAACGTGGACATCATGGTGTGTTTGGTTGTCTGCACTGCATTATGTCCAACCAGGCCCGCGCGGGAAGTATCATGCGTGTTTGGTTGCCAACAGACACTATTAAGCCTGCATCGCACGAACTTTAAAGCACCTCTGGGCCTGTCTCGCTGAGAACGCTCGGATCGGCCATTTCTTCAGAGCCAGGCCCACTCGATGCACGTGGGCGGTGGGGACTGCACGCGCGGAGCCACGCTCGAGAAGCCGTGATGGTTCCCGAAGCGCCAACAGTTATTACCCTCACCGTCCCCTCACCACTTCCTATCCCCTCTTCCCACTCTCACCAACGATGGCGGCGACGCCATGCAGCAGATCAGAGAAGAGCAAGGCGGCCACCAGCATCCGCATCATCACCTTTGACACGGCAATGACGGTAAGCACTCTTTTCATCTCATCGCGTACTCATTCGCATTCGATCCGCGTTAGGGGAATGGGGAATCGGGGTAAATAGTCATAGGAATGATCATAACATCGTCATGAGTTCGTAGTACCGATGGATTTCAGGCTACCGGTCAAGATTTAGTACAAGGGTAATGTGGATTTGGGGTAAATCTTACACAGTAGTTCTAGATCTTAGCCTCAGCTACCTTGGAGGCGTTTGGAGCGACGGGTACTGTCGTGAAATTAACACGGCAGATGTCCGGTTTAGCGGACTTAGTCGTGAGGCCGCGCATCTATGTAGTAGCTTGAGAGGGGTTGAGTGGAATCGAGAGACGCGATGCAAGACAAGGGTTTAGACAGCTTCGGGCCCCGGGAAACATCATCTGGTAATAACCCTACGTGTTGTTTGAGGCTAGGTCTCATTATGATCCTCATGGTGTCGCCGGTAAACCGGCTCTTTGTGTCTAGCCCTAGAAACTTGTGAGAACTTGTCGCTTGTCCCTCTTTGGGGAGCCCTGCCCCTCCTTATATATGTTGAAGGGGCGGGTTACATGACTAGTCCTAGTAGGATTAGGATTAATCTATTACAAGGAGTCCTAGTCTTGTTTCCTTTGTAGGAAAATATTCCTTGCGCTTTATTCATAAACCGGCCCACCATACATGAACCGGCCTTCTGGGTCTTGGGCCTTGTCATCCATGATCCGCCTGCCGGGTTACTAGTAAATCGCCAAGTGTAAACCGTCTTAAGTAAAACGCCAAGTCCGGCCGGGGTATAATTCCGGTCGGTTTATACCGCGGGGTATATCCCCGACATTAGCCCCCAGTTTAGCTTGGATTTATCCATGGTAAACTTATGCTGCAAAATAACCATAAGAACAAATTGATAGGTTGGGCTCCAGGTTATGAATTCTTGTAAACCGGCACCGGATCATCTTTAAGTCCTTGTCATTTCCTTCTTCTAAAAAATCTGGGTCAACAGACCAGCTTCATAATCAACTTGCTTGCATAAGAAATATTGTAAATCAAGAATCCATTTGACTCGGCCTCCAATGCTCTGACTTAATAAAAATATTGGTCTTCAAATATTCAATTGATATCTAGCCGGCTTGAAGATGCCGGTTTATGATTACCACCATTGCCGGGTTATAAAAACTGATAATTCCAGGTCATGACTGTTATAGACGCCGGGTTATGATTGTTGCCAACGCCGGGTCACACAATTGATCTTCCTGATTTGCCCAAAACTGAGAATTTGAAGATGTTCCTCCTTTACATGCATATTACCTGTAGCCCCCAAGTCTTAAGAGGAGAGCATAGTGATAGCTTAAGACTTGTTTCAATATAATGGTTGCAATCTTTAAGAAATCCAGATTGTTCATCTCAGTTACTAGTCAAAACTGAATATTCCACATATGTAGCCCCCAAGTGTCGGGTCATTATGTAATAATGAGCAGGGACTTTGTATATAGTTCATTGAAAATAGCATTGTATAATCTTGAAGAAATCTGGATTGTTCATCCCAATCACTATGAAACTGAATATTTCATATTATGTAGCCCCCAAGTGCCGGGTCATTATGCAATAATGAGCAGGGACTTTTGAAAATATGATCATGTAAACTTGAACAGCAACATGTAGCCCCCAAGTGCCGGGTTATTATGCAATAATGAGCAGGGACTTTGTAGATATAATCATTGAAAATAACATTATATAATGTAACTTTCATCGTGGGGTTTGAACCCACGTCCACAAGGTTAAGAGCTTTGTGCTTTACCAACTGAGCAGTAGACCCTTTAATATAATGGATTAATACTTGTGTACCTTGAGTTGTTGATAGGAGCAATTGGTAGCCCCCAAGGGCCGGCTCATTATAATGTGATGAGTCGGGTCTTCGATAAAGTGAGCAAAAAATGACTTTGCATTAGCCCCCAAGTGTCATGGTGCATGCTTGCAGCAACATGAGACTTGTGTATTTGGTGTAATCTCAATTTGAATAATGTAGCCCCCAAGTGCCGGGTTGTAAGCCTGCAGCGACTCGGGACTATTCCTTTGTAAAGTAAATCACTTCCATCAATGAAATAATATCCATTGCGCTTAAAGCGACTTTAAAAACCTTAATCAAAATATTGATAACCATAATAATAATTCAGCCATGTTGGCTATTTAAAGATTTGAATAATATAATCCGGTTTGAAAACCGGTTCCAGTGATATTTGATCACAACCAGGCCGGATTAATAAACACTGGTCATTATTTTATCTCATACTGGCGACTTATAGTTGAAAGCCAGGCCGGTTTAATAAACACCGGTCATTATCTTATCTCATACTGGCGACTTATAATCAAAAGCCAGACCGGTTTAATAAATACCGGTCATTATCTGTAAATAGCTCAGTTGTATGAGATTGCTTCAGTTGGCAACTTCATAATTATTTCTTGCTTATAATCCCTTTGACGGTTTATTCCACCTGTTTCTGCATAAACAATGCTAAAAATGTCTGGCGGTTTGCCACCGTACGGGTTATACTGCTCTGATATATATATATATCAAAGGAATATCAGAGGGATCAGCTCATATTACCTGTGCCTGTATGATCAAAGCTAAAAGATGTCCTGGCGGTTTACTACCGGACGGATTATACTGTTCTGATATACATATCAAAGGGATAGTTGTTGATCATAAACATAAACCATACCTTTGATTAAGTGTGCTTGTCGACTTTAACCCAGTAGGAATAATTGAAGGCGCAGGCGCTGATGAGGCTCTTGGCTCTCTTACTTGGCTTCTGCCTGATGGCTGATCCGGGTTATAATGAACGCCGGTTTAAATCATGCTGGTGTTTATGTTCCAGACTTTGAACTTGTGCTGGTATTCATGACCCAGACTTTTAACTTTGTAGATATATGGTCAACTTTGGAGTTGCCCAATTCCGTATCAAAAAACCATAGAAACACACATGAAAAAAAATCACAAATACAAAAACACCGGTTTGTAAATAAGACCATATAGTCGAGGCTTTTTGCGAGCTGCCAGGCTCCCTATGTGCCAATCAAAGGGTGCGACCCAAAAGGCTATGACTATTAAAGGAAGTACTCCTAGGGACAAGAACTTTGCCATCAAAGGATGTACTCCAAGGGACAGGAAATATTGCATCTGCCATCAAAGGAAGTACTCCTGGGGACAAGAACTTTTCTTTTGCCATCAAAGGGTATGTATCTTCCAAGGGACAGGAATATTACATCTGCCATCAAAGGAAGTACCCTAGGGACAAGAATAGATTTTCTTTTGCCATCAAAGGGAATGATCAACTAAGGGACAGGAATATTACATCTGCCATCAAAGGAAGGTTCCCTAGGGACAAGAATAGTTTTTTTTTCTTTTGCCATCAAAGGGAATGATCAACCAAGGGACAGGAATATTACATCTGCCATCAAAGGAAGGTTCCCTAGGGACAAGAACAGGTTTTTTTTTTCTTTTGCCATCAAAGGGAATGATCAACCAAGGGACATGAATATTACATCTGCCATCAAAGGAAGGTTCCCTAGGGACAAGAACTTTTCTTTTGCCATCAAAGGGATTTGGTCCACCAAGGGGCAGGAAATATTGCATCTGCCATCAAAGGTGGATCCCTAGGGACAAGAACATTTTCTTCGTTGGGATACGTCGCCTTCTAGCGACCGCGGGGGTAGGGTACCTATAAGGGAGTTGCGCTTGTATGGCAAGTCCTGTTTGGTCCCTTATAGAATTATCCTGCATAGCAAAATAATTTGATCAAAGCATCATGTTTTTCTTGATGATCATGATATATATCAAGAGAAGTAAATTTAGATGGATATCACCTGATGTATTTGGACCTTATGATCCTAATTGGTGTCTGTTAGCCAAACCGGTATGTTGAATAAACCGGATCGCCGGGCGGACAGTAAAAAGACCGCAGCGTCAGAGGCAGCTCAAACAGATGAATCGGCCACGGTATTGTAACCCGGCGAAGATGAGCAAGTTGTCCTCCGTGTTGTAAACCGGCGCGGCTGCGAAAGACGGCTACGGCGTTGTAAACCGGCGCGGTCGTGAGAAACGGCAAGGTGTTGTAAACCGGCGCGGAAGTCCGTGGAATAACGACGACCACTTGTGTCAAATGATATTTGGCGTGCCTCCACCTCCGCGGTATAATACCATTTTATAATGAATAAATTTCCTGCATATAAAATACAGCAGGGCGAGTAATTTTTGCTCGGATGAATTAATATGTATTAAAAATAAATAGTATAGATATCACCTGATGTGTTCGGATGATAGACGAATTGTGTATATCGTCTGTAAATCACTCTTGGACATTTTTGCTGAACTCCCTTTGATCCTTATTTGTATATAAAGGTTTTTTGTATTGATCTCCTTGAGGACCCACTGCCATGACTTGTAGAAACAACTAGCCACCCGTGGTTGGCAGTATGCATGCAGGATAGCATAACATATAGGGGCACTGCACTTCCTTAAACTCATGATGACTCTGTTTTCATGTACGGAACCACACAACTTACTTCCAAGTGCATATCATCTCAGAAGCTATTCATTCTCCAAAGTCTCAACCAAAGCTGACGTTTCGGACTCCATGAAATCAATTGGATATTTATTGACGCCAGTGACTTGGCGTAAACCGCGGAAATTTTACAGAACACACGGCCACCGGAGACAAAAAACGTTGGCTCAGCTCGAGGCACTCCGCCGGTTCATCGCGAAAACGGCGGAGGCAGACATATCATTGAAATGAAGCAAGTCAAGCAAATCAGCCTTTGTGTGCCTATTCAAGGCGAGGGCAGGGCGGCTTAGAGGGCTCGACATGTAGGAGAGCCGGGGCGAGCGACCAACAGGAGCGGCAACATGAACTGGCCGAAATAGAGCGGGTCACAGCAGCGGCAGCTCAGCGATTTAATACGGAAAGGCTCCAAGGCATGGGCGGCGGCTTACGCAGTTTGGACGCAGGCTCGGTCCTCGGCAGCTCATCACGGAAGCTGTCGTGGAATTAACACGTCAGATGTCCGGTTTACGGACTTAGTGGTGAGGTCGCGCATCTATGTAGTAGCTTCAGAGGGGTTGAGCGGAATCGAGAGACGCGATGCAAGACACGGATTTAGACAGCTTCGGGCCCCGGGAAACATCATCCGGTAATAACCCTACATGCTGTTTGAGGCTAGGTCTCATTATGATCCTCGTGGTGTCGCCGGTAAACCGGCTCTTTGTGTCTAACCCTAGAAACTTGTCTAAACTTCTCCTCTAAAACTTGTAACTTCTAACTTGTCCTCCTTGGGGAGCCCTGCCCCTCCTTATATATGTTGAAGGGGCGGGTTACATGACTAGTCCTAGTAGGACTAGGATTGATCTATTACAAGGAGTCCTAGTCTTGCTTCCTTTGTATGAGAATATTCCTTGCGCTTTATTCATAAACCGGCCCACTATTAATATGAACCAGCCTTCTGGGCCTTGGGCCTTGTCATCCATGATCCGCCTGCCGGGTCACCAGTAACTTGCCAAATATAAACCGTCTTAAGTAGAATGCCAAGTCCGGCCGGGTCATAATTCCGGCTGGTTCATACCGCAGGGTATATCCCCGACATTAGCCCCCAAGTTTAGCTTGGATGTGTCCATGGTAAACTTATGCTCCAAAATAAACACAAGAACAAATTTGATAGGTTGTGCTCCGAGTTTAAGAATTCTTGTAAACCGGCACCTGATCATCCTTAAGTCCTTGTCCTTTCCTTCTTCTAGAAAATCCGGGTCAACAGACCAACTTCATAATCAGCTTGCTTGCATAAGAAATATTGTAAATACAGAATCCATTTGAATCGGCCTTCCAATGTTCTGACTTGACAAAAATATTGGTCTTTGAAATATTCAACTGATATTCAGCCGGCTTGAAGATGTAGAACTTGCCGGTTTATGATTGCCAAAAATTGCCGGGTCACACAATTAATCTGATTTGCCAGAACTAAAAATTTGAATATGTTCCTCCTTTATATGCATATTACCTATAGCCCCCAAGTGCCGGGTCATTATGTAAAGAGAGCACATCCACCCCAACCTGTGCGGACTGCACATCCAGCAACCCCAACTGAAAATTTGAATATGTTCCTCCTTTATATGCATATTACCTATAGCCCCCAAGTGCCGGGTCATTATGTAATAATGAGCAGGGACTTTAAAAATATGATCATGTAAACTTGAATATCAACATGTAGCCCCCAAGTGTCGGGTCATTATGTAATAATGAGCAGGGACTTTGCAGATATAATCATTGAAAATAACATTATATGATGTAACTTCCATCGTGGGGTTTGAACCCACGTCCACAAGGTTAAGAGCTTTGTGCTTTACCAACTGAGCAGTGGACCCTTCAATATAATGGATTAATACTTGTGTACCTTGAATTGTTGATAGGAGCGATTGGTAGCCCCCAAGTTCCGGTTTAGCTACATTTAGAAGGTGAACCGGTACTTCCAGATGAAGCAAATGATCTTTCCATTAGCCCCCAAGTATCAAGTAGATAACTTGTTTATGTATTTGATACTTGTAAAAAAAATTCTGCTGATACTTCAATTATCCATTAGCCCCCAAGTGTCAAGTAGACAACTTGCTTGTGTGCTTGAAACTTGTGTATTTGATGTAAACTCAATTTGAATAATGTAGCCCCCAAGTGCCGGGTTGTAAGCCTGCAGCAACTCGGGACTATTCCTTTGTAGAATAAATCACTTCCATTGTTGAAATAATATCCATTGCGCTTTAAAGCGACTTTGAAAACCTCAATCATAATATTGATAACCATAATAGAAATCCAGCCATGTTTTGCTATTGAAGAATATAATCCGGTTTGAAGACCGGTTCCAGTGATGTTTGATCACAATCGTGCCGGGTTAATAAACACCGGTCATTATTTTGTCTCATACTGGCAACTTATAGTCAAAACCAGGCCGGTTTAATAAACACTATTCATTATCTTACCTGCTTCTGCATAAAACAACGCTAAAAGATATCCTGGCGGTTTACCACCGGACGGATTATATTGCTCACAAAATATATCAAACAAGTGTCTGCTTATATCAGAAATAACTTCATACCTGCGATTAAGTATGCTTGATATTCTTAATCCGGCGAACTTTGCAGTTTTCTGAGGGAGCCTTTGATAGACCCAATAATAATTCCGGGTTTGATAAAAGACACCGGTTCATCTTGTTCTGAAAAACTTTGTTCAGAAATTTGTGGCTTGTTGCCTGATAGATGATCCGGGTTATAATGAACACCGGTTTATTCATGCTGGTATTCATGATCCAGACTTTTCACTGTATAGATATGTGGTCAGCTTCTGTAGCTGTTCCACTCCGGTTTAAAGGGTTATAAAACACAAACACCAAAAAATGCAAATTTTGCAAATAAGACCATGTAGTCGAGGCTTTTTAAGAGCTGCCAGGCTCAAAGCAAGGTTCAGCCAATCAATGGGATGTGGATTATCCATCTTTCCCAGGGGGGCTAGCCAATCACTGAACGTGGATTATCCATCTTTTCAGAGGGCCGATAGAACCGCAAATAAAAACTGAGCCAATCAATGGGATGTGGATTATCCATCTTTCCCAGAGGGCCTAGCCAATCACTGAACGTGGATTATCCATCTTTTTAGAGGGCCGATAGAACCGTACAAAAAAAATTGAGCCAATCACTGGATGTGGATTATCCATCTTTCCAGAGGGCCGAGCCAATCACTGAATGTGGATTATCCATCTTTTCAGAGGGCCTCCATGGTTCCTCCTGAACCGGTGGGTAATATAAACCAATCACTGAATGTGGATTATCCATCTTTTCAGAGGGTCTCCAGGGTTCCTCCTGAACCGGTGGGTAAATATAAACCAATCACTGAATGTGGATTATCCATCTTTTCAGAGGGTCTCCATGGTTCCTCCTGAACCGGTGGGTAATATAAACCAATCACTGAATGTGGACTATCCATCTTTTCAGAGGGTCTCCATGGTTCCTCCTGAACCGGTGGGTAATATAAACCAATCACTGAATGTGGCTTATCCATCTTTTCAGAGGGTCTCCAGGGTTCCTCCTGAACCGGTGGGTAAATATAAACCAATCACTGAATGGATTACCATCCAGAGGGTTTCCGTGAAGCGTCCTCTTTGAGCCGGATGTGACCTCATGTTCTTCAGAGAGTTTTTATTGCTTCTGAGTATATATTTTCTGCACAACCAGATAAACTGATCAAAGCATCTTGTTTTCTTAATGAAAAAATGATATATAACAAGAGAAATAATACTGTAGATGGATATCACCTGAGTGAATTTGAACCGGTATGTTGAATAGATCGGATCACAGGGTGGACAGTAAAATGACCGCAGTATCAGAGGCGGCTTCAAACAGATGAACCGGCTGTGGGGTTGTAAACCGGCGGAGATGAGCAAGTTGTCCTCCTGATTTGCTTAAATAGCTGATGGGTCGGCTGGCGCCGACGGGCTAGTTGCCTTCCCCGTTGTGAACCGGTGTAGTCGTGAGAGATGGCCACGGCGTTGCAAACCGGCGCGGTCGCGAGAAACGGCCACGGCGTTGTAAACCGGCGTGGGAGTCCGTTAAAATAACGATGTCTACTAGCGTCGAGTAAGGCGGGCGCCTCCATCTCCGCGATATAATCCCACTTTGTAATGAATGATTTTTCCTGCATATAAAATACAGCAGGGCGAGGTATTTTCGCTCGAAAGAATTAATATGTATGAAAAATGAAAAGAAAATATATCACCTGATTCGCTTGGAGAACAGATGAGTTGGCCGTGGTATTTGTAAACCGGTGAGACGCGTATCCGCCGGGCCGGTTTATGAGGATGGGTGCGGTACCAGTGTTTTAATGTAGACCGGACCACTGAAGCGGTGGCGTGCGTACGTCCATTGGCGAAGGAGTCGGCCGCGGTGTTTGGAGACCGACACACGTGAGCGTGGATAGACGAGTCGGCCGGCGTGTTGAGGTAAACCGGGTCGCGACATGTATATTCGTGCACCCGCGGCATACCACCAACCCTTTTTCTTTTTAATAGTCGTCCTGGATAAAAAATATTACAAAGCAAAGTAATTGTTCCTTGACAAAAAGTAATATGTGCTAATAAAATACATAGAAAAGATAGCACCTGGTATTTCCGTCGGATGATCATGGACATATAACCTTATCCTCACGTGGATTATTAGTAACAGGCCCACCGTAACACCACGGCAATGATATTAATATACCTCCCCTTTGCTTTTTCTCTTTCCTTCAACCGGTACCCTCTGTCTTTTCTTCATCCTATCATGGAGCGTATAAAAGCAGAAGCTAAAGCCTGCAGCTGCAGCGGCGTAATGATGTTCCAAGGCAGGGGCGGCTTGTGGAGATCGGCGGACGAGGCGGCGATTTGTGGGCGACTTGAGGCGTATTGTGGTGGCAGATGGCGGGTCGGCGCGGTGGCAGGGCCGTGCTCAAGGCGGAGGCGGCCACGCGGCCGGATGGTCCGACGCCGGCTATGACGGCTCAACGCGGCGGGTGAGGCCACGGTGGCAGTGATTTGAAGCGCCCGCGAGAGTCGAGCCAGAAAACACAGTCGCAGCGGCCATGCGAGGGGAAATCAGAGGTGTGCGGTGGCCTGAGCAAACTGGTTCCGCAGCTGGGTCGGAGTGCTGCAGGCGTTGACTTGACCCGAGGTCAGGGAACGAGTCTGTACCCGAATCTGTTTTTGGGTCACCGTTGTTTTTGGAAAAAATCCCCCTTGAAATCAATCGTGAGTTGTCTTGGACCCTGAATTTTTGAGACGTAGCCTGGCCTCTCACCTACTTTGCACTCGTTCGATTGATGTGATGTGCTGCTGCGAAAAACTTCCTCTGTAGTTAATCCGGTTATGACACAAGTAGATCTCCTCCTGGTTTTCCATAGACGCGGGCGTTTGCAGTAGATATTAGTTGGCCTTCGGATTCGTCGGATCATCAAGTCTCATCCTGTCTGCCGCACGACACACAATGACGCCATCCTAACTTTCTCATGTAATGCAGCTCCAGAATTAATCCCAAAGCAATGAATTTGCGGGCTCCATTCAAAATCGGCCCATGCCGGGTCATCTTGCATGATTCCCCTACGGCGGTTCTTCTTCATCCGGCTGATCGCAATACTTCTCGAATCCTTAAGAACAGATCCCTCCAAGAACTCAACACCACCGTGCGCTGGCCCCACGGTGGGCGCCAACTGTCGTGGAATTAACACGTCAGATGTCCGGTTTACGGACTTAGTGGTGAGGCCGCGCATCTATGTAGTAGCTTGAGAGGGGTTGAGCGGAATCGAGAGACGCGATGCAAGACACGGATTTAGACAGCTTCGGGCCCCGGGAAACATCATCCGGTAATAACCCTACATGCTGTTTGAGGCTAGGTCTCATTATGATCCTCGTGGTGTCGCCGGTAAACCGGCTCTTTGTGTCTAACCCTAGAAACTTGTCTAAACTTCTCCTCTAAAACTTGTAACTTCTAACTTGTCCTCCTTGGGGAGCCCTGCCCCTCCTTATATATGTTGAAGGGGCGGGTTACATGACTAGTCCTAGTAGGACTTGGATTGATCTATTACAAGGAGTCCTAGTCTTTCTTCCTTTGTATGAGAATATTCCTTGCGCTTTATTCATAAACCGGCCCACTATTAATATGAACCGGCCTTCTGGGCCTTGGGCCTTGTCATCCATGATCCGCCTGCCGGGTCACCAGTAACTTGCCAAATATAAACCGTCTTAAGTAGAATGCCAAGTCCGGCCGGGTCATAATTCCGGCCGGTTCATACCGCGGGGTATAGCCCCGACAGAAGCAGAGGCGAGCCATGGTAATAGGAGGAGTTTGCGGTTGATACGGACAGCTCGACGCAGCTTAGCTTGGAGGCAGGCCCCTGGTCGCAGTCGCGGGCGATGCGGAGCGTGCGTGGCCCGGCGAGTCCGAGGCGGAGACAGCTGGTTCCGGCTTTTGGGCGGTCTGAAGACGGAGGTCGGCGAATCACGGTGCGGTCCTCGGTGGTTTGGAAACGGAGGTCGGCAACTCACAAAGAGGCGATTCGATTGGTTGTTTGGTGACTTGGCCACCGCAGCAGAAGAGGAGAGGCGTGACCGTCAGAGGAGTCAGCACCTACAGACCGGCCTGGTGCGGGCGGTCCAGGGCGCAGTCATGGCCACAACGCTGGCAGAGGGCGGCTCGAAAGCAGAATCGAGGCGGAGCAATGGCCGCGGCGGCGGTGAAACGAGTCCACGCCCATCGGAGCAGCCCGGCATCGGCCGATAGCGGCGGCTTGAGGTGGCCTAAGAGGCACATGGCCGGTCTTTGAGGACGGAGAGGTAGCCCGCTAGCCACAGAGGCTAAAGCGGACAGCAGCTCGCAGGGCTCGGCGGCCGGCAGCTCAACGCGGTGGCCGGCGTGCTGGCGAACGGGCGATGATGAGAGTCCGCGCGAAGGCGGAGGTAGTCACTGCGGCGCTCGGTTGGTGGAATAGAAATCCAACCGTGATGAACTGGCGAGGAGCGGCCGGCAACAAGGCAGAGAGGCGGAGTCTGAATCCAATCTGGTTTATCTCCTCGTCCGGGTCCCTCCTGGTTTGACTTTTTCTCTCGTGCCTTCATATCTGGAATAGGTAGTACTTAGTACTAGTGCCAAACGTCCTGGCTGATTGAAAAATCAATCCGCTTCAAAATTTTCTTCATGGCCCTGCCATTATCCTGGGTCTTTCTCTGGGTCGCGGTCGGTTTGAACAAACTGTCTCGGGTCTTGATTCTCGCTTCCTCTCGCCGTCACGCTTATATTAATTGATATGATCCGGCGTACTGCAGTCGGTTTCGACAGATCTTGTTGCTTTAGAGACGCACCGAAGAAGGTCAAATCCTATTTCCCTTTGTGATCACGTGCTAAACCCACGTAATATCTTTTTCTTCTTAAATTAACCTCCTGAGAGATTCCTTGCATGCACGTAGAAATCAGAGTTTGATAAAAAACTGATTTGGCTTGAGATGACGTACTAGTTGAAGATACATCAATATTGAAACCATTGGGCTTGATGTTTGACGTGACAAAACAGCTTCCGCCATTGCCGCTTTTGGTTTTGGCGCTGGAGAGTAGCAGGCATAGTTCCGGTTGACGCCTTCGGGAATTTAAACCGTGCCTAATCAGAACGAAGGTTTCGGACAACTCGACGGCTTCGGTGACTCCGTAATTTTGGCGAGTTTCTGTTGATCCTGCTCTTGAAATTTTCTTTGCCCCATTGATTACGAGCTTCTCAATCCCCGTGAGAGATCCCTCCAAGAACTCAACACCACCGTGCGCATGCCCCACGGTGGGCGCCAACTGTCGTGAAATTAACACGGCAGATGTCCGGTTTAGCGGACTTAGTCGTGAGGCCGCGCATCTATGTAGTAGCTTGAGAGGGGTTGAGTGGAATCGAGAGACGCGATGCAAGACAAGGGTTTAGACAGCTTCGGGCCCCGGGAAACATCATCTGGTAATAACCCTACGTGCTGTTTGAGGCTAGGTCTCGTTATGATCCTCATGGTGTCGCCGGTAAACCGGCTCTTTGTGTCTAGCCCTAGAAACTTGTGAGAACTTGTCGCTTGTCCCTCTCTGGGGAGCCCTGCCCCTCCTTATATATGTTGAAGGGGCGGGTTACATGACTAGTCCTAGTAGGATTAGGATTAATCTATTACAAGGAGTCCTAGTCTTGTTTCCTTTGTAGGAAAATATTCCTTGCGCTTTATTCATAAACCGGCCCACCATACATGAACCGGCCTTCTGGGTCTTGGGCCTTGTCATCCATGATCCGCCTGCCGGGTTACTAGTAAATCGCCAAGTGTAAACCGTCTTAAGTAAAACGCCAAGTCCGGCCGGGGTATAATTCCGGCCGGTTTATACCGCGGGGTATATCCCCGACAGGTACCCTTGCCCTTGTTCTTCTCCTCGAGCTGCACCAGCGTCTCTTCTTCCTCACCGGAGTCCAGATCGATTGGCATGATTCGGTGTCCTGGCTCCGGCGCCCTTACAACCATGACCACCGCAACTTCTTCCACCTCCATTGCCACCGCTTCTTGTTCCTCCTCCACCGCCACAACAGCCCCTGTCGTGAAGTACGTTGCGGCACGATGGTCATTGGGATGCTTGTACTCTTTGTAATTGTCCCACCTTGACCTCTGTCGGACGTCGCCTGAGTCGACCTGATTCATGGCCCAGCAAAGGATGTTGGCTAACATAGCACCCTTCGCTGGGTCTGGAATCAACGCCTTCAACTTCCTCCGGCGTCGCCTTCTTTAGCACTGCGTCTAACTCTTTCTGCATGTCTACCATGTTGGTGAAGTTGGAGTAGACTTCCATGGTGTTCTCGAACTTGGTGCGGTCACCGAGCGAGCACCCGAGGAAGAAAACCCTTCGTCCAATGCCCCATAGGAAGGGGTTGGAGTTGCTGCTGGAGTTCATGGCGGTAGATAGGAGGGAGAGTGAGAGACAGAGAGATGTCTGAGTGAGATGATGGGTAAGTAGTGACCGTGGGGATGGGTAAATAAAAGGGGCTATGGACGATAGATTTTAATGGCGATCAATCCTGGAACTTTATGCTGCCTCTTCATAATGTGCCTAATGTAGGGTGGAACCTTAGATGGCCGATCTTTCACGAAATGGAGAGGATCCCACAAAGAACACGATGAACACGAGGAGAAAACACAAGGGAAAACACTCGAGAACAAGTACAATCACACATCCAGTAGACAATCAAACACACAAGATCACGGGGTACATGAACAACAAAGGGAAAGATACAAGGTAAAGTTCATCTCCGTGAGGAGGTCTTGAATCCGCGAAGGATCTTCCCGATAGTGGTCTTGAATCCAAGGTGGATCTTCTCCGTAGAGCGGCCGCGGTCTCTCTCGTGGAGTAGACCTGTAATGGATGAGCAAAACTCTATCTCACATATGAGCTAAATCAATGCTAACCCTAAAATGGTGGAGGTGGAGGAGTATATATAGTCTAAGGCCACGAAGGGGTAAGTGAGGGGCGAAAGGGGTACATGGCCAAAAGGCCCGCGGCTGCGCATAGGCAGGGAGCGGACATTCGCTGGGCACCGGGCGTCCGGTGGCTGCCGGTCGTCCGGTCGCCTGGGACGCGTCGGACGTCCGGTGTGTAGCGGACGTCCAGAGCCTGTAGCTTGCAGCAACTCCGTTTCTTCCGTCTTCTCTTCCACGCTTCCCTCGCTGATGGTGTAGGTGATCCTTGCCGCTTGCACTCCTCCTCATCATCCATGAAGCTCCGACAATTCCTATGCATGCACACGAGTGGAGTGTCAAGTAGTATACCATCCTCAAAGGGGTCAAGTGAACACGTGTAAAGGAGATGATTCACCTTTAAGTATGAGAAGTAGAGGTCACACATGTCACTTGCCAAACGGACTCTTGGCATGGTGATGTCCATAGGATGCTCCGCATCATCCCCTCCCCTTGGGAAAGATCCGACCTCGGATCAAAAACCAAATCACCATGGGAAAGATATGGCGTCGTCGTGTAGATGTGGACGATCACGAAGTGCTCATCGTCTTGAAGCTTTACATGTGCACTCTCAATGTCGTACCGTCTAGTGATTCCTTCAAAAGGAGCAAGGAAAACAAACACTTGGAAAAACAAATGTGGTCAGCGTTAGTGCAAAACCAAGCATTCAAGAGGTGATTCAACCAACAAGTGTTGTCATCAAGCATAGTATAGGGTGTGACAAAGGGTTGTGGCATGGCATTTAAGCATATCAATTGAGCACAATCAAGGTCATCATGGAAACAAGCATGTAAATGTGAGGTAGAGATGCACATATGTGTGACAAGAGAATAAGCATCTACCTCAAAGTCATAGCAAGCAGGCATAAAGCGCTCAATGAAAGGTCTATGGTAGGCATACGAATCATTCACACACCAAGGAAAATGAAGTGTCTAAACACAAGGGTCAAGTGCAAGACAATCCGAGCATAATGTGCATAGGGTGTAGTGAAAATCGAGTGGCACTCAACACAATAGAAATAGCAATTGTTCAACATGTGTGAGGCAATCAAGTCAATCATGTGAAAAGCTGAAAGTGTTGTATATCGACTAGAGGGGGGTGAATAGGCGATTTTTATGAAAGACTTCAAAACATGGAAGTTTCAAAGACAAATAATAGAACCAATCCTATTTATATGCAGCGGAAGGTAGACTACACTAGACAAGCCATAGCCAAGTATTCAATGAAGTGAAAGCATGAAGACTAATAGCAGCTAGTCAGTATGGATCAGGATGGAAGATTGTATGAAGCCAGTCAGAACAAGTAGTCACACAGTGAAGTCAAACAGATAAGGCAAGTAGGCAATGACTTCACAAAGACAAACAGCGAGTAAAGAGAAGGAAGGGATAGAACCAGTAGCTTGGGGAAGACAGTGATTTGTTAGACCAGTTCCAGTTGCTGTGACAACTGTACGTCTGGTTAGGGAGGCTGAGATTTAACTCAGAAGACCGCGTCTTCACCTTATTCCCCTTGAGCTAAGGACACCTAGTCCTCGCCCAATCACTCTGGTAAGTCTTCAAGGTAGACTTCCAAACCTTCACAGACTTCGTTCATCGGCGATCCACAATGACTCTTGGATGCTCAGAACGCGACGCCTAACCTGTTGGAGGATTCACAGTCCTCAAGTGTAACAAGTCTTCTGATCACGCAGACAGAAAGACTTCAGTGATGCCTAACACTCTTTGGCTCTGGGTGTTTGGGCTTTGTCCTCGCAAGGATCTCTCTCTCAAATGCTTCGGAGGTGGGTTGCTCTCAAATGACAAAAGCCGTGTACTAACTCTGAGCAGCCACCAATTTATGGTGTAGGGGGCGGGCTATTTATAGCCACTGGGCAACCCGACCTTATTTGTCCGAAGTGACCCTGGGTCACTGAGGAACTGACACGTGTTCCAACATTTAGATTTCAAACACGCGCGGCAACTTTACTTGGGCTACAAGTAAAGCTGACTCATCCAGCTCTGGATAAGATTTGCTCTCATTGTCTTCGCTCGAAGACATAGGATTTGGTTGAGCATCACTTCAGTCACTCTGACTTTGTTCACTTGGACCCCGCTTAACAGTACGGTAGTTCATATGACTCAACAAAGAAGAAAAGGAAACAACGAAACGTCTAAGTCTTCGCGCTCCATAGTCTCCACACAATGTCTTCTCTCATCATAGTCTTCAATAAGAATATCTTCTTATACCACCATTGTCGTCAATGTCTACATACATTTTTAGGAGTCATCTCCGGTTGGTAAACCGAATCAATGAGGGACTACTACCTGTGTTATCCTGCAATTCTCACAAACACATTAGTCCCTCAACCAGGTTTATCGTCAATACTCCAAAACCAACTAGGGGTGGCACTAGATGCACTTACAATCTCCCCCTTTTTGGTGATTGATGACAAACCGGTTGAAGTTTTCAACGGGGATAAAAGTATGTGAAATTGTAAAGGATAAAGGTATTGTCGTCATAAGTAGCAAAAGGCTCCCCCTGAAGATGTGCATATAAGTAATTTGCTTTT
Source organism: Secale cereale (assembly GCA_902687465.1). Classification (NCBI taxonomy): domain Eukaryota; kingdom Viridiplantae; phylum Streptophyta; class Magnoliopsida; order Poales; family Poaceae; genus Secale; species Secale cereale. The sequence goes on from LR738712.1 coordinate 639,173,066, forward strand.
GAATGCAAATGCACATGGCAGGTTGTACTTGTGGAGATCCTCTTCAACTTATGGAGACAATTCATCATGCACAATTGATATGTCGAATATAATGATATGCATAATGAGAAATGGACGTCTGCAAAATGACTAAGTGCGGAATTTTATCGTAGCACATGCGGAATTTATCATCGCATTACAGAGTACCAGAAAACGTAGCAGACGACCATCAAGTTCAAGTGTTACAACTCAAAGAACCAAATGTAACAAAAGCGAGACTTGTAAACACTAGGCAACATATAAAGCACCCGCCCATATGGACCCGCTTGAAGACTATCTACTCATATGCTTCTTCCCCTTTTGTCAGTAAGGACCAAAAAGATTTGAAGACATAGAGTCTCTACTTGTTCCCGGTTGGAGTAGGAGAAGATGCAGGGTCGGCGTTGGTGTTTGGCGGTGCAGTAGTACTTGGAGCAGTGTCGACACGCGCTGAAGGAGGAGGTGGTGAGGTAGCATCATCTTGATCATCGCTCACTCTGGCATCCACCGTTGCAGCGGAGGAGGAATAGTCAGAGTCTTCAAGAGACGGAGTTCGACACAAAACAACATTCCTTGGGGGAGTGTTGTCAAACTTGAATCTTTCAGTGAAGCCATCGTCTTGAAGATCTGCTTCAGCACTCAGCAATGTCAAACTCTTCCATGACCTCCGACATGTTTCATGTGTAACAAAGGCATTCTTGGTGGCAAGGTTACGAATACGATTGACGTCCACCAAGAGGCTTTGCATCTGGCGCTTCAGCTAGTAGTGATGATTATCTTGTTTCTGATGTAAGGCAACGAGAAGTTCTCAGTCATTGAGAACACGAGATCGCTTCCGAGGCCTTTGCGCAATGGTGCTCTCAGTAGCTTCAGTCTCTGCATGGTGAGGTACGCGAGTATGTCTAGCCAGAGGATAAACACGAGTGACTGCTGGAACTCCTTCAATGGGCTGAGTGAAGCTTTGGTGATCAGCATTGTGAAGACAAACAGGCTCTTTGGCAGGCTCTTGGTATATGGCTTCAACTGACATATCAACCTCTGGCAAGAATATGAGATGGTTGCGAGCAGAAGGCTGATAGTTGATGGCAGAATGAAGCTTGATGAGGCACATGACCCATGGAGCGTAGAACTTAAGTCCAAAGAGATCATAGCCTAATACAACCAATTGCCTGATAAAGAAGTCTCGAGCGTTGAAGCTGATGCCATTGAAGATATAGAAGACCAATGTCTTCATTGTTCCTTCGAGTTTGGCTGATGAAGAGTGTCCTTTGACAGGCCATAGAGTTTGCCTGATGATATGATATATAGTGTGTGGCAGATACTCAAGGTCTTCAACAAAGAACTCCTTTGGGTACTCAGCATCGAGTGGCAAGGGCTTCATCATGCTCAGCATTTGGCTCATGTTGGGCTTTGGCTTCTGAAAGATACTCTCCAAAGCTTCGTAGTGTCGCTGACAACCAGGTTCATATAGTTCTCCTGGAGTGGGCAAGCCAGTTAGCTCAATGAGGTCAAAGGCTTTGGCTTCATGATGGGCATTTCCTGTCATCCACTCAAGGACCCATGTCTTCGGATCCATGTTGTAGCCGCGAATGTGGAGGGTTGCATAGAATTGCAGAAGCAGCTCTTCATTCCAATGCTCTTTATCAGTCACAAAGTTCAGCAAGCCAGCATCACGGAAGCAATCAAGGGCTTCTTCAAGACAAGGCAACCCAGTAATGGCTTCAGTGTCAAGACGCATATGTGGGAAGATGCGCCCTTGATCATAGAGAACACGTGAATAATAGCTGCGCTGTTGATGGCTCCAGAACCTATCTGATGAGATCCTTGGTTTGGAATAGGGGTTCTTGGCGCTATCAAAGAAAGTGTTGTGTGCAATGAAGCCATTAGCATTAAAGGACCCTGGCGAAGTGGCAGTACCTGGAAACCTGAGCAGTCTTGGCTTTGGCTTCTGAACCTGAGGCCTGTGCGCGGCGTGGTAATCAAATTGAGGACCAGCAGCAGGCGGACAAGCAACAGGCGGAGGAACCATAAGAGGCCATTTGACAGAGATGAGCTGGTCATCGTTGTCATATGCTTGCTCGATAGTATGGGGCCTTGGAGGCGGAACAGGAGCAGTGGCATTGACTTCAGGCTGCTGATTTGCGTCAGGTGCAGCATTGGCTTCAGGTGCTATCACTTCAGGCACCACATTGGATTCAGGCGCCACATTAGCTTCAGCCATGACAACGTCATTGGCTTTAGTGGTGGTGTTGGTGGCAGCCTCAGAATGTGTAACCTCCACTTCAGGAGCTGGAGGGTCGGACACGTTCTCCTCGAGAACAACTTGGTCGGCACGGGGTGTGGCAACACGTGCTTCTTCTTCTCTTGGTGCTTATTCATCGGCTGATGCAGCCGGAATATCTTCAGTCGCTTTGGCTTCATACTCAGGGTTCACAGTAGGAGAGGCTTCACGAAACACTTGGCGGGAAACAGATTGACGCTCATCTCCTTCTGGAACACTTGACAGATTGACTTGTGGCCTTGGTCCTTTGTGAAGCCTGCGAAACACTGGCGAAGCTTGTGGAGATGGAGTTGGTTGGGCCTCAAAGTCTTCATCGTCAACCACTGGAGTGGTGACCTGTGTTGTGGGAGTAACTGGTGTGTCTTCAACACGTGGGGATTCTTGAGGGTGATCAGCCCATGAGTCATCCTCAGCAATTGGCATCAAAGGACGACCAATGCTGATGCGTTTGTTGTTTGTGAGAATAGGCGATGATACCACATTGTATTCGATCTGAGGAAGGACTTCATCATCTTCAACATTGTCGTGATGACCAATGTCTTCAGCTGCGGTGGGGTCAACAGCTGGAATGTCTTCAGGAGCCTCTGTGGAAGCAGGCTCATGAACAGTCAGACGATGTTCTTGTTGTGCAGACGCAGGACGAGCAACATAAATTGGCTCGACGACAAGGGGCTCTGTGGGAGCAGCCCGGACCTTCTTGATCTTGCGCTTCTTGGTGGGTGGAGCATCATCAATGGTGTTCTTGCGCTTGCGGGCTTCAGCTTCAGCCACCTTTGTCTTCTTGAGTTATGAAGCAACTGTGGGGACCTTAGGCTTCGAGCTTGTCATGCTGGCAGGGAAGACAATGCGAGGTTCTTCCTGCCTTGATGCTTCTGTTGGGGCCACAGTTGGCTTCTTCTTCTTGGCAGCCATCCTGGGGTCGATGCCAGGACGCCCAAGTGCCTTGCGCTTCTCAGCTTCATTGTATGCTTGAACACACTTGGCAGCCAAAGCCTTTATGCGCTCACGAGAACCTTTAGCTTCTTCACGCTTCTTGTGAAAGGCTTCCTTGAGCTCAGGCATCATGACTTTGAAATTCTGGACATCTTGGACGCTGAGCTTGGCCATATGCTTCTTGAACTGAGCCTTTTCATAATCAATCTTGTGCTTCAGCTCAACAATGTTCTGAGCAAGAGCTAGTTCAGAAGCAATGGCACCGTTGAATGAAACGCTCAGGCCAATTGGAAGTTGCAGATCATCGAAGCTGAGAATGGGGGTGTCAAACCACTCATCAATGAAGTTGTTCAATACTTGCACGTCAAAGAGAGGCAAGTCATTGAAGATTTCTGCATCTTGCTTGCTCTTTATCAGTTTCTCAAGATCGTCATCAGCAAGATCTTCATCACTTGACAGATCAATGGCTTCATTCTCGTTCCTCAGAACAACAACAGGAGTCAGAGCAGAACTGGGGTTGTGCATGGGCTTCTTCTGTAGCTTCTTTGGCTTGGAGATGCGAGAGTGATCTTCAGACTGCACACTTAGTGCAGGTGGAGCAGTGGCCAAAGGCTTCACTCTCGAAGCTGTTGGTGGAGTGGAAGGCTTCGAAGCCTTGGGTTTCTTCTTCTTCAGCTTCGGAGGTGCAGGCGCTTCATCAGAGTCAGCGTCGTCTACAGGTTGATCCACATCCGCCCCTTGAACCCTTATATGAGAGATGAGAACTTTTAAGTTGTAGAAGGGCCCAACCAGATTTGGTTCAGCTTCGCGTGTGCCATCGGCACGAGGCGTAGAGGGGCCAGGGTTGAAGTCTAATCCCCAAGTTTTCTTGTTCTCCTTGGCCAAGTTCTTGGCATACTGGAGGTTGCGCTTGAACAGATTGTCGTCACGACACCATAGCAATGATGATGGGTCGGCATCAACTGGTTGTGGCCCTCGAACCATGCAAGGATAGAAGACTTGCGCAATGGCTTCAGCTCTGGACCTGGGTGGAAGATTTTTGTACAAAATGTCTCCCCATGGTCGCTTCATGGCATTCTTCTCATCATACTCCTGGGTCACAAACCTGTACTTGAACCACTGTTCTGCCCAATATCTTTGAATCCATTGGATTCGAGTTTTTCTCTGATTTTAGTCCTCCTCTGGATCAGTCTTGTATATTTCATAAAGGTCAGGAGGCAAATCTCTGGAGGTGTTTCCACGGCGCTATCTGCCACCCTTCCTAACAGATTTCTCAGTTGCCATTGGGTTCAAACTGAAAGGCTTCAACACTGTCAAAGGCTTCCGTCTGCTGGTCAGACATGAACTGGCTTCGGGAGAGTTGATGTGATGCTGTAAGAATTCTGCAAATGAATGCAGACTATGAGAACCAAGGGATTCTCCCACGGACATGTACCTATGACAGCATTAGAGATGCGAGGGAAGGGGAAGAGGTCATATGCATTCTCAGAAGATTTTTTTTTGACTATGTACTGCAAGGCAACAGCCTCACAGTGTTTTATTAAAAGAAACCCAACCAGGGTGAGGTTACAAAAAAAAACAAATAAATACAAGGAAGAAGGAGAGAGATGACTTACAACAAAGCTACTGGAGGGAGGCTATCCAAGAGAGTAGCTTATCTCTATATTTACATTTGATTCTATGAGCAAGTAAAGAAATATCATATACAAAATTTCGTTTCCAGGATCTGAAACTGGGCTGCTCATTTCTGAAGATTTTGCCATTCCTTTGAGTCCAGATATTCCAAGTGGCAGTAAAAACTACCTCAGTGAAGAAGGGTTGGCCAAATTCGTGTCGAGCTGCTAGGGCCATGGAGTATGTGGTGTGATGGCTATCTGGTGTCCAAGAGATTCCAAGGTAGTTCCAAACTCGCTGGCTAAAGTTACAGGCAAAGAAAAGATGCCCCCGGTCCTCAAGATGTGGTAAGAGACACAAAACACAGTTAGCATCGTCTACATGCCAATGCCTTCTTTGCATCATATCCCTTGTGTTTAGGCGGTCCATCAAGAGCAACCACCCAAAAACCTTGATCTTGAGGGTGCAGGAACATTTCCAGATCCATTTGAAGATAGGATCCACCACTATATGAGAGAAAGTGAAATCATAGTAAAGCTTGGATTGGAAGGTGCCTGATTTGGAGGGCCACTGCCAGATATCTCTTGTTGATGGATCAATATGTATAGGAGCCAACAAAGTCCGAAGTTGCTGAAGCTCATGAAAGGCTTCGAGTGACAAAGGTAGGTGAAAGTTCTGAGCCTCAGATGGTGCATCAAAAAAATCCTTGACAGTGATGAGGTCATTTAGCACAAATGAGTAAAGGTGGGGGTAATCTGGTCCTGAGAGAAATAACTCTACTATCAATGTGCCACATGTCTTCCCAAAATAGCACAGTGTCCCCTGCATGTACTTGTGGGACAGCGAGAGTACAAAACTTAACATAAAGATTGAAAACGTCCCGCCACCAGAAAGAACCACAGCTACGAGTAGCTTGAGGTGGTGATGATCCATAATAAGAATCCCAGAGTAATTGTACCCAAGGTATATCAAGTTTATTGAAAAACTTGTAGAGATGCTTCATGAGCAAGGCCTCATTTTGTGTGCCAAGGTGTGTGACGCCGAGACCGCCATGCTTCTTGGGTCTACATATGAGATCCCATGCTGCCAGAGATTGACGAGGTGTCTCAGAGTTGCCCCGCCAAAGGCATTGTCGCATTATTCGCTCTAATTGTTTGAGAATGCCCTTGGGGAGTGATAAGGAACACAAAAAATATATGGGCATGGATGCCAGCACAGATTGCAGCAGCTGCAAACGACTGTCCTGATTCAGCAAACAGGACGATGCTGAAAGGCGCCTCTCAAGACGATCCACAAGGGGCAAAAGATCAGCAACGGTATGTCGAGAAGTGCCCATAGGAAGGCCCAGATAGGTGAAGGGCAAAGAACCCACCTCACAACCCAAGAGAGCAGCAATGCGAGAGCCCTCATCATCAGACAAGTTCAGAGGAATCTGTTGGGGAATGTAGTATTTTCAAAATTTTCCTACGATCACGCAAGATCTATCTACTAGATGCATAGCAACGAGAGAGGAGAGTGTGTCTACGTACCCTTGTAGACCAAAAGCGGAAGCGTTAGAACAACGCGGTTGATGTAGTCGTACGTCTTCACGGCCCGACCGATCAAGCACCAAAACTACGGCACCTCCGAGTTCTAGCACACGTTCAGCTCGATGACGTCCCTCGAACTCCGATCCAGCCGAGTGTCGAGGGAGAGTTCCGTCAGCACGACGGCGTGGTGACGATCTTGATGTTCTACCGTCGCAGGGCTTCGCCTAAGCACCGCTACAATATTTATCGAGGAGAACTATGGTGGAGGGGGGCACCGCACACGGCTAAGAGATCAAGAGATCAATTGTTGTGTCTAGAGGTGTCCCCCTGCCCCCGTATATAAAGGAGGGAGGGAGAGGCCGGCCCTAGAGGGGGCGCACCAAGTGTGGGGAGTCCTACTAGGACTCCCAAGTCCTAGTAGGATTCCCCTTTCCTTTCCGGAGTAGGAGAGAAGGAAAGAGGGGGAGAGGGAGAAGGAAAAGGGGGCTGCACCCCTTGTCAAATTCGGACCAGAAGGGGGGTGCACGCCTCCTTCCTTTTGGCCTCTCTCCTCTATTCCCGTAACTCCCCGGTACTCCGAAAATACCCGAATCACTCGGAACCTTTCCGATGTCCGAATATAGTCGTCCAATATATCGATTTTTACGTCTCGACCATTTTGAGACTCCTCGTCATGTCCCCGATCTCATCCGGGACTCTGAACTCCTTCGGTACATCAAAACTCATAAACTCATAATAAAACTATCATCGAAACCTTAAGCGTGCGGACCCTACGGGTTCGAGAACTATGTAGACATGACCGAGACACGTCTCCGGTCAATAACCAATAGCGGAACCTGGATGCTCATATTGGCTCCCACATATTCTACGAAGATCTTTATCGGTCAAACCGCATAACAACATACATTGTTCCCTTTGTCATCGGTATGTTACATGCCCGAGATTCGATCGTCGGTATCTCAATACCTAGTTCAATCTCGTTACCAACAAGTTTCTTTACTCGTTCCGTAATACATCATCCCGCAACTAACTCATTAGCTGCAATGCTTGCAAGGCTTATAGTGATGTGCATTACCGAGTGGGCCCAGAGATACCTCTCCGACAATCGGAGTGACAAATCCTAATCTCGAAATACGCCAAACCAACAAGTACATTCGGAGACACCTGTAGAGTACCTTTATAATCACCCAGTTACGTTGTGACGTTTGGTAGCACACAAAGTGTTCCTCCGGTATTCGGGAGTTGCATAATCTCATAGTCATAGGAACATGTATAAGTCATGAAGAAAGCAATAGCAGTAAAACTTAAACGATCATAGTGCTAAGCTAACGGATGGGTCTTGTCCATCAGATCATTCTCCTAATGATGTGATCCCGTTGATCAAATGACAACTCATGTCTATGGCTAGGAAACATAACCATCTTTGCTCAATGAGCTAGTCTAGTAGAGGCATACTAGGGACACTCTGTTTTGTCTATGTATTCACACATGTATTAAGTTTCCGGTTAATACAATTCTAGCATGAATAATAAACATTTAGCATGATATAAGGAAATAAATAATAACTTTATTATTGCCTCTAGGGCATATTTACTTCAGTCTCCCACTTGCACTAGAGTCAATAATCTAGTTCACATCGCCATGTGATTTAACACCGATAGTTCACAGCGTCATGTGATTAACACCCAAAGGGTTTACTAGAGTCAATAATCTGGTTCACATCGCTATGTGATTAACACCCAAAGAGTACTAAGGTGTGATCATGTTTTGCTTCGTGAGAGAAGTTTAGTCAACGGGTCTGTCACATTCAGATCCGTATGTATTTCGCAAATGTCTATGTGTCTACAATGCTCTGCATGGAGCTACTCTAGCTAATTGCTCCCACTTTCAATACGCATCCAGATTGATACTTAGAGTCAGCTGGATTTAGTGTCAAAGCTTGCATCGGCGTAACCCTTTACGACGAACTCTTTATCACCTCCATAATCGAGAAACATTTCCTTAGTCATCCAGTTACTAACGATAATTTTGACCGCTGTACAGTGATCTACTCCTGGATCACTATTGTACCCTCTTGACAAACTCATGGCAAGGTACACAACATGTTTGGTACACAGCATGGCATACTTTATAGAACCTATGGCTGAGGCATAGGGAATGACTTTCATTCTCTCTATATTTTTCTGCCGTGGTCTGGCTTTGAGTCTTACTCAACTTCACACCTTACAAGTCATGTAAGAACTCCTTCTTTGACTGATCCATTTTGAACTACTTCAAAATCATATCAAGGTATGTACTCATCGAAAGTCTTATCAAGCGTCTTGATCTATCTTTATAGATCTTGATGCCCAATATGTAAGCAGCTTCACCAAGGTCTTTCTTTGAAAAACTCCTTTCAAACACTCCTTTATGCTTTCCAGAAAATTCTACATCATTTCCGATCGACAATATGTCATTCACATATACTTATCAGAAAGGTTGTAGTGCTCCCACCCACTTCTTGTAAATACAGGCTTCACCGCAAGTCTGTATAAATCTATATGCTTTGATCAACTTATCAAAGCGTATATTCCAACTCCGAGATGCTTGCACCAGTCCATAGATGGATCGATGGAGCTTGCACATTTTGTTAGCACCTTTAGGATTGACAAAACCTTCTGGTTGCATCATATACAAGTCTTCTTTAATAAATCCATTAAAGAATGCAGTTTTGTTATCCATTTGCCAGATTTCATAAAATGCGGCAATTGCTAACATGATTCGGACAGACTTAAGCATCGCTACGGGTGAGAAAGTCTCATCGTAGTCAACTCCTTGAACTTGTTGAAAAACTTTCGCAACAAGTCGAGCTTTGTAAACAGTAACATTACTGTCAGCGTCAGTCTTCCTCTTGAAGATCCATTTATTTTCGATAGCTTGCCGACCATCGGGCAAGTCAACCAAAGTCCACACTTTGTTCTCATACATGGATCCCATCTCAGATTTCATGGTCTCAAGACATTTTGCGGAATCTGGGCTCATCATCGCTTCCTCATAGTTCGTAGGTTCATCATGGTCCAGTAACATGACTTCCAGAACCGGGTTGCCGTACCACTCTGGTGCGGAACGTACTCTGGTTGATCTACGAAGTTCAGCAGTAACTTGATCCGAAGTTTCATGATCATCATCATTAGCTTCCTCACTAATTGGTGTAGGAATCACTGGAACCAGTTTCTGTGATGTACTACTATTCAATTCGGGAGAAGGTACAATTACCTCATCAAGTTCCACTTTCCTCCCACTCACTTCTTTCGAGAGAAACTCCTTCTCTAGAAAGGATCCACTCTTAGCAACAAAGACCTTGCCTTCGGATCTGTGATAGAAGGTGTACCCAACAGTTTCTTTTGGGTATCCTATGAAGATTTACTTCTCCGATTTGGGTTCGAGCTTATCATGTTGAAACTTTTTCACATAAGCATCGCAGTCCCAAACTTAAAGAAATGACAGCTTAGGTTTCTCGTCAAACCACAGTTCATACGGTGTCATCTCCACAGATTTAGATGGTGCCCTATTTAACGTGAATGTATCTGTCTCTAATGCATAACCCCAAAAGCGATAGTGGTAGATCGGCAAGAGACATCATCGATCGCACCATATCTAATAAAGTACGGTTATGACGTTCGGACACACCATTACACTATGGTGTTCCAGCTGGCGTGAGTAGTGAAACTATTTCACATTGTTTTTACTGAAGGCCAAACTCGCTAACTCAAATATTTTACCTCTACGATCATATCGTAGAAACTCTTATTTTCTTGTTACGATGATTCTCCACTTCACTCTGAAATTCTTTGAACTTTTCAAATGTTTTAGACTTGTGCTTCATTAAGTAGATATACCCATATCTGCTCAAATCATCAGTGAAGGTCAGAAAATAACGATACCCGCCGCGAGCTTCAACACTCATTGGTCCACATACATCTGTATGTATGATCTCCAACAAATCTGTTGCTCGCTCCATTGTTCTGGAGAACGGAGTTTTAGTCATCTTGCCCATGAGGCATGGTTCGCAAGCACCAAGTGATTCATAATCAAGTGATTCCAAAAGTCCATCACTATGGAGTTTCTTCATGCGCTTTACACCATTATGACCTAAACAGTTGTGCCACAAATAAGTTGCACTATCATTGTTAACCTTGCATCTTTTAGCTTCAATATTATGAATATGTGTATCACCACGATCGAGATCCAACAAACTATTTTCATTGGGTGTATGACCATCGAAGGTTTTATTCATGTAAACAGAATAACAATTATTCTATCACTTTAAATGAATAACCGTATTGCAACAAATATGATCAAATCATATTCATGCTCAACGCAAATGCCAAATAACATTTATTTAGGTTTTACACTAATCCCGAAAGTATAGGGAGTGTGCGATGATGATCATATCAATCTTGGAACCACTTCCAACACACATCGTCACTTCACCTTTAACTAGTCTCTGTTCATTCTGCAATTCTCGTTTCGAGTTACTAATTTTAGCAACTGAACCGGTATCAAATACCCAGGGGTTGCTATGAACACTAGTAAAGTACACATCAATAATCTGTATATCAAAATATACCTTTGTTCACTTTGCCATCCTTCTTATCCGCCAAGTATCTAGGGCAGTTCCACTTCCAGTGACCATTTCCTTTGCAGTAGAAGCACTTAGTTTCAGCCTTGAGTTTTAGCTTTGGGTTTCTTCACGGGAGTGACAACTTGCTTGTCATTCTTCTTGAAGTTCCCCTTCTATCCCTTTGCCCTTTACTTGAAACAAGTGGTCTTGTTAACCATCAACACTTGATGCTCTTTCTTGATTTCTACCTTCGCCGATTTCAGCATCGCGAAGAGCTCGGGAATTACTTTCGTCATCCCTTGCATATTATAGTTGATCACGAAGTTCTACTAACTTGGTGATAGTGACTAAAGAACTTTGTCAATTACTATCTTATCTGGAAGATTAACTCCCACTTGATTCAAGCAATTGCAGTACCCAGACAATCTGAGCACATGCTCACTGGTTGAGCTATTCTCCTCCATCTTGTAGGCAAAGTACTGTCAGAGGTCTTATACCTCTCGACACGGGCATGAGTATGAAATACTAATTTCAACTCTTGGAACATCTTATATGCTCCGTGGTGTTTCAAAACGTTTTTGAAGTCCCGGTTCTAAGCCGTAAAGCATGGTGCACTTAAACTATCAAGTAGTCATCATACCAAGCTTTTGTCAAAACATTCATAACGTCTGTATCAGCTTCTGCAATAGGTCTGTCACCTAGCGGTGCATCAAGGACATAATTCTTCTATGCATCAATGAGGATAATCCTCAGATCACGGAACAATTCCGCATCATTGCTACTAACATCTTTCAACTTAGTTTTCTCTAGGAACATATAAAATAAACGTGGAGCAACATCGCGAGCTATTGATCTACAACATAGATATGCTAATACTACCAGGACTAAGTTCATGATAAATTAAAGTTCAATTAATCATATTACTTAAGAACTCCCACTTAGATAGACATCCCTCTAGTCATCTAAATGATCACATGATCCAAATCAACTAAACCATGTCCGATCATCACGTGAGATGGAGTAGTTTCAATGGTGAACATCTTATGTTGATCATATCTACTATATGATTCACGCTCGACCTTTCGGTCTCCAGTGTTCCGAGGCCATATCTGCATATGCTAGGCTCGTCAAGTTTAACCCGAGTATTCTGCGTGTGCAAAACTGTCTTACACCCGTTGTATTTGAACGTAGAGCTTATCACACCCGATCATCACGTGGTGTCTCGGCACGAAGAACTTTCGCAACGGTGCATACTCAGGGAGAACACTTGTACCTTGAAATTTTGTAAGGGATCATCTTATAATGCTACCGTCGTTCTAAGCAAAATAAGAAGCATAATAAGATAAACATCACATGCAAATCAAAATATGTGACATGATATGGCCATCATCATCTTGTGCTTTTGATCTCCATCTCCAAAGCACCGTCATGATCACCTTCGTCACCGGCGCGCCACCTTGATCTCCATCGTAGCATCGTTGTCGTCTCGCCAACTATTGCTTCTACGACTATCGCTACCGCTTAGTGATAAAGTAAAGCAATTACATGGCGATTGCATTTCATACAATAAAGCGACAACCATATGGCTCCTGCCAGTTGCCGATAACTTTACAAAACATGATCATCTCATACAAAACTGTATAACTCATCATGTCTTGACCATATCACATCACAACATACCCTGCAAAAACAAGTTAGACGTCCTCTACTTTGTTGTTGCAAGTTTTACGTGGCTGCTACGGGCTTAGCAAGAACCGTTCTTACCTACGCATACAAAACCACAACGATGTTTCGTCAAGTATGTGCTGTTTTAACCTTCACAAGGACCGGGCGTAGCCACACTCGATTCAGCTAAAGTGAGAGAGACAGACACCCGCCAGTCACCTTTAAGCAACGAGTGCTCATAACGGTGAAACCAGTCTCGCGTAAGCGTACGCGTAATGTCGGTCTGGGCCGCTTCATCTCACAATACCGCCGAAGCGAAGTATGACATGCTGGTAAGCAGTATGACTAGTATCGTCCACAACTCACTTGTGTTCTACTCGTGCATATCATCTACGCATAGACCTGGCTCTGATACCACTGTTGGGGAACGTAGTATTTTCAAAATTTTCCTACGATCACGCAAGATCTATCTACTAGATGCATAGCAACGAGAGAGGAGAGTGTGTCTACGTACCCTTGTAGACCAAAAGCGGAAGCGTTAGAACACCGCGGTTGATGTAGTCGTACGTCTTCACGGCCCGACCGATCAAGCACCGAAACTACGGCACCTCCGAGTTCTAGCACACGTTCAGCTCGATGACGTCCCTCGAACTCCGATCCAGCCGAGTGTCGAGGGAGAGTTCCGTCAGCACGACGGCGTGGTGACGATCTTGATGTTCTACCGTCGCAGGGCTTCGCCTAAGCACCGCTACAATATTTATCGAGGAGAACTATGGTGGAGGGGGGCACCGCACACGGCTAAGAGATCAAGAGATCAATTGTTGTGTCTAGAGGTGCCCTCCTGCCCCCGTATATAAAAGAGGGAGGGAGAGGCCGGCCCTAGAGGGGGCGCACCAAGTGTCGGGAGTCCTACTAGGACTCCCAAGTAGGGCTGGACCAAAAGCTCGTAGCTCGCGAGCTTAATGAGCGCTCGATAGTTCGACTCGTTAAGCTCGTAGCTCGCGTCTTAATGAGCAGAGCCAATCACCGATTTTAGCTCGTTAAGATTAACGAGCTTAACGAGCGAGCTAATGAGTTTCACGAGTAGCTCGTTAAGCTCGTTAGTACCAACACAACACATATTTTCCTCTTATGTGGCAAACTTTTTTGTACCACCTCAGCTCTTTTATTCAATCTAATCAACATAGAAGGCAACAAACTAGTGTATTTCTTTTTGTAGCCACCATATTTCATCTTGAAAACCACACCTATGCACTCATCATGTTGACCGTAACACATTATAATCTGTTAACGAGCGCTCACGAGCTTAACGAGCTTCAAACGAACCGAGCCGAGCAGGGTTTTCTGCTCGTTATTCTTAACGAGCTTAACGAGCCGAGCCTTAACGAGCACGAGCTTAACGAGTACGAGCTTAACGAGCCGAGCAGCTCGTTAGTCCACCCCTACTCCCAAGTCCTAGTAGGATTCCCCTTTCCTTTCCGGAGTAGGAGAGAAGGAAAGAGGGGGAGAGGGAGAAGGAAAAGGGGGCTGCACCCCTTGTCCAATTCGGACCAGAAGGGGGGTGCACGCCTCCTTCCTTTTGGCCTCTCTCCTCTATTCCCGTAACTCCTCGGTACTCCGAAAATACCCGAATCACTCGGAACCTTTCCGATGTCCGAATATAGTCGTCCAATATATCGATTTTTACGTCTCGACCATTTTGAGACTCCTCGTCATGTCCCCGATCTCATTCGGGACTCCGAACTCCTTCGGTACATCAAAACTCATAAACTCATAATAAAACTATCATCGAAACCTTAAGCGTGCGGACCCTACGGGTTCGAGAACTATGTAGACATGACCGAGACACGTCTCCGGTCAATAACCAATAGCGGAACCTGGATGCTCATATTGGCTGCCACATATTCTACGAAGATCTTTATCGGTCAAACCGCATAACAACATACATTGTTCCCTTTGTCATCGGTATGTTACATGCCCGAGATTCGATCATCGGTATCTCAATACCTAGTTCAATCTCGTTACCAACAAGTTTCTTTACTCGTTCCGTAATACATCATCCCGCAACTAACTCATTAGCTGCAATGCTTGCAAGGCTTATAGTGATGTGCATTACCGAGTGGGCCCAGAGATACCTCTCCGACAATCGGAGTGACAAATCCTAATCTCGAAATACGCCAACCCAACAAGTACCTTCGGAGACACCTGTAGAGTACCTTTATAATCACCCAGTTACGTTGTGACGTTTGGTAGCACACAAAGTGTTCCTCCGGTATTCGGGAGTTGCATAATCTCATAGTCATAGGAACATGTATAAGTCATGAAGAAAGCAATAGCAGTAAAACTTAAACGATCATAGTGCTAAGCTAACGGATGGGTCTTGTCCATCAGATCATTCTCCTAATGATGTGATCTCGTTGATCAAATGACAACTCATGTCTATGGCTAGGAAACATAACCATCTTTGATCAATGAGCTAGTCTAGTAGAGGCATACTAGGGACACTCTGTTTTGTCTATGTATTCACACATGTATTAAGTTTCCGGTTAATACAATTCTAGCATGAATAATAAACATTTATCATGATATAAGGAAATAAATAATAACTTTATTATTGCCTCTAGGGCATATTTCCTTCAGAATCATGGATGATTTTGAAGATAAATTAGTTTAGAAGACATTGACCTCATAGCGCGAAGACATTCACTTATATGTTGAGAGTTGGTTCCAGATTTGTACGAATCCAAGAATAGGTACAAGTGAGGAATCTAACTATGTGTGAAGCATAAGTGAATATACTAGGCAAAGTATGAGATGCAGACAGGATAGATCCAAATATGTGGAAGCAGAAACTTCTTATGGTAGAAAGGATGAATCTATCGGATCAAGAAGATAGTAAAAAAAGGATTTTAATTTACCACACGATGAACTGCTAGACGGAGACGAAGTGGAGGCCGAGCAGTTCGATCTTCCGTGCCCTAACTTGGCGACGGCAGACGCCTACGGTGACGGCGGAGAATACGATGTCCGCGGCCGGCGTGAAGACGGCGTCGACGAGGTCGCGGCAGCTAAGCGCTTCATCGCCGGCGTCGTCGAGAGCTAGCGGAGGCGCTAGGGTTGGTCGAGGTGGAGAGGTGGTAGAAGAGTTTTGACCGTGATGGGACGTGCATTTATAAGGATGGGAGATGGCACAACGCAATTACGCAGGTGCCCCTGGCGATTCACATCTGAGGGACACGAGGCGGACATGTAACACATAGGGAGTTGTTCCATGATCCCACGCACGCCTGGACTGTCGGGGTGGTTGTTCTGGCTTCTCCGGATTTCAGGCAATAAGGATTGAGCATTAAAATAGATTTAATGTTTGTCTCTGTATCTTATGCTGGCAAGGACGCAGAGAGGACATTCGACGGTTCCAACAGAATGCATATGATTTGGATAGATAGAGTTTGAGGTAGGAAGCATAGAGAGGTTAGGGTCCGATCACATTCACTTAGTTCAAAAGATTCAAATAAGAAGACATAGCTATAAGTGAATGATGTAGAGGACAAAACACAAGACTATATATGAAGATAAATTAAATGCGAAGATTTTGCAAATGCAACGCCAAGAGAAACACTTTAAGCAAGGATTTGGTGGTGGCGTTACCCACCGTATAGGAAGTATTAGACCCAGACACGGCGCACAATTATCGTGGCGCTCCGAAGTCAAATTCCGCGTTAATGTATTCACACTCAGAATGTAAGTCTTCATTGATTGAAGATATACTTTACTTCGTGTGTTGCACATCTAAGTCATCAACATGCATAAGTGTTAGGATGTGTGCCTGATTACAGGACATTCGAGGATTCTAAGATATTTAGCTCACACCGCAACTTGCAAAACCTTTTCTCATCCAAGGGATTTGTGAAGATATCTGCCAGCTGCTCTTCAGTGTTGACGTGTATGATATCAATATCTTCCTTCATGACATGATCTCTGAGAAAGTGATGACGAATTTCAATGTGCTTTGTCTTCGAGTGCTGAACTGGGTTGTTGGCAATCTTGATGGCTCTTTCATTGTCGCAATAGAGTGGCACATGCTTCAGATGGACACCATAGTCCTTGAGAGTTTGCTTCATCCAGAGAAGCTGAGCGCAGCAAGATCCAGCAGCAATGTATTCAGATTCAGCAGTGGAGAGTGATACACAGTTCTGCTTCTTTGAAGACCAACAGACAAGTGATCGTCCCAGAAAGTGACATGTGCCTGATGTAGACTTGCGATCAACTTTGTCACTGGCATAATCAGCATCTGAGAATCCAACTAGATCAAACTCTGAGCCCGTTAGATACCATAATCCTAGTGTTGGGGTGTAAGCCAAATATCGAAGAATTCACTTCACAGCTAAGTGATGCGATTCCTTTGGTGCCACTTGGAATCGAGCACACATGCAAACACTAAGCATAATATCTGGCCTAGATGCACAAGTAAAGAACCAATCATGGAGCGGTATACCTATTGATCGAAATCTTTACCATTGGCGTCGGGACTCAGATGACTTTTAGTTGGCATAGGCGTCGTGTATCCTTTGCAGTCTTGCATACCAAACTTCTTCAGGCAATCTTTGAGGTATTTCTCTTGAGATATGAAGATGTCGTTGCTTTGCTGACGAATTTGAAGACCAAGGAAGAACTTCAGCTCACCCATCATGGACATCTGATATTGCTCTTGCATCATGTGAGCGAACTCATCACTGTATCTTTTGTCAGTGCAGCCAACGATGATGTCATCCACATAGGTTTGGCAAACAAACAGTTCACCATCATATGTCTTCGTGAAGAGTGTGGGATCCAGGGAACCAGGTTTGAAGCCGCTGCTCTTCAAGAAGTCTTGAGTGTGTCATACCAAGCACGAGGGGCTTGTTTGAGGCCATACAGTGCCTTGTTGAGCTTGTATACCATATCAGGATGTTTTGGATCTTCAAAGCCAGGTGGTTGTGCAACATACACTTCTTCTTCAATCTTGCCATTGAGAAAGGCACTCTTCACATCCATTTGATACAGAAGGATGTTGTGATGGTTTGCATAGGCTAGCAGTATGCGAATAGCTTCAAGCCTAGCCACAGGAGCAATTGTTTCATCGAAGTCAATCCCTTCAATCTGAGTGTATCCTTGAGCAACAAGACGAGCTTTGTTTCTGACAACTTGACCATGCTCATCTTGCTTGTTGCGATATATCCATTTTGTGCCTATTATGTTGTCCTTGCGGGGGTCAGGATGCTTGACAAGTTCCCATACGTTGTTCAGCTCAAATCGTTGAAGCTCTTCTTGCATAGCTTGAATCCATTCAGGTTCCATGAAGGCTTCAGCAACTTTCTTGGGTTCAGATATCGAGACAAATGCAAAGTGCCCACAGAAATTTGCTAGCTGTGTTGCTCTTGAACGAGTAAGTGGACCAGGTGCATTGATGCTGTCAATTATCTTCTCAACTTGTACTTCATTTGCAACACGAGGATGAACTGGGTGAAGATTTTGCTCTTGCTGGTCATTGTCATCATCAGGAGGATTGTCTTCAGGCTGAGCAATGTCTTCAGGTTGATTGGGAGCAGAAATGATGAGTTCCTCGTCAGGTTGTGCTTCAGAAGGCATGATTTCACCTATTCCCATTAGCTTGATAGATTCACTGGGTGGAGATTCATCCAGCACATTTGGCAGGAGCTCTCTTTGTGAGCCATTCGTTTCATCAAACCGCACATCCACAGTTTCAACCACTTTATAGAGAAAGATGTTGAAGACTCTGTAGGAGTGCGAGTCCTTTCCGTAGCCGAGCATGAAACCTTCATGTGCTTTTGGTGCGAATTTTGATTTGTGATGTGGATCCTTGATCCAGCACCTAGCTCCAAATACCCTGAAGTAACTGACATTTGGCTTCTTGCCAGTAAGGAGTTCATAGAAAGTTTTCTTCAGAAGCTTGTGAAGATAAACACGGTTAACGACATGGCATGTTGTATCAATAGCTTCGGGCCAGAACCTTCTTGGTGTCTTGTATTCATCGAGCACTGTTCGAGCCATCTCAATTAGGGTTCTGTTCTTGCGCTCCACGATGCCATTCTGCTGAGGTGTGTACGGAGCTGAGAACTCATGAGTGATTCCCATTGTATCCAGATAAAGATCAAGGCCGGTATTCTTGAACTCAGTGCCATTGTCACTTCTGATATGCTTGATCTTGACGCCATAATTATTCATGGCATGATTGGCGAAGCGTCTGAAGACATCTTGTACTTCAGTCTTGTAGAGAATTATGTGCACCCATGTGTATCTTGAATAATCATCAACAATGACGAAGTCATAGAGACAAGCTGTAGTAGTGAACGTGGAGTAGTGAGTAGGGCCAAATAAGTCCATGTGAAGCAGCTCGAAGGGTTGGGATGTCGTCATGATTATCTTCGAGGGATGCTTGGCCCTAGTCATTTTCCCAGCTTCGCAGGCACCGCATAGATGATCTTTCTTGAACTTGATGCCCTCGATGCCAACGACGTGCTTCTTCTTCGCGAGAGTGTGCAAGTTCCTCATGCCGGCATGTCCTAGCCTCTGATGCTAGAGCCAGCACTCTGAAGCTTTTGCTAGAAGTCATATGGCCATGTGTGGTCCTGCTGAGAAATCTACCATATACAGATCATCTTTCTGATATCCTTCAAAGACTAGAGACTTGTCAGATTCCATTAGTACAAGGCAACGATATTTTCCAAATATCACAATCATGTTTAAGTCACAAAGAATTGAGAAAGACATTAAGTTGAAACCAAGGGATTCAACAAGCATGACTTTATCCATGTGCTGATCCTTTGAGATTGCAACTCTACCTAGACCCAATACCTTGCTTTTACCAGTGTCAGCAAATGTGATGTGACTCTTGTCAGATGGACGTAAGGTTGAGTCCATAAGAAGACTTCGATCACCAGTCATATGATTAGTGCATCTGCTGTCCATAATCCATTCTGAAGTCTTTGGTGTCATACCCTACAGAGTAGTTAGGAGGATAGGCTTCACGAAGAGTATGTGAAGCATAAATGTTTGACAAGCAAGCGGATTATGAAAGCTTAGATCCAAGTTATGACTAATAGGATGATTGGCAAGCGATTCAGGAACAAAATACATAGTAAGACCATTTGGGCATTTGATCTTGCTCCCTACAAGATGTTTTAGGTCCCCAGCAATAGCATCAGACTCATTTGATTTTTCGACTGGAGACCTTTCCCTGCAAGAGAAAGTTAATTCTTCTTAACCACTCACATCTTTAGGGGTGGCTTAGAAGCAATGAGTCTAAGTGTAGCATCTGAGAATTTTGGCTTTGGAGCCCTAGCAAATAGCCTTATAGGAGGAGAATAATACTCATAAGAATAGGCAGAAAAGTTCTTCGTTTTGTGAATATAGCGGTTTGAGGAAACACGCTCATATTCATGGGTCTGAGTACAATTTCCAAGCAAAACATTGGTGTTAGGGTGACTCAGGTGAGTCCTTTGTCTGTATGAAGCCTTAGGACCGTATGAAGCCTTTGGTCTGGGGTTTGTCTTCTTCCCAGGTGGTGTCATGATGATATTTACTGGAAGCATCTCAAGACAACCTTTGGGAACCCATATCTTCTTCATAGGTGGCCCGTTCCTGCAGCTAGTACCAATATACCTGGCAAACACTTCACCATTCTGATTCTTAAACAGTTTATAGTTTGCATCAAAGGATTCATCAATGATAATAGGATTAGCACAAGTGAAGCCAGATAAGGTAGACGGATCCACTGAAGATTCCTTTGCAGCAACCCATGTGGTTTTGGGGTACTGCTCAGGCTTCCAGTATGAACCATCAACATTCATTTTCCTCTCGAACCCTACACCCTCTTTCCTAGGGTTTTGGTTTAGAATCTGCTTTTTGAGGACATCACATAACGTCTGATGCCCTTTGAGGCTTTTGTGTAAGTGCATCTAGTGCCATCCCTAGTTGGTTTTGGAGTATTGACAATAAACCTGGTTGAGGGACTAATGTGTTTGTGAGAATTGCAGGATAACACAGGTAGTAGTCCCTCATTAATTCGGTTTACCTACCGGAGATGACCCCTACAAATGTATGAAGACATTGACAACAGTGGTGGTACATGAAGATAATCTTATTGAAGACTATGACGAGCGAAGACATTGTGTGAAGACTATGGAGCGCGAAGACTTAGATGTTTCGCTGTTTCCTTTTCTTCTTTGTTGAGTCATAGGAACCACCGTACTGTTAAGTGGGGTCCAAGTGAACTAAGTTAGAGTGACTGAAGTGATGCTCAACCAAATCCTATGTCTTCGAGCGAAGACAATGAGAGCAAATCTTATCCAGAGCTGGATGAGTCAGCTTTACTTGTAGCCCAAGTAAAGTTGCCGTGTGAGTGTTTGAAATCTGACCGTTGGAACACGTGTCAGTTCCTTAGTGACCGAGGGTCACTTCGGACAAATCAGGCCGGGTTGCCTAGTGGCTATAAATAGCCCACCCCCTACACCATAAATTGGTGGCTGCTCAGAGTTATTGCATGACTTTTGTCGTTTGAGAGCAACCCACCTCCGAAGCATTTGAGAGAGAAATCCTTGCGAGGACAAAGCCAAAACACCCAGAGCCAAAGAGTGTTAGGCATCACTGAAGTCTTTCTCTCTGTGTGACCTGAAGACTTATTACACTTGAGGAGTGTGTTTCCTCCAGCCGGTTAGGCGTCGCGTTCTGAGCATCCAAGAGTCATTGTGGATCGCCGCTGAACGAAGTCTGTGAAGGTTTGGAAGTCTACCTTGAAGACTTACCATAGTGAGGACTATGTGTCCTTAGCTCAAGGGGAATAAGGTGAAGACGCGGTCTTCTGAGTTAAATCTCAGCCTCCCTAACCAGACGTACAGTTGTCACATCAACTGGAACTGGTCTAACAAATCACTATCTTCCCCGAGCTACTGGTTCTATCCTTTCCTTCCCTTTACTTACTGTCTTATGTTGTGAAGTCATTGCCTGCATGCCTTATCTGATTGACTTCACTGAGTGACTACTTGTTCTGATTGGCTTCATTACTTCTTCCATCTTGATCCTTACTGCCTAGCTGCTATTAGTCTTCATGCTTTCACTTTATTGAATACCTGACTATGGCTTGTCTAGTGTAGTCTACTTTTCGCTGCATATAAATAGGATTGGATTTATCCTTTGTCTTAGAAACTACCATGTTTTGAAGCATTTCATAAAAATTGCCTATTCACCCCCCTCTAGTCGATATACTACACTTTCAATTGGTATCAGAGCAAGGTACTCCCTTATTCTGTGTGATTCGGTTTAACCAACTGGAGTTTTAGCTATGCCGACTGCAGGGATAATCAAAGTATCCGTTGCGTGCCCCGTCTTCGATGGCACCGAATATCCCTACTAGAAGAACAAGATGCGCATGCACCTTGAAGCCATTGACGTGGACCTCTGGTTTGTCGTCAAGAACGGCGTTCCCAAGACTGGTGAAGGTATCACCCCTGCTGATGTCAAGAGGCTCGTTCAACTGGATTCAACGGCCAAGAACATCATCTGTGGTCATCTGACCAAGGGACAGTATGGTCGTGTAAGTGCCCTGGAAACGTCAAAGGAAGTCTGGGACTGGCTCTCAAAGGTCAATGAAGGAGTCTCAACCTAGAGAGATCAAAGGATCAGTGTCCTCCGCAATCTTTTCAATCGCTTCAAGAGACATGACAATGATAATGTCCAACACACATTCGATCGTCTCACTAACATCACAAATGAGCTTCAGGCACTTGGCGCCACTGAGATCACCAAGCATGAAATCGTCAAGACCCTCCTAAGATCACTCGACAGCTCATTTGATATCCTTGCCCTGATGATTCAAGAACGCCCTGACTTGAGGACTCTCGATCCATCTGACATACTTGAGAGTCTCAACACACATGAGTTCCAGCTATCTGAGAAATGTGACATCTATGGTCCCAACTATGGCCGATCTTGCGCCTTGAAGGCAAAGGCTGTTTCTTCATCTGAAGAAGAATCTGACTGCAGTTCTGATGATCCTGAAGACATTGGAAAGGAGCTTGCCATGCTTGTGAAGAAGTTCCAAAAATTCACTAGGAAGAAAGGCTTCAGAAAGTCTTCACGATCCAGCTCAAGAAATGATGAAGCTTCTACCCGTGACTACAAGAAGAAAACATGTCATAAGTGCAAAAAACCTGGTCACTACATTTCTGAGTGTCCTCAGTGGGACAATGAGAAGAAGAAAAGAAGAGCAAGGAATATGCTTTTGATGACAAGAAAAAGAAGAAATACTCAAAGTCTTCTTCCAAGTCTTCATCGAAGTATTCATCACACAAGAAGAATTCATCTGGCAAGGCTCGTGCGTTTGTTGGCAAGGAGATGGATTCGGAGGAGGAGTCTACTTCAGAAGAAGCGGAGGTGGAGTCCGAGGAGGAGTCTGATTCTGGTGCTGCAAGTCTGGCTCTAGCCACAGCCTACGTTGCCAAGTCCATCTTCAACACTGAAGACAATGGCCCCGTCTCCAACATTGATGATGAGGACGACGACTCTGCTCCCACCTACTGCTTCATGGCACGCGGTGCCAAGGTAAAATCACGTGATTCTTACTTTCAAACATCTAGTGAAGATGACTCTGATTGTGAATCAAAACCTAGCTACAAAACACTTGCTAAAATTGCCACTGAACAGCAGAAAGCCATGGAACATATTCAAAAACTGTTAGACAAAAGCGATGACCTGTTGGACGCGGAAATGACCCGTTCTCAGTCCATAATTGAAGACATAAAAAATCTTCATGTTAAGTACGAGGAACTTGAAGTTCTTTATGAATCGCTCTCAAAAACTCATGAAAAGCTTTCCCACGATTACCTTCAAAGGAAGCGAGAACTTGAGAAATTGAAAGCGGCTAATGAAGATCTTCAAAAAGAAAATGAGTCACTCCGCGCACAACTGATCAGCTCCGCCCAGGAAGAATTTGAACCACCATGTCTAAAATGCATTGAGCGTGATAACGCTACATCTATTGCTGAATGTTCTACTGCTGCCACTGTTGCAATATCTTCAACTGCTGATGTGGTAACTAACCCCTCTGCTGAGGATACCACTACTATTGCTGATGAAAATGCTATGTTGAAGACTTTGCTTGAAACAGGGATGTACAAAAGCCTCAAAGGGCATCAAACTCTATGTGATGTCCTCAAAAAGCAGATACTGAACCAAAACCCTAGGAAAGAGGGTGTTGGGTTCGACAGGAAAATGAATGTTGATGGTTCATACTGGAAGCCTGAGCAGTATCCCAAAACCACATGGGTTGCTGCAAAGGAACCTTCAGTGGATCCATCTACCCTATATGGCTTCACTTGTGCTAATCGTTCTATCATTGATGAATCCTTTTATGCAAACTATAAACTGTTTAAGAATCAAAATGGTGAAGTGTTTGCCAGGTATATTGGTACTAACTGCAGGAACGGGCCACCTATGAAAAAGATCTGGGTACCCAAAGGTTGTCTTGAGAAACTTCCAGCAAATGTTATCATGACACCTATTGGGAAGAAGACAAACCCCAGACCAAAGGCTTCATATGGTCCTAAGGCTTCATACAGACAAAGGACTCACCTGAGTCACCCTAATGTCAATGTTTTGCAGGGAAACCATACTCAGACCCATGAATATGAGCGTGTTTCTTCAAACCGCTATATTCATAAAACAAAGATTTTTTCTGCCTATTCTTATGAGTATTATTCTCCTCCTGCAAGATTATTTGCTAGGGCTCCAAAGCCAAAATTCTCAGATGCTGCTCTTAGACTCATTGCTTCTAAGGCACCCCTGAAGATGTGGGTGGTTAAGAAGAACTAACTTTCTCTTACAGGGAAAGGTCTCTAGCCGAAAATCAAAGGCGTCTGATGCTATTGTTGGGGACCTAAAACACTTGTAGGGCACAAGATCAAATGCCCAAATGATTTACTGCTCATTCTGTTCATGAATCACTTGTTAATCATCTTATCAGTCCTAACTTGGATCTAAGCTTTCATAATCCACTTGCACGTCAAATGTTTATGCTTCACAATGGCTTTTGGTGAAGCCTATCCTCCTAACTGCATTGTAGGGAGTGACACCAAAGTTTTCAGAATGGATTATGGACAGCGGGTGCACAAATCATATGACTGGAGATCAAAGTCTTCTCATGGACTCAACCTTACGTCCATCTAACAAGAGTCACATCACATTTGCTGATACTAGTAAAAGCAAAGTGTTGGGTCTAGGTAGAGTTGCAATCTCAAGGGATCAGCACATGGATAAAGTCATGCTTGTTGAATCTCTTGGTTTCAACTTAATGTCTGTCTCAATGCTTTGTGACTTAAACATGATTGTGATATTTGGAAAATTTTGCTGCCTTGTACTAATGGAATCTGACAAGTCTTTAGTATTTGAAGGATACAGAAAAGGTGATCTATATATGGTAGATTTCTCAGTTGGACCGCAGATGGCCGTATGTCTTCTAGCAAAAGCTTCAGAGTGCTGGCTCTGGCATCAGAGGCTAGGACATGCCGGCATGAGGAACTTGCACACTCTCGCAAAGAAGAAGCATGTCTTAGGTATCGAGGACGTCAAGTTCAAGAAAGATCATCTATGTGGTGCCTGTGAAGCTGGGAAGATGACTAGGGCCAAGCATCCTTCAAAGACAATCATGACGACATCCAAACCCTTCGAGCTGCTTCACATGGACTTATTTGGCCCTACTCACTACTCCACGTTCTCTACCACAGCTTGTCTCTATGGCTTCGTCATTGTTGATGATTATTCAAGATACACATGGGTGCACATAATTCTCTACAAGACTGAAGTGCAAGATGTCTTCAGACGCTTCGCGAAACGTGCCATGAACAACTATGGCGTCAAGATCAAGCATATAAGAAGTGACAATGGCACTGAGTTCAAGAACACTGGCCTTGATCTTTATCTGGATACAATGGGGACCACTCATGAGTTCTCAGCCCCGTACACACCTCAGCAGAATGGCATCGTTGAGCGCAAGAACATAACCCTAATTGAGATGGCTCGAATGATGCTCGATGAATACAAGACACCAAGAAGGTTCTGGCCCGAAGCTATTGATACTACATGCCATATCATCAACCGTGTTTATCTTCACAAGCTTCTGAAGAAAACGTCCTATGAACTCCTCAGTGGAAAGAAGCCTAACGTAAGTTACTTCAGAGTATTTGGAGCTAGGTGCTGGATCAAGGATCCACATCACAAGTCAAAGTTTGCACCAAAAGCACATGAAGGCTTCATGCTCGGATATGGAAATGACTCACACTCCTACAGAGTCTTCAACATCTTTCTCTATAAAGTAGTTGAAACTGTGGATGTGCGGTTTGATGAAACGAATGGTTCACAAAGAGAGACCCTCCAAATGTGCTAGATGAGGCTTCAGCAAATGAATCTATCAAGCTAATGGGAACCGGTGAGATCATGCCTTCTGAAGCACAACCTGACGAGGAACTCATCATTTCTGCTCCAAATCAACCTGACGACAATGCTCAGCCTGAAGACAACCCTCCTCATGATGACAATGTACAACAAGAGCAAAATCTTCATCCAGCTCATCCTCGTGCTGCAAATGAAGTACAAGTTGAGAAGATAATTGATAGCATAAATGCACCTGGTCCACTTACTCGTTCAAGAGCAACACAGCTTGCAAATTTCTGTGGGCACTTTGCTTTTGTCTCAATATCTGAACCCAAGAAAGTTGCTGAAGCTTTTATGGAACCCGAATGGATTCAAGCAATGCAAGGAGAGCTTCAACAGTTTGAGTTGAACAACGTGTGGGAACTTGTCAAGCGTCCTGACCCTCGCAAGCACAACATAATAGGCACAAAATGGATTTATCGCAACAAGCAAGATGAGCATGGTCAAGTTGTCAGAAACAAAGCTCGTCTCGTTGCTCAAGGATACACTCAAGTTGAAGGCATTGACTTCGATGAAAAATTTGCTCCTGTGGCTAGACTTGAAGCTATTCGTATACTGCTAGCCTATGCAAATCATCACAACATACTTCTGTATCAAATGGATGTAAAGAGTGCCTTTCTCAATGGAAGGATTGAAGAAGAGGTGTATGTTGCACAACCACCTGGCTTTGAAGATCCAAAACGTCCTAATATGGTATACAAACTCAACAAGGCAGTGTATGGCCTCAAACAAGCGCCTCGTGCTTGGTATGACACACTCAAAGACTTCGCGAAGAGCAAATGCTTCAAACCTGGATCCCTAGATCCCACACTCTTCACGAAGACATATGATGATGAACTATTTATCTGCCAAATCTATGTGGACGACATTATCTTCGGCTACACTGACAAAAGATACAGTGATGAGTTTGGTCACATGATGCAAGAGCAATATCAGATGTCCATGATGGGTGAGCTGAAGTTCTTCCTTGGTCTTCAAATTCGTCAGCAAAGCAATGGCATCTTCATATCTCAAGAGAAGTACCTCAAAGACTGCCTGAAGAAGTTTGGAATGCAAGACTGCAAAGGGTACTCGACGCCTATGCTAGCTAAACACCATCTGGGCCCCGACGCCAATGGTAAAGAGTTTGATCAACAGGTATACCGCTCCATGATTGGTTCTTTGCTTTATTTATGTGCATCTAGGCCAGATATTATGCTTAGTGTTTGCATGTGTGCTCGATATCAAGCGGCACCAAAGGAATCGCATCACTTAGCTGTGAAGTGAATTCTTCGATATTTGGCTTACATCCCAACACTAGGATTATGGTATCCAAAGGGCTCAGAGTTTGATCTAGTTGGATTCTCAGATGCTGATTATGCTAGTGACAAAGTTGATCGCAAGTCTACATTAGGCACATGTCACTTTCTGGGACGATCACTTGTCTGTTGGTCTTCAAAGAAGCAGAACTGTGTATCACTCTCCACTACTGAATCTGAATACATTGCTACTGGATGTTGCTGCGCTCAGCTTCTCTGGATGAAGCAAATGCTCAAGGACTATGGTGTCCATCTGAAGCATGTGCCACTCTACTGCGACAACGAAAGCGCCATCAAGATTGCCAACAACCCAGTTCAACACTCGAAGACAAAGCACATTGAGATTCATCATCACTTTCTCAGAGATCATGTCATGAAAGAAGATATTGATATCATACACGTCAACACTGAAGAGCAACTGGCAGATATCTTCACAAAGCCCTTGGATGAGAAAAGGTTTTGCAAGTTGCGGTGTGAGCTAAATATCTTAGAATCCTCAAATGTCCTGTAATCATGCACACATCCTAACACTTATGCATATTGAAGACTTAGATGTGCAACACACGAAGCAAAGTATATCTTCAATCAATGAAGACTTACATTCTAAGTGTGAATACATTAACGTGGAATTTGACTTCGGAGCGCCACCATAATTGTGTGTCGTGTCTGGGTCTAATACTTCCTATACGGTGGGTAACGCCACCACCAAATCTTTGTTTGAAGTGTTTCTCGTGGCGTTACATTTGCAAAGTCTTCACACTTGGTTTATGTCAGGGATATTACGAGAAGGTATAAACCGGCCAGGAAGGTCCGGATTACACTCACAAGGTTGTATTATTACAAGTCCAGTAAGATATGTAAAAAAGGGCGTAGCCCATAGAGGTTTAGGGCCCATGTATAAGGCCCACGGTTTGTAAACCGTCGTACCATGTAACTTGGGATGTAAGGTAGAAAGAGTAGAGACCGAGGCGGACACGTTTATGAGCCAGCCTCGGGACTCTGTAAACCGGACCGGGCGTCCCCTCCTATATAAAGGGACGACCCGGCGACGGTTCAAGGACAAGAAACAATAGCTCGAGACAGAGGCAAGCGGATTCGCCCCTTGTTCATCGACGCACAAGCAATACCACACCAAACTAGACGTAGGCTTTTACCTTCATCGAAGGGGCCGAACTAGTATAAACTCCCTGTGTCCTTCGTCCGCTTTAACCTCTTCAAGATAACCCGCGCGATGGCCTAACACCTAAGTCCGCTAAACCGGACATTTGCCATGCTAATTCCACGATAGTTGGCGCCCACCGTGGGGCTATCGCACGATGGTTTTGAGTTCTTGAAGGGCAGCTTTGAAGGACTCAAGGGCTACGCGGTTGGCCGGATGACCAAGAGTCGTCGCGGCCGGATCTACATCGACGATGCAGGCTGGGGCCCTGAGGTCGATTCGATCGAATATGGGTACTGGGTCCCCTTCAGCGGCATCCACGTCTTCATCGGCAAGATCGGCGAACCGGGACCTGAGTCAGACTTCTTCCCCAACATCGTCGAGCCGGCTCAGTGTGCGGGATCAACCCAGATTCAGCCCGCCGTGAAGCATGTTTTCTTAGGAACAATGCATGGAGTGCAAGCCGAGGACGAATCGGATTCTGGTGGCGAGACAGTTGTCTATTCCGACGATGAATCTTCATCCGTTGAGACCGGATCTTTGTATCTGTTGCAGGACGGCCGGTCAGAGGGCGTGTCCGATGGTGACAGTATTCCGGACCCCTTTGATCTGCCGAACAGGGTTGCTGTTTTCATGGCCGGAGTCTATGCAGCAGCCCTCGATGGCCGGGGCATTTACCTCAGAGGCAACAGGCGCCGGGGCAGGCAACCAAACCCCATCACCCTCTGACATCCTATCCACCTTGGTCGAGAACTTGACGGCGCTCGCAACAGCAGAAGTGGCCCCTGCCGACAAGGCGCAACATGATGCGGAGATCCTTCAGCTAAAGGGCCGGATTGAGCAAGCTAAACGGGATCTGGATGCGGAGAAAGCCAGGATGGATACAAGGCAAGCAGAGCTAGACTCCCAAGCTTTCCGGCTCAGGTTGGATCAGAATTCTGCACATGAGGTAATGTACAGAAGACAGCAAACTTGTCTGCCGCCGGTTTATGAGGCGAGGAATCTCTTTGGCACACCAGGAGCGGGAGCCAGTAACCGCCCAGAGGTGAACCGGGGAGGGGCTCCGGGGACAGGCGCGTCGGTTCAGCCACCGGCAACAGAGCGGAACCACCAAGTTGTGCCAACGCTGCACGTACCCACCCTCCCAGCCATTATTCCAACCCGTTGGACAACATTGTCGCAGCCGCTTCACGACTGGCCGCTATACCCATTGAGGGGACATCCCCCGTAGCGATGGAGGCACGACGGGCTAAGGAATTGTTGGACACGGCACTGACACAGCAGCAGGCGTATTCTTACAGCCGGGAGAGGATTCATTCAACCCCCCGCCCGAGCCGGAGTTACACAAGGCACTGGGACGAGCCGGCTGTGTCTAGCAGCGAGCGGAGACGTCACCGTCACAGGCAGGATAATCCGACAGGAGCAGAAGCACATGCCCAAGAGGCGATGAATCAGGCTAGACATACTGCCCGCGAGGACACCCGTCAGGCGACGCCGGTTAACCCCACCACCGCAGAAACGGGAGTCACGGTTAGTTCCTATGGAGTACAGTGCCTCATCCCCGCTTTACGAAACGTGAGATTACCCAAAGACTTCAAAGTCCCGCGCAAGGTACCCAACTACATGGCGGATCTGGCTCCAGAGGCGTGGGTTGAAAGTTATGAGATGGCTATGGAAATGCTGGATGTGGACGAAGCGGCGTGTGCCAAATATTTTACCATGATGCTGGAGGGTACAGCCCGGACATGGTTAAAGGGCGTGCCGCCTAACTCCATCGGATCATGGGGCGAGTTGCGTCGCCGGTTTATCAATAATTTCAAAGACACGTGCAAACAACCGATGTCGGTGGTGGACTTAGCAGCATGTGTTCAAGGAGAGCAGGAGCCCACAAGCAGCTGGGTGCGGCGAGTATCAGAAATCCTGCACTCTTCCAATAGTATCAACCCCAGTACGGCGATAGTGACATTGGAAAACAATTGCCGGTTCGAATCTTTGATGCTGAATTTAGGACGGCTCAAGCGCGATTGCAACGACATGGGAACGCTCATGAGCGCTTTGGTGAAGTATGGGGATTCTGATAACACCAAGTACCCAGATGCAGACGGAGACAAGTCTGGGAAGGCGAACAAAACTGGTAAACCGGCGCAAACCAATCCGGCAGGTACAGGTTACAATGGCAAGCGGAAGGCGGAAGGCGGCTCCGACTTTGTGGCCAATACCAACGTTCAGGGAAACGGGCAGCGCCGCAAGGGTAAACCGCCCCCGCATGGCGAGGGGCTATCCTTCAATCTAGATCAACAGCTAAGTGTGCCTTGCCCAAGACACAGTACGGAGGGAAACCCGACTAAGCATCTATGGAAGGACTGCCGTATAATGCAGGAGGCCATGAAACAGGCCAGATATAACCACGGACCCCCCGACGGCGGATCAAGTTTCGGTTTTCAGGGTCCGGGTTACCAAGGTAACGGATCCGGATCAGGATATCACTGCGGTAACAATAACTACAATGGCAACAGTCAGCATCAACATAACCAGCAGCATGGTCAGGGTGGTTACAACAACCAAGGCAATCAACAGCGTCAGCAGCAACATCAATCCGGATATCAGAGTAATCCGAAGGAGCTAAGCAGTGGGCAGTATCATGTTTTCACCACAAGTCTGTGCAAACGGGATCAAAAGGTGCTGAAACGGGCAGTACACGCAGTTGAACCGGCGACACCATGTTTTTTACGTTGGTCTGAGCAGCCCATTGTGTGGAGCAGAGAGGATCACTCGCCGCGGGTTGATAATCCGGGCCAGTTGGCTTTGGTGGTGGCACCACATGTGGGTGGCTACAAGTTCACAAAGGTGCTTATGGATGGCGGCAGCCGCATCAACATCCTATACTATGAGACTTTTCGACGTATGGGGTTGACAGATAAGAAGCTCCGACAGTCCAACACAGTATTGCATGGAGTGGTGCCAGGTAAATCGGCTTACCCAGTTGGGAAAATTGATCTGGAGGCTACCTTTGGGAATGAGCAGGATTCTAGATCAGAGACAGTGACCTTCGAGGTCGTAAAGATTAGGAGCCCATATCATGCTCTGTTCGGGAGACCGGTTTACGCCAAGTTCATGGCTAGACCGTGTTATGTTTATCTGCACCTCAAGATGTCGGGTCACAAGGGAACTATAACGGTTCACGGAAGCCGCAAGATTGCATTGGAGTGCGAGGAAGGAGACGCAGCATACGCTGAGGCAGTTTGTGCTACGGAGGAGTTGAAATTCTACAAAGACAATGTTGATCCGGCGGATATGTCCCCGTTAAAGAAACCAACTACAGAGCATGATCCGGTGTTAAAGTTTAAATCGGCTGAGGAGACCAAGCAGGTTGACTTTGTTCCGGGCGATTCGTCCAAGCAGTTCACTATCAGCGCTAACCTAGACCCCAAATAGGAAAGCACGCTCATCGAGTTCATTCGTGAGAACCGGGATATCTTTGCATAGAAGCCTTCTGACATGCCAGGTATACCGAGGGAACTCGCTGAGCACAACCTTAATATTGATCCGAAATTTAAACCGGTCAAGCAGTATTTGCGCCGTTTCAATGAGGAGAGGCGCAAGGCGATAGGTGAAGAAGTGGCCAGGCTTTTGGCCGCAGGATTCATAGTTGAGGTGTTTCATCCAGAGTGGTTGGCTAATCCCGTGCTGGTGCTAAAGAAAAATGGAACCTGGAGGATGATTGTTGATTACACATACTTAAACAAAGCTTGCCCAACTGATCCTTTGCTCTCCCCCGTATTGATCAGATTATTGATGCTACGGCAGGATGTGAGCGGCTAAGTTTTTTGGATGCATATTCAGGTTATCATCAGATAAAGATGGCAGTTAAAGACCAGGAGAAGACAGCTTTCATAACTCCTTTTGGAGCCTTCTGCTATGTATCCATGCCTTTTGGGCTCAAGAGTGCCCAAGCAACTTATCAGCGTTGTGTGCAGAACTGCTTCAAGGGGCAGATTGGAAAAAATGTCCATGCTTATGTTGATGACATTGTAGTGAAATCCAGGAAGGAGGAGACGCTGATAGAGGACTTGAAAGAAACCTTTGACAACCTCCGGGTTTACAAGATGATGCTTAATCCGGAGAAGTGTGTTTTCGGTGTGCCAGCAGGCAAGCTCCTTGGATTCTTAGTGTCGAACAGAGGGATTGAGGCTAATCCGGAGAAAATCAAGGCGATCACATCCCTGGCTAAACCGGCTTGTATCAATGATGTCCAGCGCGTAGCAGGCCGTATTGCAGCATTGAGCCGGTTCATCAGCCGTTTGGGAGAGAAGGCGATCCCGCTTTATCAGATGCTGAAAAAGACGGATCGATTTGTATGGAGCGATGCTGCAAACGCTGCGTTCGAGGATTTGAAGCGGCAATTGGCAGAACCGTCAGTTCTTGCTGCCCCGGTTGACAAGGAGCCGCTGTTGTTGTACGTGGCCGCCAATGCCCGTGTAGTTAGCGTGGAAATTGTGGTGGAACACAAGGAGGCAGGCAAGGAATATCCGGTTCAGCGCCCGGTTTACTACATCAGTGAGGTTCTTATTGAGTCAAAGCAAAGGTATCCACACTGGCAGAAGTTGGTATACGACGTGTTCATGGCAAACCGGAAGCTGAAGCACTATTTCCAGGGCCACCCAATCACTGTTGTCAGCTCAGCTCCATTGGGGGATATAATCCACAACAGAGAAGCCACTGGCAGAGTGGCGAAATGGGCTATTGAGCTTAGCCCACAATGATTGAAGTATGTACCCCGTACTGCTATAAAATCCCAAGCACTGGTAGATTTCATCAATGATTGGACAGAATTGCAAGCACCAGAGGAGAAGCCATCATACATACTGGACTATTCACTTTGACGGTTCAAGGCAATTAGAGGGCTCGGGGGCTGGAGTTGTGTTAACTTCCCCACGAGGTGACAAGTTCTGTTATGTCCTCCGATTAATGTTCCCTTGCACTAATAATGCTGCTGAGTATGAAGCTCTCCTTCACGGTTTACGGATGGCCAAGGAGATGAACTTGAGCCGGGTCAAGTGCTTTGGTGATTCAGATCTAGTGGCACAACAGGTGTCTGGCAAGTGGGACTCTAAAGATCCGCTCATGGCAGCTTACCGGCGAGAAGTTGAAGCGGTTGCAGGGTACTTCAAAGGATATCAGGTGGACCACATAGACTGGCGGAAAAACGAAGCGGCCGATGCATTAAGCCGGCTGGGCTCTCAGCGTAAACCGGTTCCACCAAATACCTTCTTGGATGAATTGCATAGTCCGTTGGTACAGATATCGTCAGAGGAGGATTTAGCTGTTCCTGATTCGGAAGCACAGCTAGTTGCAGCACTTCACGTTATTCCGGATTGGACACTCCCTTACTTGGCGTACCTGAGCCGAGGTGAGTTGCCAGAGGATGAGGTTGAGGCTCGGCAGATAATCCGGTGATCCAAATCTATGACCATCGTCAATGGAGAACTTCATCACCGCAACGTCTTTGGGGCATTTCAGTGATGCCCATCGTCGAAAGAAGGCTGTGATATTCTTCGAGAGATACACGAAGGAGATTGTGGTCATCACACCGGTTCAAAGTCATTGGTAGCTAAAGCTTTTCATCATGGGTTTTACTGGTTAACGGCTCATGCTGATGCAGAGGACCTAGTCAGAAAATGCGATGCTTGCCAGAAATTTTCACGGCATGCTCATGTTCCGGCACAGGAGCTACGGATGATCCCAATTACTTGGCCGTTTGCAACTTGGGGGCTTGATATGGTTGGACCCTTTAAAAGATCCCAAGATCAGAAAACCCACCTGTTGGTAGCAGTGGACAAGTTTACAAAGTGGATTGAGGCAGAGCCTATCAGTAAGTGTGATGCGGCAACATCGGTTAAGTTGCTCAAAAAGGTAATTTTCCGGTTTGGCTTTCCACACGGCATCATTACTGATAATGGCACCAACCTATCTAAAGGAGAGATGGAAGAGTTTTGCCAAAGGGAACATATTCGCCTGGATGTATCATCAGTAGCTCACCCTCAATCCAATGGCCAAGCTGAGAGGGCCAACCAAGAGATCTTGTGTAATGCCCAGGATGAGACTATACCTCCTACGTGTCGAGGCACGACTTAAAGGTATAAGCCCATCCTAGAATGATCTCAAGTTTGGTATCTTTGCACGACTCATGTAAAAGAGGGATTAAATTGCAAAAGGAGATAGTTGGCTTACACTCGCCACTTCACACAATACATTACATAAGCAGAACATCATTCAAAACATCACAACCCGACTACGGGTGAAGAACCAAAAGAAAGATACCAAAACAACATAAAGCCACAGGTCAGGATCGCATCCTAGTAGAAACCACTACTGATCGTCGAAATGTCACAAGCATACGGCCAAACTCTCTTCAACGAGCTCCTGGTGAAGAACTTGAACCAGCTTCTGCATCTAACTCGGCTGAACCTGCATCTGGTGTTGTAGTATCTGTGAGCCACGAGGACTCAGCAATTCCATAACCATGGGTATCAAGACTAGCAAAGCTTTAAGGGTAGGAAGAGGTAAAGTGGTGAGGTTGCAGCAGCGGCTAAGCATAATATGGTGGCTAGCTTACGAGTACCAGAATAAGATGAGAAGCTACGCAAACGGTCGCAAAAGTAGTGATCGCTAAAGATCCTAACTACATACGAGTCAAACATAACCCCACCGTGTTCTCTTCTCAAAGTGAAAAGAGACAGTCACGGTTACTCACACAGTTGTGTGTTTTACTTCGGATCATCTGTCAAGTTTTCTACAACCGGACATTAACAAATTCCAATCTACCACATAACCGCGGGCACGGCTTTCGAAAGATCATAACCCTACAGGGGTGTTCCAACTTAGCCCATCACAAGCTCTCACGATTAGCTGAAGTGATAAATATAATATCATCACTCCTTATCTTAGGGAAAATCCGATCAGGCTCGGCTTCCCGGTAGCACAAGCCATTTCGACAATGGTAAAACAAGTCCAGCAAGACCTCCCGGTGTGTCGACACCCTGATAGTAGCCGCGCGTATCTCGTCTCAGGACACTACCGGATGGGCGATTCTACAGGTATACCAGATACCTCGGGTTTCCCCAAGGCGGCCCCGCAGACTCCCCGTTTGGGACCAACACCATCAGCACTGGCCCCCCCCTGCTATGTAGAATTAAGAATCCTCGGGTAGCGCTAACTCCCTATGCAATTTAATTAATGAATTAACTTGTTATTATGAGCAAATTAAAACCAAAGTTGGGCCTTGCTGGAGGAGTTTTATTCAAAGTCGAACTGTCAAGGGGTCCCCATTTCACCCATCGTGTAAGGAACGCAAAATCAAGGAACATAATGCCGGTTTATCGGCGCCTAAGGTGGCATGAGTGGAACAAAACACCGAGCAAAAGGCCAAGCCTTCCACCCATGCCCAGTATATAGGTGTGTTAATAATAATTATAGATATTGTGATATAGCCAACAACAAGTTCCCTCCTGGAACGATCTTCATCTTCACCTGCAACTAACAACGCTATAAGAGGGACTGAGCAAACGAGGCTGAGCAAGCGGGTAACATAGCCAAACAGTGGTTTTGCTAGGAAGGTTTCAAAGTTAGAGGTTTCATGGCAACAAGGAGAGGCTGACATAAAGATGGGTAGCGCGACATGTAACGATAGCATCGAGACAACTAAGCATGGCAATGGTAGTAAAGGTATCCAAGGGTATGATCATCTTGCCTGGGATTCCACAAGGGAGAAGAACGGATCCATGAAGTAGACGGAGCAACAGTCGAGCGAATCCTCACAACTCCGGAACGAAACCGAAGCTATCAAGAGAAGCAAACCGGAAAGAAACAAACAACACGGTAAACACACAAGCATAAACATGGCATACGATGCACATCCAAGTATGATGCATGTCCGGTTTAAATATGCATGTCATGGCAAAGTGCACAAACAAGACTACAAGTTAAGTGGAGCTCAATATGCAACGAGTTGCATATTGACGAACACCACATTAATTATTTAGTTGACTCTCGTTTAATTACAAGACAAGATTAAATGTTTGTTAGCATGGCAAGAGGTGAAGCATAATAAAACTACACTATTTAGGCATTTTAAATGAGGCCGGAAAATAACAACAACAATTCCGGAAAATCCCCATGAGCATGTTTAGTAATTATAAGCAAACAACAATTTAATATATATCACTGTTGTCAACATGATGCGGATGACATGATCAAGTTTATGCAAGTTTTTATTAGAAGGTTGACATGAAAAGATATGAAGTATTGTCACCGTGGTGGAAGGAAAAACGTGCCACGGCAATGATCCGGAAATGATGCATCGGCAACATCTCGGTTCCGGTAACTCGGCGAGAGACCGGTGCAAAAGAAGAATCGACGTGAGCAAGTCGAACAAGATGAAAGTGGGTTGATCCCGTCACCGGGTTCCCACGAGTCGGCGACGCGGCAACTGAGGAGCGCGACAAAAGATGATTCGGGCACGAAGCACACAAGGGAGCATCTCATACAACACGAGCAAGCATTCGATCACGGGCACGTCTCGGGGTTATACCTTCGGAACACTCGTTTCGGGGTGGTTCGAGAGCGTAGAGGAAGAAGTCGTTCCGTTCGTCGAGGAAGAAGGCGTAGTAGTGGAAGTAGTGGTACACGGGTCGTGGTACACGGGGCGACGGTAGTGGTACATGCCGTAGAGGGAAGTAGTTGTTCTCGTTCATCGGAGAGGAAGTAGTTGTACACGAGGTCGCCAACGAGTAGTCGTTCCGTTCATAGAGGTACTTGAGGGTCTCGGCGACGGTAGTGGTACACGGCGACGGTAGTCGTTCGGGTCGTCGTGGTACTCGGTGTCTCGGTCTTGTCGACGGTAGACGTTCTCGTTACGTAGATGTACACATATCCGTAGAGGTACTTGAGGTCTCGGTCTCGAGTCGTACATGGTTCTACGGACTTGCCGATCTCGCCAAAAAACCTGCTGGACCAACACAACAACACCAAGCCGGCTGCGGTGCACTTGGCGAAAACCACATCAACACAAAAAAAAAACAAGGCGGTCTCGGCGGAGGGAGCTGCAAGCCTCGGGCGGCAGCCCCTGGGCGGCCCGCGGAGGCGAATGCCTTGGCGCTGGAACCGGGCGCTGGAGAAGCAGAGGCGGCTGCGAGAGCCTGGCGAGGAGATGGCGAGGCGGCGTCCTGGCGCCTGAGGGCCGGTGGCGCGGCGCTCGCAGGGCGCAGAAGGCGAGGCGGGTCCTGGAGAACGAAGTGGCGGCGGGGTTGACGACGGGGCCGCCGGAGTCGGGCTTCTGGCGATGGTCGGTGGCGCTGCTGGAGATGGAGGCGCGGCTACTGCCTGGGGCGCGCAGGAGACGGGCGCGGTCGAGCTCGGGGCGGCCTTGAGACGGGGCGCCGGGGCTGAAGATGGAGGAGGGGCGCGCCGGGCTGCGGTAAGGAGGCGAGGACGGATTGGGCCGCCGGCTCCGTGCGCTGGAGGGACGAGGTAGGGGCCTGGGAGGCGTGGCGCTCGCGGCCTGGAGGCACGGGCGAGGGACGGCGCGGGCCGGCCTTCCTGGCGCTGGCTCGGGGCCAGGGCGATGGAGGGAGAGGCCCGGGCGGCGAGCACCTGGCGAGGTGGGGCGCTCTGGCCGCGGGCGCGCTCGGTGCCAGGAGGAGCCCTGGAGACGGAGGGAGCGGGGAGATCGGGATGAGATCGATGGGGGAAAGGGCTCGGTCGAGCGAGAGGGCCGAGAGGGAATCGGGGGCAGAGGCGAGAGGTGCTGGCGGCGGGGGAAAGGAGAGCGAGGGGAGATGGGGATGCGTTCGCTAGGGTTCGGTGAGAAGGGAGCTGATGGGCCAGATGGCCGGATGGGCCAGGAGGCTGGGCGGCTGGGATGAGGCCTAGAGGCCTAGATGGCTGGAGGGAGGTTTGGGCCTTCTTTCCTCCTATGATCTTTGCAGAAAAATTAAGTAGGGAGAGTCCAAAAGAAAATAAGAAAGGAAGGTTACAAAAAGAATTTGGACAAGGGGCAATTATTCCTGGACTCGCAAAAATGTAAGGAATTTAATAAAATTGCTGGAGGGTTTTTGGAAGAACCTCGATAAACGGAAAAGAATATAGAGAGGGTCTAGATGGAGAAACTCGAGGCGAAATAGGCATGAAGAAATTATGCAAGTGTGTTGGGTTAATTCCAACGAATGGAATATTTATTTATATAGCTCCCTAAAATATTGAGAGGCTTTTATATGTTTTAAAGAGAAGACATTCTTCCCTCGATTTAAATGGACCGAAGGTCCACACGATTTATTTAAGTTGAGATGCAAAATAAATAAATATGACATGATGGCATGATGACATGACGCAAATGCAAAATAAATAAATAACACAAGCTCAAAAGAAACACACGGGCAACCCGGAACATCTGGAATCTTCTGGAATCTCCTGGGATCTTCTGGGACGTCGGTCTTCGGGCGTCACAACTCTCCCACACTAACAGAGGATCTCGACCCGAGATCCTAGAGATATCACCGGGAAAAAACGGAAGAGGAAGAGGTAAAACAAAGTTGCTTCTTTGACAGACGAGTGAAACCAAGGAACCTTGAGAGGTTAGACAAGTTGAAAAGAAGAATAGAACGGAGATGAACGAAGATGAAACACTCCGTTGGAAAAGAGGAACAAGGAGCATTATGAGAACCTTGCAGGTTGAAAGACATGAAACACGAGCTTACGAACCAAAAGAATATGAAACTGCAACGGTATAGCCAAAGAATAAGAATGACAGAATTTGGACAGCACTCCGTCTGAAAATGGAAAGAATTGAACATGAACTTGCCAAGTTGGGAAGATACTTGATGACATGAACAACATATAGCCTCCGAAACAATTGAAAGAATGACACAAGGGGTAAGAAAGACTCAGACAGCACTCCGGTTGAAAAGAGAGGCAAACTTGATAAGATGATGGAACTTGAATGAAGAATACAACATTCCGATTAAATGATAAGCAAGGGAAAGAACATCATCTCGATAAAACGAGATGAGGGTTAAAGAGAGCAACATTACAGTGCCTCCGGAATGAAAGAATAGCATATAAATCAAAGAAAGAAATGAATGGAGAAGAAAAAGACAACTTCTCCGACAAATGAATATGAAAAACATCCTTACGAAGAAGGT
Source organism: Secale cereale (assembly GCA_902687465.1). NCBI lineage: Eukaryota > Viridiplantae > Streptophyta > Magnoliopsida > Poales > Poaceae > Secale > Secale cereale. The sequence goes on from LR738712.1 coordinate 639,212,849, forward strand.
TTGAACGGAGCTGTTGGAAAAATCAACAACGAAAACGAATAAGCTTGATGTGGGCTTATGGAAAACATCTCAAAGTTATGAGGTGACAACCAGCCACTAATGGAAAACAATTGATTGGGTTGAGATCAACAAGGAGATGAAAACCTTATTTCACCGGAATGATAAATGAAGAACTTGGGTCATTTATAAGCACCATAATAGCAGCAATCCTTAGGAAAAGCTTTTAGGTGAAATACAACCCAAAATAACTCCAATGAATAAATTGAATGGTTGGAAAGATCTCCTGTACAAAGAAAATGATGGTTTTAAATATCCCATTCTTGATAACTCGTGAATCATGAAACATGAAGGAATTAGTCAAGAATGACATAACACCATCTCAACAGATAAGGGAGCAAGAATTGCACTTGGAAAGCATGATGAAGAATGCTTGAGCTCCAACAAGAATCTTGATGAAGACTTCAGGGATGAATTAAAACATGATGAACCACCATGAGAACTCCGGTAATGAAATCATGAGAAGTGAAAGATGAAAAGAATAAGATTCAAGGCCTGCGATGAATTAGATGGAGCTTTGAAATGATGTAATTGAAATAACTTGGAGCTCCGAAAAACAAGATGAACAATTTGGAACCAAGGATATGATATGATGAACAAGCTCCAGACAAAAGAAATAAATCACCTAGAAGGAATAAGAATAAGAATTATGTTATGCATCTCCTTCACCAATTTAAATTGATGACAACCAAAGGATTTGGCATACTACTTATTCTCGTTGGAAAGGATTAAAGAGATATCGCACAAGCTTGGATAAGTATTCAACGAACCACCGGTAGGATTATGAAAGAACAAATGAATTAAAATGATAACAACGGAAGGGTAACTTGAAAGAACCACCGTAAGAATAGGGAGACGAACGAAGAGACATCGATGAAGAATATTTGGAGGACGAAGTTGAAAACTGAGAACGAAGAAATATTCTGAAATGATGGCCTTCGGAGGATCACAATAGAAAGAATTCATGAAACACTTCGGATGGGTAAAAAGAATTCCTCACAATCGGAACAATAATGAGGATGGCAAGAAGCTAGAACCACGAATCTTCAAGAGAACGGGCCAAGATTTAAGAGAAACACTTCTCCGGTCTCCAAATGTTGAGATTGAAGACGAGAAATGCCATAAGAATTGTTGAGCACTCCGAAATGAAGAATTAGAAGGTTGAAACAATGATGAAAAAGAATTTGAAAGCGATCTTGGGGAAGGCATGTGACTGATGGGAATCATCCTTACGTCACACTTTGAAACGAATTTGAGTATAACTCCGGAAAAAATTGGAAGAGTTAGGTAAGATCCTGGAAAAAGACCTGTGGGTTAGGGCCCACTCAAAGAAACCACCGTTTGAAAAGATTGCTTAAGAGACATTGCACCGGTTGAATTAAAAGGCTTGAATAAGATGATAATCTCAAAATAGCTGAACGGGATAAGAATGGAATTATGAATCTTCAGCACTCCGGATATGAATAGCAAGAGGAGAATGATTAATTGGTGCACCGGAATAAGAAAGCATTGTGAAAAGAGGAAAAAGGATAAGATCAACACCGAAATCTTGAATTACATCCACCGGCAGAATCTGAGAACAAAAGAATGATGAACTTGAAGCTCTTGAGCATCTTCACGATAAATCACCGGATAAGAACATTGAAGGAAAGAATGAAGAAACATCACATGAATAAAATGGATATTTCATCTGAGAATTTCTGGCTCCAAGAAAAAGAAGGGTGGGAGGGTGGGGAAAACAAGGACAACTTGGGATGAATGAAACAGACAATCGTCAGATTTCTCAACGGTGTCCGTATGGAATAACTAGAAGAGAAGGCACACCGGTTGAAAAGGATTAACACGAATATCTCGATGGTCAAGAAGAATTAGCACTCCCATAGAAAATATGAGAACACCAATTAAGAAAGGTATGGAATCAACATTTGACATCGAAGCAACTCGAATACCAGAATCAAAACAAAACAAAGGATAGCTATGATTATGAAGAAGATTATGTTGCAGCATATCTATCCGAACAGAGAATTGAACGAATGAATTCCGTAGGTACATCAACTAGTCAAGAAGCCACTCGGGAGAACAAAAGTAAATAAAAAAGGAACAAGGATCAGATAGAACAAATACAGGATAGGAGCTTCGTTCGACATATTCGTGCTGAAAGCTCATGGAACGTGTTACAAAAGGGTTTTGCAATCCCCGGATCAGCATAGCCAAGGACCCTTTAAGATGCAACTCCCGATCAGAACAAGTCCATAAAACCACTTCACTCAATGTAGAACCCCGAACTTCATATCGTGCATCCGTTGGAAGAATGCCTAGAACTACTAGATGAACCCACCTATAGATTTCCGAAAGTTTCCAGTTATGCAATCAGGTGTTGGGGATACACGGGAAGCACCGCACAATCAACTCTAAACCTACATCCAGGTGTATCCATCCTTCAACACATAACCAGTCTTTCTCGGAAACTGTTTACCTCGGACCTTCGAAAAGCATCCACTATAACAAGCTATGGCAATACTCCCGAACTACCTCCCCAGTACTGGGTGATGTCGGGGTTATCTTGCCACTAACCGCATAGGAGAGATTTCGATGTCGGCCGTCTTAAGTATTCTAGTACTGCCGCGATGGATTTGTGACGACAACACCTCGGAGCTCAACTCCCCGGGACACTGCCACAACCCCTAATGACAGGAGGCATCGAGAACAATGTTCTCGTCACAAAGACATCGGAACAATCCAAACAATACTCGCGTGATCCTAAAAAAATTTGGTGCGATTTTTGAAAGTAGAAGAGGCAAGAGTAGTCGTCAGGAGTCCTCACCAGAATGAAAGAGATGAGGAGCAAAAGAAATCCTACTCTCCGATATATATATTGGACTCAAAACATTTTCAGTGTGTGCCTAGACTCAACCGTCAACGATTCGATCAATCAGTGGGGGCTTCTAGGTCGGAGAAGGCTCTGAATACCAACTTGTAATGCCCAGGATGGGACTATACCTCCTACGTGTCGAGGCACGACTTAAAGGTATAAGCCCATCCTAGAATGATCTCAAGTTTGGTATCTTTGCACGACTCATGTAAAAGAGGGATTAAATTGCAAAAGGAGATAGTTGGCTTACACTCGCCACTTCACACAATACATTACATAAGCAGAACATCATTCAAAACATCACAACCCGACTACGGGTGAAGAACCAAAAGAAAGATACCAAAACAACATAAAGCCACAGGTCAGGATCGCATCCTAGTAGAAACCACTACTGATCGTCGAAACGTCACAAGCATACGGCCAAACTCTCTTCAACGAGCTCCTGGTGAAGAACTTGAACCAGCTTCTGCATCTAACTCGGCTGAACCTGCATCTGGTGTTGTAGTATCTGTGAGCCACGAGGACTCAGCAATTCCATAACCATGGGTATCAAGACTAGCAAAGCTTTAAGGGTAGGAAGAGGTAAAGTGGTGAGGTTGCAGCAGCGGCTAAGCATAATATGGTGGCTAGCTTACGAGTACCAGAATAAGATGAGAAGCTACGCAAACGGTCGCAAAAGTAGTGATCGCTAAAGATCCTAACTACATACGAGTCAAACATAACCCCACCGTGTTCTCTTCTCAAAGTGAAAAGAGACAGTCACGGTTACTCACACAGTTGTGTGTTTTACTTCGGATCATCTGTCAAGTTTTCTACAACCGGACATTAACAAATTCCAATCTGCCACATAACCGCGGGCACGGCTTTCGAAAGATCATAACCCTGCAGGGGTGTTCCAACTTATCCCATCACAAGCTCTCACGATTAGCTGAAGTGATAAATATAATATCATCACTCCTTATCTTAGGGAAAATCCGATCAGGCTCGGCTTCCCGGTAGCACAAGTCATTTCGACAATGGTAAAACAAGTCCAGCAAGACCTCCCGGTGTGTCGACACCCTGATAGTAGCCGCGCGTATCTCGTCTCAGGACACTACCGGATGGGCGATTCTACAGGTATACCAGATACCTCGGGTTTCCCCAAGGCGGCCCCGCAGACTCCCCGTTTGGGACCAACACCATCAGCACTGGCCCCCCCTGCTATGTAGAATTAAGAATCCTCGGGTAGCGCTAACTCCCTATGCAATTTAATTAATGAATTAAGTTGTTATTATGAGCAAATTAAAACCAAAGTTGGGCCTTGCTGGAGGAGTTTTATTCAAAGTCGAACTGTCAAGGGGTCCCCATTTCACCCATCGTGTAAGGAACGCAAAATCAAGGAACATAATGCCGGTTTATCGGCGCCTAAGGTGGCATGAGTGGAACAAAACACCGAGTAAAAGGCCAAGCCTTCCACCCATGCCCAGTATATAGGTGTGTTAATAATAATTATAGATATTGTGATATAGCCAACAACAAGTTCCCTCCTGGAACGATCTTCATCTTCACCTGCAACTAACAACGCTATAAGAGGGACTGAGCAAACGAGGCTGAGCAAGCGGGTAACATAGCCAAACAGTGGTTTTGCTAGGAAGGTTTCAAAGTTAGAGGTTTCATGGCAACAAGGAGAGGCTGGCATAAAGATGGGTAGCGCGACATGTAACGATAGCATCGAGACAACTAAGCATGGCAATGGTAGTAAAGGTATCCAAGGGTATGATCATCTTGCCTGGGATTCCACAAGGGAGAAGAACGGATCCATGAAGTAGACGGAGCAACAGTCGAGCGAATCCTCACAACTCCGGAACGAAACCGAAGCTATCAAGAGAAGCAAACCGGAAAGAAACAAACAACACGGTAAACACACAAGCATAAACATGGCATACGATGCACATCCAAGTATGATGCATGTCCGGTTTAAATATGCATGTCATGGCAAAGTGCACAAACAAGACTACAAGTTAAGTGGAGCTCAATATGCAACGAGTTGCATATTGACGAACACCACATTAATTATTTAGTTGACTCTCGTTTAATTACAAGACAAGATTAAATGTTTGTTAGCATGGCAAGAGGTGAAGCATAATAAAACTACACTATTTAGGCATTTTAAATGAGGCCGGAAAATAACAACAACAATTCCGGAAAATCCCCATGAGCATGTTTAGTAATTATAAGCAAACAACAATTTAATATATATCAATGTTGTTAACATGATGCGGATGACATGATCAAGTTTATGCAAGTTTTTATTAGAAGGTTGACATGAAAAGATATGAAGTATTGTCACCGTGGTGGAAGGAAAAAGGTGCCACGGCAACGATCCAGAAATGATGCATCGGCAACATGTCGGTTCCGGTAACTCGGCGAGAGACCGGTGCAAAAGAAGAATCGACGTGAGCAAGTCGAACAAGATGAAAGTGGGTTGATCCCGTCACCGAGTTCCCACGAGTCGGCGACGCGGCAACCGAGGAGCGCGACAAAAGATGATTCGGGCACGAAGCACACAAGGGAGCATCTCATACAACACGAGCAAGCATTCGATCACGGGCACGTCTCGGGGTTATACCTTCGGAACACTCGTTTCGGGGTGGTTCAAGAGCGTAGAGGAAGAAGTCGTTCCGTTCGTCGAGGAAGAAGGCGTAGTAGTGGAAGTAGTGGTACACGAGTCGTGGTACACGGGGCGACGGTAGTGGTACATGCCGTAGAGGGAAGTAGTTGTTCTCGTTCATCGGAGAGGAAGTAGTTGTACACGAGGTCGCCAACGAGTAGTCGTTCCGTTCATAGAGGTACTTGAGGGTCTCGGCGACGGTAGTGGTGCACGGCGACGGTAGTCGTTCGGGTCGTCGTGGTACTCGGTGTCTCGGTCTTGTCGACGGTAGACGTTCTCGTTACGTAGATGTACACATATCCGTAGAGGTACTTGAGGTCTCGGTCTCGAGTCGTACATGGTTCTTCGGACTTGCCGATCTCGCCAAAAAACCTGCTGGACCAACACAACAACACCAAGCCGGCTGCGGTGCACTTGGAGAAAACCACAGCAACACAAAAAAAACAAGGCGGTCTCGGCGGAGGGAGCTGCAAGCCTCGGGCGGCAGCCCCTGGGCGGCCCGCGGAGGCGAACGCCTTGGCGCTGGAACCGGGCGCTGGAGAAGCAGAGGCGGCTGCGAGAGCCTGGCGAGGAGATGGCGAGGCGGCGTCCTGGCGCCTGAGGGCCGGTGGCGCGGCGCTCGCAGGGCGCAGAAGGCGAGGCGGGTCCTGGAGAACGAAGTGGCGGCGGGGTTGACGACGGGGCCGCCGGAGTCGGGCTTCTGGCGATGGTCGGTGGCGCTGCTGGAGATGGAGGCGCGGCTACTGCCTGGGGCGCGCAGGAGACGGGCGCGGTCGAGCTCGGGGCGGCCTTGAGACGGGGCGCCGGGGCTGAAGATGGAGGAGGGGCGCGCCGGGCTGCGGTAAGGAGGCGAGGACGGATTGGGCCGCCGGCTCCGTGCGCTGGAGGGACGAGGTAGGGGCCTGGGAGGCGCGGCGCTCGCGGCCTGGAGGCACGGGCGAGGGACGGCGCGGGCCGGCCTTCCTGGCGCTGGCTCGGGGCCAGGGCGATGGAGGGAGAGGCCCGGGCGGCGAGCACCTGGCGAGGCGGGGCGCTCTGGCCGCGGGCGCGCTCGGTGCCAGGAGGAGCCCTGGAGACGGAGGGAGCGGGGAGATCGGGATGAGATCGATGGGGGAAAGGGCTCGGTCGAGCGAGAGGGCCGAGAGGGAATCGGGGGCAGAGGCGAGAGGTGCTGGCGGCGGGGGAAAGGAGAGCGAGGGGAGATGGGGATGCGTTCGCTAGGGTTCGGTGAGAAGGGAGCTGATGGGCCAGATGGCCGGATGGGCCAGGAGGCTGGGCGGCTGGGATGAGGCCTAGAGGCCTAGATGGCTGGAGGGAGGTTTGGGCCTTCTTTCCTCCTATGATCTTTGCAGAAAATTAAGTAGGGAGAGTCCAAAAGAAAATAAGAAAGGAAGGTTACAAAAAGAATTTGGACAAGGGGCAATTATTCCTGGACTCGCAAAAATGTAAGGAATTTAATAAAATTGCTGGAGGGTTTTTGGAAGAACCTCGATAAACGGGAAAGAATATAGAGAGGGTCTAGATGGAGAAACTCGAGGCGAAATAGGCATGAAGAAATTATGCAAGTGTGTTGGGTTAATTCCAACGAATGGAATATTTATTTATATAGCTCCCTAAAATATTGAGAGGCTTTTATATGTTTTAAAGAGAAGACATTCTTCCCTCGATTTAAATGGACCGAAGGTCCACACGATTTATTTAAGTTGAGATGCAAAAAAAATAAATATGACATGATGGCATGATGACATGATGCAAATGCAAAAAAAAAAAAATTAACACAAGCTCAAAAGAAACACACGGGCAACCCGGAACATCTGGAATCTTCTGGAATCTCCTGGGATCTTCTGGGACGTCGGTCTTCGGGCGTCACATCTTGAGAGGCATCAAGCCCCGGCTTATGGTTCCTTTGAAAAGAACACCAGGTTGCTAGGTAGAGGAGTTACCTTCTGTCCTTTGGAGCATCAACACTACACCAAACAGGTCTACAGGTTATACGCCCTTCTTCATGGTATATGGTGCTGAAGCGGTTCTCCCTAGTGACATCCAGCACGACTCACCACGGGTGGCAGCTTATGTTGAAGCGGATAATGAGCAAGCAAGACAAGACAGCTTGGACCAGCTGGATGAGGAACGGGACACGGCAGCAGCACGATCAACAATTTATCAACAAGACCTGTGCCGATAACACATCCGCCGGGTTAAGACCAGGAACGTTCCAGGAGGGGGATCTGGTGCTCCGGCTCATCCAAGACCAGACAGGTATGCACAAGTTATCCCCACCTTGGGAAGGACCCTTTGTGGTCAGCAAGAACCTACACAACGGTTCATACTACCTGGTCGACGTTCGAGAGCATAAAGACTCACGTACAACAGAGGAAGAGACGAAGCGGGCATGGAACATCGCTCTTCTGCGACCTTACTACACTTGAGCCATTGGCTCCGCTTTATGTACCATGTATATATTATGATTAATAAATAAACCGGCGGCCCCAGTAAACCAGGGAATCAACCATCTTCTTCAAAAAGAGTATCATATGGGAGTTCGTTGAAAACTCAGGACAATTATTTATTAAGGGACCAAAGAGAGTTTGTTGCACAGCACAACTCAAACATAGGTACCCGGCGATCACACCAAAGGAGTATCACATGGGAGTTTCTCTGAAAACTTACCATGGCCTCCTAAACCGGCACCCTTGATACATCAAGGAATAAGCCATTGACAATCATCGAGTTGATCACCTAAAGACAAGATCCCTCAGAGGTCTTGAAACATTGGGTAGTATCGATGAAAACGTCAAGTATGGAGCCTGGAAGCTCGCAAAAAGCCTATGGAGCCTGGCAGCTCGCAAAAAGCCTATGGAGCCTGGCAGCTCGCAAAAAGCCTATGGAGCCTGGCAGCTCGCAAAAAGCCTAGAGCCTGGCAGCTCACAAAA
>LR738712.1:639227687-639249611 GCA_902687465.1 Secale cereale
AATTGTTACCAAAACAACACAAAAAGAGTAATGCGGTTCACTTCGTGATCAAAAAACAAAACACACATCGGAAAGCAGCTCACTTCTCAAACACTTCTCAACGCGCGCAAAAACGGCCGCTGCAGTTCGTAGTCAGCCGCACGATTTTCAAATTTAACTAAAAACCGTAACGAATCTCAAAAACATTTCAACATATGAAAGTTGCGCCTCGTTCGTAGCTTTCCAACGGTATGCTACACGCCTTGTTCCGACAAACGGTTAAAAAACTAGAGCGAAAACAGTACCGAAAATTTGAAAAAATTCGAAAAAAACAATTCCGCGATTTAGTAAATTCAAAACTGCTCTTAAACCGTAGCGAATTAGAAAAAATAATAGATACGAAAAAGATGCGTGGCGACGATACCTTTCCAACAGTGTATCATATGTTTCGTTCCGACGAGCGGTTTAGAAAAAAACGCCAAAAAACGCTCGCTGTCATTCGTTGTGAGCCGCACGATTTTCGAAACTGCTCTTAAACCGTGCGGAATCTTGAAAAGTGTTCAACATGGCGAATATGCGTCTACTCCATAGCTTTTCAACGGTATATTACATGCATAATTCCGATAAACGGTTAAAAAACTAGAGCAAAAAAGGTACCGAAAAAACAACACGTACAGTTTTTTCAACATGAAGTTCGCTGGTCTCTGTGGTGCGGTGTGTTTAGCTCTCCAATGCAATTTTGCAATGCAGTTCGGAAGTGTTATGAGAATATTATTCTCATAATGTTATGAGAATAGACCGGCTGTATATATATCTGTCCCCTACAACATTCACTTATAGCTATGTCTTCTTATTTGAATCTTTTGAACTAAGTGAATGTGATCGGACCCTAACCTCTCTATGCTCTCTCATCTCAAACTCTGTCTGTACAAATCATATGCATTCTGTTGAAACTATCGAATATCTTCTCTGCATCCTTGTCAGCAGAAGATACGGAGACAAACTTTAAATCTGTTTTTAATGCTCCATCCTTTATGCCTGAAACCCGGAGAAGCCGGAACGACCACTCCGACAATCGTGGCGTACATGGGATACATGTTCGCCACGTGTCCCTCAGATGTGAACCGCCAGGGGCACCTGCGTAATTGCGCTATGCCGTCTCCCAAGCTTATAAATGCATGTCCCATCATGGTCAAAAATTCTTCTACCACCTCTCAACCTCGACCAACCCTAGCGCCTCCGCTAGCTCTCGACTACGCCGGCGACGAAGCGCTTCGCTGCCGCGACCTCGTCGACGCCGTCCTCACACCGGCCGCGGACATCGTCTACTCCGCCGTCACCATAGTTGTCCTCCGTCGCCAAGTTAGGGCACGGAAGATCGAACTGCTGGGCATCCAACTCATCTCCGTCTAAGCAGTTCATCGTGTGGTAAATTAAAACTCTCTTTTTACCATCTTCTTGATCCAGAAAGATTCATCACTTTTACCACAAGAAGTTTCTGCCTACACATATATAGATCTATCCTGTCTGCATCTCATATCTTGCCTAGTACATTCACATATGCTTCAAACATAGTTAGATTCCTCACTTGTACCTATTCATGGATTCGTACAAATTTGGAACCAACTCTCATCATATAAGTGAATGTCTTCGCGCTATGAGGTTAAAGTCTTCTAAACTGATTTATCTTCAAAATCTTCTGAGAATGCATATGACCTCTTCCCCCTCCCTCGCATCTCTAATGCTATCACAGGTACATGTCCGTGGGAGAATCCCTTGGTTCTCATAGTCTGCATTCATTTGCAGAATTCTTGCAGCGTCAAATTCACTCTCCTGAAGCCAGTTCCTGTCTGACCAGCAGACCGAAGCATTTGCCCGTATTGAAGCCATTTAGATTGAACCCAATGGCAACCGATAAGTCAGTTAGGAAGGGTGGCAAACAACACCGTGGCAACACCTCTAAAGATTTGCCTCCAGATCTAAGTGAGATGTACAAGACTGATCCCGAGGAGGATTACAATCACAGGAAGACACGAATCCAATGGATTCGATGATATTGGGCTGAACAGTGGTTCAAGTACAGGTTCGTGACCCAAGAGTATGCTGAAAATAATGCCATCAAGGGTCCTTGGGGAGATATTACCTACAAAAATCTTCCACCCAAGACTCAAGCTGAAGCCATTGCTCAAGGCTTCTACCCTTGCATGATCAGAGGGCCTCAACCTGCTGGTGCCGATCCTTCTTCTCTGCTCTGGTGTCACGACGACAATTTGTTCAAGTGAAATCTTCAATATGCCAAAAACTCAGCCAAAGAGAACAAGAAGAACTGGGGATTAGACTTCAATCCTGGCCCCTCTGCGCCCCGTGCTGATGGCACGCGCGAAGCTGAACCAAACCTGGTTAGGCCTTTCTACAACCTAGAAGGCCTCATCAATCACATCAGGGTTCAAGGGGTGGATGTGGATCAACCTGCAGATGACACTGATTCTGATGAAGCGCCTGCAACCCCGAAGCCCAAGAAGAAGAAGAAATCCAAGGCTTCGAAGACCACTCCACCAATTGCTTCGAGAGTGAAGCCTTTGGCCACTGCTCCACCAGCACCAAGTGTGCAGTCTGAGGAGCACTCTCGCATCTCCAAGAGCAGACAGCTAAGGAAGAAGCCCTTGCACAACCCCAGTCCAGCTCCCACTCCTGACGCTGTTCTGAAAACTGCCAATGAAGCCTTTGATCTCTCGAGCGACGAAGATCTTGGTGACGATGCTCTGGAGCAATTGATCAAGAGCAAGCAAGACGCATAAATCTTCAATGATTTGCCGCTCTTCGACGTGGAAGTGCTCAACAATTTCATTGATGAATGGTTTGACACCCCCAACCTCAGCTTCGACGATCTGCAGCTTCCAGTTGGCCTCAGCGTCTCCTTCCATGGCGCCATTGCTTCTGAGCTAGCTCTTGCTCAGAGAATCGTTGAGCTGAAGCAAAAGATTGATTATGAAAAGGCTCAGTTCAAGAAGCATGTGGACAAGCTCAGTGTCCAAGAGATTCAGAACTTCAAAGTCATTATGCATGAGCTCAAGGAAGCCTTTCGCAAGAGGCGTGATGAAGCTAAAGGTTCTCGTGAGCGAATCAAGGCCTTGGCTGCCAAATGCGCTCAAGCATATAATGAAGCTGAAAAGCGCAAGGCTCTTGGGCATCCTGGCATTGACCCTAGGATGGCTGCCAAAAAGAAGAAGAAGCAACCTGTGCCCGATGCTGAAGAATCCAGGCAGGAAATGCCTAGCATTGTCTTCCCTACCAGCATGACTCGCACGAAGCCTAAGGTCACCCCAACTGCTTCAGAGCTCAAGAATACAAAGCTGGCTGAAGCCGAAGCTCGCAAGTGCAAGCAAATTACTGATGAAGCTCCACCCACCAAGAAGCGCAAGATAAAGAAGGACAATGCTGCTTCCACAGAGCCCATCTTTGTCGAGCCCATATCAGTTGCTCGCCCTGCATTAACACACCGAGAACGTCGCATGACACTCCATGAGCCTGCTCCCACAGAGGCTGAAGACATTCCAGCTGTTGACCCCACCGCAGCTGAAGACATTGGTCCTCATGACAATGTTAAAGATGATGTAGTTCTTCCTCAGATCGAGTACAACGTGGAATCTTCGCCTGTTCTTACGAATAGCGAACGCATCAGCATTGGTCGTCCATTGACGCCAATTGCACAGGATGACTCGTGGGCTGATCACCCACAAGATACACCAGCAACTCCCCAACCAACTCAAGTCACCAGTTCGGTGCTTGAAGATGAAGACTTTGAGGCCCAACCAACTCCATCCCCTCAGGCGTCGCCAGCATTTCGCAGGCTTCGCAAAGGATCAAGGCCTCAAGTCGTCACCCCAAGTGTTCAAGAAGGAGAAGAGCAACAATCAGTTCCTGAACCTGCTCCTACTGTGAACCCTTTAGAATCTGAAGCCAAAGCGGCTAAAGATATTCCGGCTGCATCAGCCGAAGAAGAACAACCCCAAGAAGAAGAAGCACATGCTGCCACACCCCCTGTTCTCGAGGAGAACGTGTCCGACCCTCCAGCTCCTGAAGTGGAGGTTACAAATTCAGAGGCTGCCACCACCAACACTGAAGCCAATGACGTGGTCATGGCTGAAGCCAATGTGGCACCTGAAGTCATAATGGTGCCTGAAGTGATGGCGCCTGAAGTGATGGCGCCTGAAGCAAGTGCTGCACCTGAAGCAAATCTGTAGCCTGAAGCCACTGCCTCTGCTCCTATTCCGCCTCCAAGGCCCCATACAATTGAGCAAGCTTACAACCAAGATGATCAGCTCATCACTGTCCGATGGCCCATTCTGACTCCACCACCTGCTGCTGGACCGCATGCTGCTGGTCCTCAGTTTGACCATCATGTTGAGCACAGGCCTCAGATTCAGAAGCCTAAGCCAAGACTACCAAGGTTTCCAGGTATTGCCACCTCTCAAGGGTCATTCAATGCCAATAGCTTCACTACGCATAACACATTCTTTGACAGCGCCAAGAACCCATATTCCAAGCCAAGAATATCATCAGATAGGTTCTGGAGCCATCAGCAGCACAGTTATTACTCAAGAGTACTCTATGATCAAGGGCGCATTTTCCCTCATATGCGTCTTGACACTGAAGCTATTGCTGGACTGCCCTGTCTTGAGGAAGCTCTTGATTGCTTCCCTGATGCTGGCCTGCTCAACTTTGTGACTGACAAGGAGCATTGGAATGAAGAGCTACTTCTCCAATTCTATGCAACCCTCCACATTCGAGGCTATAACAGGGATCCGAAGACATGGGTCCTTGAGTGGATGACAGGCAATATTCATCATGAAGCCAAAGCCTTTGATCTCATTGAGCTTACTGGCCTGCCCACTCCAGAAGAATTGTATGAACCTGGCTGTCAACTGCACAATGAAGCTTTGGAGAGTATCTTTCAGAAGCGCAAGCCCAACACGAGCCAAATGCTGAGCATGATGAAGCCTTTGCCCAGCGATGCTGAATATCCAAAGGATTTCTTCATTAAAGACCTAGAGTATCTGCCACAAACCATCTATCATATCATCAGGCGTACTCTATGGCCTGTCAAAGGGCATTCTTCATCAGCCAAGCTTGAAGGCACAATGAAGACGTTGGTCTTCTATATCTTCAATGGCATCAGCTTCAATGCTCAAGATTTCTTCATCCGACAGTTGGCTGTGTCTGGCTCTGATCTGTTTGGTCTCAAGTTCTATGCTCCATGGATTATGCGCCTCATCAAGCTTCATTCAGCTATCACCTATCAACCCTCTGCTCGCAACCATCATATATTCTTGCCAGAGGTTGATATGTCAGCTGAAGCTATATACCAAGAGCCTGCCAAAGAGCCTGTTAGTCTTCACAACGCTGATCGCCAGAGCTTTACTTAGCAAATTGAAGGAGTTCCAGCAGTCTCTCGCGTTTATCCTCTGGCTGGCCGCACTTGTCTACCTCGATATGCTGAAACTGAAGCTACTGAGAGCACCATTGCCCAAAAAGGGGGAGATTGTAAGTGCATCAAGTGCCACCCCTAGTTGGTTTTGGAGTATTGACGACAAACCTGGTTGAGGGACTAATGTGTTTGTGAGAATTGCAGGATAACACAGGTAGTAGTCCCTCATTGATTCGGTTTACCTACCGGAGATGACCCCTAAAAATGTATGAACACATTGACAACAGTGGTGGTACATGAAGATAATCTTATTTAAGACTATGACGAGAGAAGACATTGTGTGAAGACTATGGAGCGCGAAGACTTAGATGTTTTTTTGTTTCCTTTTCTTCTTTGTTGAGTCATAGGAACCATCGTACTATTAAGTGGGGTCCAAGTGAACTAAGTCAGAGTGACTAAAGTGATGCTCAACCAAATCCTATGTCTTCAAGCGAAGACAATGAGAGCAAATCTTATCCAGAGCTGGATGAGTCAGCTTTACTTGTAGCCCAAGTAAAGTTACCGTGTGAGTGTTTGAAATCTGACCGTTGGAATACATGTCAGTTCCTTAGTGACCCAGGGTCACCTCGGACAAATCAGGTCGGGTTGCCCAGTGGCTATAAATAGCCCACCCCGTACACCATAAATTTGTGGCTGCTTAGAGTTATTGCACGGCTTTTGTCGTTTGAGAGCAACCCACCTCCAAAGAATTTGAGAGAGAAATCCTTGCGAGGACAAAGCCAAAACACCCAGAGCCAAAGAGTGTTAGGCATCACTGAAGTCTTTCTGTCTGTGTGACTTGAAGACTTATTACACTTAAGGACCGTGTTTCCTCCAGCCGGTTAGGCATCGCGTTCTGAGCATCCAAGAGTCATTGTGGATCGCCAGTGAACAAAGTCTGTGAAGGTTTGGAAGTCTACCTTGAAGACTTACCAGAGTGATTGGGAGAGGACTAGGTGTCCTTAGCTCAAGGGGAATAAGGTGAAGACGCGGTCTTCTGAGTTAAATCTCAACCTCCCTAACCAGACATACAGTTGTCACAACAACTGGAACTGGTCTATCAAATCACTGCCTTCCCCGAGCTAATGGTTCTATCTTTTCCTTCCCTTTACTTACTGTCTTATGTTGTGAAGTCATTGCCTGCCTGCCTTATCTGATTGACTTCACTGAGTGACTACTTGTTCTGATTGGCTTCATTCCTTCTTCCATCTTGATCCTTACTGCCTAGCTGCTATTAGTCTTCATGCTTCCACTTTATTGAATACCTGACTATGGCTTGTCTAGTGTAGTCTACTTTCCGCTGCATATAAATAGGATTGGATTTATCCTTTGTCTTCGAAACTACCATGTTTTGAAGCATTTCATAAAAATCGCCTATTCACCCCCCTCTAGTCGATATAATGCACTTTCATTTTGTACATCACCGTTTCAAGCAAAGTCTTCAACCTAGCATTTTCATCAGCAATAGTAGTGGTATCCTCAACAGAGGGGTTAGTTACCACATCAGCAGTTGAAGATAGTGCAACAGTAGCAGCAGTAGAACATTCAGCAACAGATGTAGCATTATCACGCTCAATGCATTTGGGGAATGGTGGTTCAAATCCTTCTTGAGCGGAGCTGATCTGTTGAGCGCGGAGTGACTCATTTTCTTTTTGAAGATCTTCATGAGCCGCTTTCAATTTCTCAAGTACTTGCTTCCTTTGAAGATAATCGTAGGAAAGATTTTCATGAGTTTTTGAGAGCGATTCATGATGACTTTCAAGTTCCTCGTACTTAGCATGAAGATTTTTTATGTCTTCAATTAAGGACTGGGAACGGGTTATTTCCGCGTCCAACAGGTCATCGCTTTTGTCTAACAGTTTTTGAATAGGTTCCACAGCTTTCTGTTGTTCAGTGGCAATTTTAGCAAGTGTTTTGTAGCTAGGTTTGGATTCACAATCTGAGTCATCTTCACTGGATGTTTGAAAGTAAGCATCGCGTGATTTTACCTTGGCACCGCGTGCCATGAAGCAGTAGGTGGGAGCAGAGTCGTCGTTCTCATCATCATCAGTGTTGGTGATGGAGCCATTGTCTTCAGTGTTGAAGATGGACTTGGCAACGTAGGCTGTGGCTAGAGCCAGACTTGCAACACTAGAATCAGACTCCTCCTCACACTCCACCTCCGCTTCTTCTGAAGCAGACTCCTCCTCTGAATCCATCTCCTTGCCAACAAACGCACGAGCCTTGCCAGATGAATTCTTCTTGTGTGATGAATACTTCGATGAAGACTTGGAAGAAGACTTTGAGTATTTCTTCTTTTTCTTGTCATCAGAATCATATTCCTTGCTCTTCTTCTTCTTCTCATTGTCCCATTGAGGACACTCAGAGATGTAGTGACCAGGTGTCTTGCACATGTGGCATGTTCTCTTCTTGTGGTCCTGGGTAGAAGCTTCATCATTTCATGAGCTGGATCGTGAAGACTTTCTGAAGCCTTTCTTCTTAGTGAATTTCTGGAACTTCTTCACAAGCATGGCAAGCTCCTTTCCAATGTCTTCAGGATCACCAGAACTACAGTCAGATTCTTCTTCAGATGAGGAAACAACCTTTGCCTTCAGAGCGCGAGTTCGGCCATAGTTGGGACCATAGATGTCACGTTTCTCAGATAGCTGGAACTCATGTGTGTTGAGCCTCTCAAGTATGTCAGACGGATCGAGAGTCTTGAAGTCAGGGCGTTCTTGAATCATTAGGGCAAGGATGTCAAATGAGCTATCAAGATATCTCATGAGTGTCTTGACGATTTCATGCTTGGTGATCTCAGTGGCGCCAAGTGCCTGAATCTCATTTGTGATGTCAGTGAGGAGATCGAATGTGAGCTGGACATTCTCATTGTCATGTCTCTTGAAGCGATTGAAGAGGTTGCGAAGGACACTGATCCTTTGATCTCTCTGGGTTGAGACGCCTTTGTTGGCCTTACAGAGCTAGTCCCAGACTTGCTTCGACGTTTCCAGAGCACTCACACGACCATACTGTCCTTTGGTCAGATGACCACATATGATGTTCTTGGCCGTGGAATCTAGTTGAATGAGCTTCTTGACATCAGCAGGGGTGAGACCTTCACCAGTCTTGGGAACGCCATTCTTGACGACAAACCAGAGGTCCACATCAATGGCTTCAAGATGCATGCGCATCTTGTTCTTCCAGTTGGGGTATTTAGTGCCATCGAAGACGGGGCACGCAACGGAGACTTTGATTATCCCTGCAGTCGACATAGCTAAAACTCTAGGTGGTTAAACCGAATCACACAGAACAAGGGAGTACCTTGCTCTGATACCAATTGAAAGTGCTGTATATCGACTAGAGGGCGGGGGTGAATAGGCGATTTTTATGAAAGACTTCAAAACATGGAAGTTTCAAAGACAAACAATAGAACCGATCCTATTTATATGCAGCGGAAGGTAGACTACACTAGACAAGCCATAGTCAAGTATTCAATGAAGTGAAAGCATGAAGACTAATAGCAGCTAGGCAGTATGGATCAGGATGGAAGATTGTATGAAGCTAGTCAGAACAAGTAGTCACACAGTGAAGTCAAACAGATAAGGCAAGTAGGCAATGACTTCACAAAGACAGAAAGTGAGTAAAGAGAAGGAAGGCATAGAACCAGTAGCTTGGGGAAGAGAGTGATTTGTTAGACCAGTTCCAGTTGCTGTGACAACTGTACGTCTGGTTAGGGAGGCTGAGATTTAACTCAGAAGACCGCGTCTTCACCTTATTCCCCTTGAGCTAAGGACACCTAGTCCTCGCCCAATCACTCTGGTAAGTCTTCAAGGTAGACTTCCAAACCTTCACAGACTTCGTTCACCGGTGATCCACAATGACTCTTGGATGCTCAGAACGCGACGCCTAACCGGCTGGAGGATTCACAGTCCTCAAGTGTAACAAGTCTTCTGATCACGCAGACAGAAATACTTCAGTGATGCCCAACACTCTTTGGCTCTGGGTGTTTGGGCTTTGTCCTCGCAAGGATCTCTCTCTCAAATGCTTCGGAGGTGGGTTGCTCTCAAACGAGAAAAAGCCGTGTACTAACTCTGAGCAGCCACCAATTTATGGTGTAGGGGGTGGGCTATTTATAGCCACTGGGCAACCCGACCTGATTTGTCCGAAGTGACCCTGGGTCACTAAGGAACTGACACGTGTTCCAACGATCAGATTTCAAACACACGCGACAACTTTACTTGGGCTACAAGTAAAGCTGACTCATCCAGCTCTGGATAAGATTTTCTCTCATTGTCTTCGCTCGAAGACATAGGATTTGGTTGAGCATCACTTCAGTCACTTTGACTTTGTTCACTTGGACCCCACTTAACAGTACGGTGGTTACTATGACTCAACAAAGAAGAAAAGGAAACAACAAAACGTCTAAGTTTTCGCGCTCCATAGTCTTCACACAATGTCTTCTCTCGTCATAGTCTTCAATAAGAATATCTTCTTATACCACCATTGTCATCAATGTCTACATACATTTTTAGCGGTTATCTCCGGTAGGTAAACCGAATCAATGAGGGACTACTACCTATGTTATCCTGTAATTATCACAAACACATTAGTCCCTCAACCAGGTTTGTCGTCAATACTCCAAAACCAACTAGGGGTGGCACTAGATGCACTTACAATCTCCCCCTTTTTGGTGATTGATGTTAAACTGGTTGAAGTTTTCAACGGGGATAAAAGTATGTGAAATTGTAAAGGATAAAGGTATTGTCATCATAAGTAGCAAAAGGCTCCCCCTGAAGATGTGCATATAAGTAATTTGCTTTTGAATGCAAATGCACATGGCAGGTTGTACTTGTGGAGATCCTCTTCAACTTATGGAGACAATTCATCATGCACAATTGATATGTCGAATATAATGATATGCATAATGAGAAATGGACGTCTGCAAAATGACTAAGTGCGGAATTTTATCGTAGCACATGCGGAATTTATCATCGCATTACAGAGTACCAGAAAACTTAGCAGACGACCATCAAGTTCAAGTGTTACAACTCAAAGAACCAAATGTAACAAAAACGAGAGTTGTAAACACTAGGCAAAATATAAAGCACCCGCCCATATGGACCCGCTTGAAGACTATCAACTCATATGCTGCTCCCCCTTTTGTCAGTAAGGACCAAAAAGGTTTGAAGACATAGAGCCTCTACTCGTCCCCAGTTGGAGTAGGAGAAGATGCAGGGTCGACGTTGGTGTTTGGCGGTGCAGTAGTACTTGGAGCAGTGTCGACACGCGCTGAAGGAGGAGGTGGTGAGGTAGCATCATCTTGATCATCGATCACTCTGGCATCCACAGTTGCAGCGAAGATGCAACACACTATAGGAAATCATGGCAATCATGTCATGTGAGAAAATAGTGGATATAGGCAATGCACATGATATATCGCAAGCACGATCACAAATCAAGATCAAAGCATCATAATAGGCATGGGGTACAAAGGCATCATGGCAATAACAAGCAATATCTCCACCAAGCTTGCAAATACACATACAAGTATGAGAATGAATCATCATGTGTAATGCAAAGCATGGGTGACAAATGCATGGCAAAGGCATATAAATGAGCATATCATGCAAGTGAACATGGCAAGATGGGCGTAACAGATATAATGGACAATAACCCATAACCATGTGAGTGCCATGTAGAAGGAATGCGCAAAGTCTTTGCGGGAAGGGAGCGATGGGAAAGATAATCCACGGAACCCGAAGTCATCATTGCTCTCTAGAGCTTGTTTCGTCAACTCGTGCTCTTGCGAGGTTGACGAGTATGCATGTGTACCTACACAAAAGAGACACAAGCCAAAGAAAGTGTGTGCGTGGTAAATGTACACATCATCCATCATGATGTGTATGGGCATGTGTGAGTTAGCACAAGACAAGCAATGCTCAAAGAAATTTGATGCATGGTATAAGAACATGCCACCCATCATGAATGAATAGTTATTATGTATAGCATGATGTGGATGCAAATTGAGCATACAATTATATGACACATCTATAGCATGTTCATTCATGGGGAGCGTATGGTGCATATAAGGATTGGGATCATGCAATGGATGGGATGGATCAAAATCTCCTAATATGTGTGAGGAAACTATGGGGTATCTTCATGAGCAATAGTGGAAGCATAATATGGAGAAGTGGAACAACATCCAAAACAATGCATGTCCAAAGCTAGGTAATCATGGCATGGCATATGATGGATATGATGCAAAGGAAGCATGTCAATATCATCACAAGAAAAACAAATACCAATAACCATGGGCTTGCCATCTATGCCATATGTGCAAATTGGGTTTATTTTAATGGCATGTTGAAAGGATCGATATGGTTGACTAGAGGGGGGGGGGGTGAATAGGCAACTAACAATTTTAGCTTTTCTTAACCAATTTAAATTAAGCAACAAAGTAAGTTGTCTAGATATGCTACTATGATGACAACTTATAGGAAGCAAAGATAACAACCTCACAAGCAAGCTATATAAGATAAACAAGGAAAGCTTGCACAAGTAAATGGAAGAAAGAACCACAAGTGGAGCCGGTGAAGACGAGAATGTGTTACCGAAGTTCCTCCCCTTTGAAGGGAAGTACGTCTCCGTTGGAGCGGTGTGGAGGCACAATGCTCCCCAAGAAGCCACTAGGGCCACCGTATTCTCCTCACGCCCTCACACAATGCAAGGTGCCGTGATTCCACTAGTGGTGCCCTTGAAGGCGGCAACCGAACCTTTACAAACAAGGTTGGGGCAATCTCCACAACTTAATTGGAGGCTCCCAACGACACCACGAAGCTTCACCACAATGGACTATGGCTTCACGGTGACCTCAACCGTCTAGGGTGCTCAAACACCCAAGAGTAACAAGATCCGCTAGGGATTAGTGGGGGGAATCAAATTTCTCTTGGTGGAAGTGTAGATCGAGGCCTTCTCAACCAATCCCGAGCAAATCAACAAGTTTGATAGGCTAGGGAGAGAGATCGGGCGAAAATGGAGCTTGGAGCAACAATGGAGTATTTGGGGGAAGAGGTAAATCAACATTGGGGAAGAAGACACCTTTATATAGTGGGGGGAACAATCCAACCGTTACGCCCGACTCAGCCCCGCAGAGAGCGGTACTACCGCTTGGGTGGGCGGTACTACCGCTTAGCAAGAGGTACTGCCATTCCACCCTAGCGGTACTGCCACGCAAGGGGGCTGGGACCCAGAGCGGTACTACCGTGGAGGTAGGGCGGTACTACCGCCACTACTACCGCAGTTAGTGCCGCAAAACCCGACACGAGAAAGCGCGCACTCGAGTCGAGGCGGTAGTAACACGGAGCCGCAGCGGTACTACGGCTGAGTGCTCCAAGCGGTACTACCGCTCTATGGAGCGGTACTGCCGCTTGATGCACTTCGGCGGTACTACCGCTAGGACCAGGAAAAGGTAGAGAAGGGGGAAAGTAAAACTCCATTGAGGCAGATAGGTATGGTGGGTATGATAAGGAAGTGTACGTGTTGATTCCACCCTAACCTTACCAAAGCAGATCCCCTCTTGATAGTACGGTGATTCCTACGAAACTAGTCCGCCAACAAAGAAACGAAAAGAGCTACACCGTCTTGAATCGAACACCGAGAGGAGATAACTGTCTCGTGCCGAAGAATGAATCTCTGAAAAACTTAGTGCACACGATTAGTCCGCAAAAGCATTGTCATCAATCACCAAAACACCGTAGGGATAAATATGCCCTTACAATCTCCCCCTTTTTGGTGGATTGATGGCAATACGGGATTTGCACAAAGCAAGTAATGACATAGAATGAGCACAAAACCCACACCTCTAAAATATAGACAGGCTCCCCCTAGATGTGTGCTATCTGGGTAAGTGCTTTGGACTGCATGGCACTCATACTAGGATCAACGCTCCCTCTATATTTTAGAGACCAACAATCTAAGCAAGATATATGAGAGCATAGTATATAACAAGATAAGAAAGCCAGCTATAGGGTACCAAAGTACAAGATGGACATATATAAGATAAAAGCAAGGTAGCATATGTCTCACACCATATGACAGGAACTTAGATCTCACTGGCACAAAACCAAACAAAGCAAAAGACGAGAAAGCACACGGACGAAAGCACAAAGACAACGACACAAATCCCTAAACTCTCTCCCCCTTTGGCACCGAGACACCAAAAAGGCCCGAGAGCTAAGCTACGGCTCCAGGTGAGAGCAAGTGAGGGTCTCAAACATCAAACCCCAGCGGGGTCATCTGCACCATCGTCGTCGGTCGGAAACTGCTCGGCGTCGAAATCTGTCCACGGGTAGTGCTGCTGAATCCACTCCTCCTCCTCGGTGATCTGTCCCTCAGAACCACTGGCCACAGTCGCACCCAAGTGACGCATGAGCTCCTTGTAACATCCCCTGGCCTTCTCTGCCACATGAGTCATGTACTGACCGTGAGACTCCATGCAAAACAGCTTCTTCATCTTCAGCTTGAGCTTCTTTGCCCATGAGGGCTCTGCACCAGATGGCTCATAATCATCGTCATCATCAGCCTCAGCCTCAGTCTCCCCGATCTCCATAGCAGCAGTAGAAGATGCACCCCCAGATTTGGGTGCCTGAGTGCCCCAGTTGTCCTTCCTCCTCAGACGCTTGATCTCATGAGACACCAACTCTCCGGTCTCAAGCATAACATTGGGATAGACATGATCCCAAGCCTTCTCAATAAGCAGCATGATGAATGGTCCATAGATCAGACACTTGCGCTCAGAGATAGCAGATAAGAGCTCAGACCACATCACATGAGAAATGTCCAGGGACTCGCCAGTGTTCTTTTCCTACTCATGCTGGCAGAAGAGAAGCATGTCCACAAGATAGGAGTGAACCATATCCAGATTCCCAACTCGAGGGAAGAGGGTCTCACGGAAGATGCGGTGAAGGATATCCAGATAGGCAGACAGCTCATATGTTTCCTTCTTAGTTTCAGGGTTGACCTTCACAGTGCAGTAGGGCCAGAGAGCTTGCTTGTGGGTGGAGGTAGTGTTGCGATGAGGACGAAAGCCAACAGGAGTCTCAAGCCCATGATCTTCCACCCCAAGTAACTCCATGAAAGCCTTCCACTTGACAGAAAGCAACTTGCCATTGGTCATCCATGTCAGAGTCCTGTCCTCATCAGTCCCTAGATGGATAGTGGCATAGAATTGAGCCACAATACCTGCATCAAAGTCCTTGTTAAACTGGATGATCTGGAGAATGTTGAGCTGAGAGCACATCTGAAGAGCCTCGCCAAAGTACACATGATCCTTCTCCATGTACTCCGTGTCGATGGAGCGCACACTAACATAGAGATTCTTCTTGGCCTTGAGTACATCAAAGAAGATGGAAAACTGAAAGCGGTTCCAGAATGGATGGTTGACCAAATTGGGTTCTTGATCTTCTTCATAGGGATTGCAGGGACGTCTTGCCCATAACTCCTTGGCACTCATTTGGGGCACAATTTTGCCCTTTGACTTCGACGTAGACTTCTTCTTGAGTTGAGGTGGAGGTGGAGCACTAGATGAACCTCCTGCTGACTCAGACGTGCGATAGCGCTTCGAGGTGGCACGATTGGGGTTGATACGGCGAGCTTGAGGCTCAGGATGTTCATCACCTGGAACCAAACACAAAAACACGTGAAACAACCAGAAGGAACGAGCATAAGCCAACTAGCACAACAAAAGGGATCAAGGAATGGAAGGAAAATGTTTGAACTTGACAGGCAGCGGTAGTACCGTGACCTGCAAGCGGTATTACCGCTCCAAGGAGAGCGGTAGTACCGCTCGAGGCGGGGAACAACAGTTCCCTACTACCGTGGTCAGATCCGACACTACCGGCCTGTCAAATTCAAAAATATTCCTACCAAACTCTAATCTAGACAGTCTAGTTGCCTTTTCCAACCTACCCAAGCCTAGATTTATCCAAAAATCTAGAGATGCAACCACTATTGCCCCTAAAACACAAGATCTGAAAAAGAGACAAAAGGAGAGAAGGAACGGGGGCAATACCGGCATCCATGGCAAGAGAACGAGGTGGGGATCGACTCCACCGAAGGAAATGGGGAGGATCGCCCCGGAGGAGGAGATCCGCCGGAGCCCTCCCGCGGCGATGCGTTGCTGGAGAGAGGAAGAGGAACGAGGGGGTGAAGCGAATTAGTATGGGGGAGAGAAACCTCCCCCTGCCCCAATATAACCCCCTGGTCCTGCCCCGCAGCGGTAGTACAGCGCTGGGGGGTGGTAGTACCGCTTACCAGCGGTAGTACCGCGCACCACCAGCGGTAGTACCGCCCAGCACGCCAAGACAACTACACCACATGGCTTAGCTAAAAAAGAAGGCACAAAGGCAGGAGAAAAAAAACAAAACGAACACACCAGCAAGAGGCCAAGAAACACCTCTTCAAGAGAGGGCGGTGGCCGAAGCCACCTATGTTTGAGTCAAGAGGTATGGCGCCGCGAAGATTTTAACCTTGGGCCCATGACCAAAACTCATCCTTGAAGCACAAGTACCATCAAATATGGATAATGTGAAAGACTTGATTAATTTATGCATAATGGGGGGAGGGAGAGCTCATTGAGAGAAAAACACTCCCCCTATGTCCATGCCTACACCTAGATTAGATAATATGAGGAGTATGGTGGGGTGTGCACGTGCTCAAGCCACATTGCTCAAATCAATGACATTTAGCTCATGCTTTAACTCGTGAAATCTTGCTTCATCCAAAGGCTTCGTGAAGATATCTGCAAGGTTATCATGAGTGTTGACATAGTGAAGCTCGATTTCTCCTTGCCGAATATGATCCCGGATGAAGTGATACCAAATCTCAATATGCTTCGTCTTGAAATGTTGCACCGGGTTAAGAGAAATCTTGATGGCACTTTCATTGTCACACCAAAGAGGCACTTTGTCACAAGTGACACCGTAATCCTTTAAAGTTTGCCTCATCCATAGGAGTTGAGCACAACAACTGCCAGCTGCCACATACTGTGCTTCGGTGGACGAGAGAGATACACAACTTTGCTTTTAGGAAGACCAACTTACCAGAGAGCAACCAAGGAATTGGCATCCTCCTGAGGTGGACTTCCTATCCACCTTGTCTCCCGCCCAGTCTGAATCAGAGAAACCTACAAGGTTGAAGTTTGCTCCTCTTGGGTACCATAAGCCAAAGTTTGGGGTATGAGCCAAATATCGAAAGATTCGCTTGACTGCCACAAAGTGACTTTCCTTAGGTGAGGCTTGAAACAGTGCACAGATTCCCACACTCAACATAATATCCGGTCTATATGCACAAAGGTAAAGCAAGGAACCAATCATAGAACGATATACCTTTTGATCCACCGCTTTACCGTTGGGATAAATATCAAGTTGGCACTTGGTTGGCATTGGAGTAGTGGCCGGCTTGACATCACTTAGATTAAACCTCTTGAGCATGTCCTGAGTATACTTGGATTGTTTGATGAAGATTCCTTCTCTTCTTTGCATGATCTCAAACCCAAGGAAGTACTTCAACTCTCCCATCATGGACATCTCAAAATGTGTGGTCATGAGTGCGGCGAACTCATCATTGAAAGCTTTGTTAGGAGAACCAAAGATAATGTCATCAACATATAGTTGGCAGACAAATAACTCCCCTTTGACCTTCTTAGTAAAAAGAGTGGGGTCGATTTTCCCAGTTTCAAACCCACGATCTTGTAACAACTCGGTAAGATGCTCATACCATGCACGTGGGGCTTGTTTAAGGCCATAGAGTGCCTTATCGAGTTGATACACGTGATTGGGGAACTTGGGATCCTCAAACCTCGGGGGTAGTTTGACATACACCAACTCATTAATAGGACCATTAAGAAATGCACTTTTCACATCCATTTGTTGTAACATAAAATTATGATGAGAAGCATAGGCAAGCAACAAACGAATAGATCCAAGGCGAGCAACGGGGGCAAAGGTTTCACCGTAGTCGATACCCTCGACTTGGGAGTAGCCTTGAGCCTCCAAACGTGCCTTGTTGCAGATGACTATGCCATGAGCATCTTGCTTGTTCTTAAAGATCCACTTGGTTCCAATGACGTTATGGTTCTCCTTTGGCCTCGGCACCAGACGCCACACTTTGTTGCGCTCGAAGTTGTGGAGTTCTTCATGCATGACATTAAGCCAATCAGGGTCTTCGAGCGCCTCATAGACCTTTTGAGGTTCAACACAGGAGACAAAAGCTTGATGAGCACAACAGTTTGCTAATTGTCTATGAGTGCTTACCCCCCTTTTGATGCTTCCAAGAATATTCTCCATGTGATGTTCTCTGGAAGCAAGCTTGGAGGCAATTTTTGCAGCACGACGCTCCAATTGCTCTTCAAGAGATAATTGAGGAGCATTGAGTTGATCATCTTGAGCGACGTCAGGAGCTTGATCTTGATCTTGATCTTGCTCATGGGAGAGAACTTGGCCTTGTGCATCATTTGGTGGCTCCCCACCATCTTGTGATTGATCTTGCACTTGGCCTTGTTCGTCCGGTTGAGGGCCTTCACTTTGTTTTTCGGAAGCGTGTGGGTCTTCGGTTGATGATGGTTCCACTTGAGTGGAACATTGTCCTTCTCCTTCGGCCACAAGGGGTTCCTCAATGGGTAGTATATATCCAACACCCATTCTTCTTATGGCTTGAGGAGGAATTTCATCACCTACATCACAAGTACCACTTTTCTCCACTTGGGAGCCGTTATTTTCATCAAACTCTATGTTACACGTCTCCTCAATGAGTCCATTGGACTTGTTGAGGACACGGTAAGCATGAGAGTTTGTAGCATAACCAACAAATATGCCCTCATGAGCTCTAGACTTGAATTTAGACAAACAAGCACCTTTCTTGAGGATGAAACACTTACACCCGAACACCAGGAAGTACTTGAGATTGGGCTTGTTACCGGTAAGAATCTCATATGGAGTGTTGTTCATACCTTTGCGGAGATAGAGCCGGTTGGATGCATGACATGCGGTGTTGATGGCTTCGGCCCAAAAGTTGTATGGATATTTGAATTCCGCCATCATGGTCCTTGCTGCATCCATCAATGTCCGGTTCTTTCTCTCCGCTACACCAGTTTGTTGAGGGGTATAGGGTGCGGCATATTGATGTTTGATCCCCTCATCACTAAGAAACTCATCCAAGGTGTAGTTCTTGAACTCGGTGCCGTTGTCACTTCGGATCATCAAAATCTTTGCTTCATGTTGTCGTTGAGCTTCATTTGCAAAGTTGATGATGGTTTGTTGGGTCTCACTCTTCTTCTTGAAGAAGTATACCCAGGTGTATCTTGAATAATCATCCACAATCACCAATCAATACTTTCTACCCCCAAGACTATCAAAAGATGGAGGCCCAAAGAGATCCATGTGAAGGAGCTCTAGGGGTCTTTTTGAGTAGATTATAGTAGTGGGAGGGTGAGCCGTCTCATGTAGCTTTCCTTCAATGCAAGCACTGCAAGCACGATCTTTGGCAAAACTAACATTTGTTAGTCCACGGACATGGTTCCCCTTGAGAAGACGTTGCAAAGATCTCATATTGACATGGGCTAAACGGCGATGCCAAAGCCATCCCACATCAACTTTAGCCATTAGGCATGTCGCGGTCTTAGTGGGTTGCTCCGAGAAGTTAACCAGATAGAGACCGTTCTCGACATGTCCAACATAGGCTACTTTAAGAGTCTTTCTCCACAAGAGGGCCACGATATCAATATCAAAGAATGTAGCAAAGCCCATGAGTGCAAGTTGGCGAACACAAAGTAAGTTGTATGCAAGGGACTCAACAAGCATGACTTTCTCGATCGTGAGATCATGAGAAACAACAACCTTGCCAAGCCCCAATACCTTAGAAGATGAAGCAGCACCCCATTCGACGTTGGTGGCCATAGATGAACCTAGATGCACGTCCACCACCAAGTCTTTGCTTCCGGTCATATGATTTGTGGCTCCACTATCGAGCAACCATGATCCGCCACCGGAAGCAAACTCCTACAATAGATCAATGCTTGGATTTAGGTACCCATTTGGTAATGGGTCCTTTGAGGTTAGTAACAAGGGTCTTAGGAACCCAAATAGACCATTCAATGTACTCATAAGAAGAACCAACAAATTTAGCAAAAACATGACCATCACTAGCACGACATAAAACATAAGAAGGATTAAAGTCGCCGGCCATGTTCGATGGTATGGTGGGGTTTTCTTGACTCCACCACCCTTCACATTGTTCTTCTTCTTAGACGCGCCCTCTCCCTCTTTCACAAAGGTTTGTCGGAGAGGGGGAGGTAGCTTGGTCTTGTCATTCTTCTTCTTCTTGGGCTTGGGAGCAAACCCAATTCCTTCCTTTGCTACAACCTCCTTTTGATTACTCAAAAGATTGTTGAGGTTCTTCTTGCCTTGTATACATGTCACAATGCCTTTCTCAAGTTGCTTCTTCAACTTGGCATTTTCTTCAACAAGATGCACATGCTCGCAACATGGGTTAGTAACATTTGCATTATCAATCAACACCATGCGATGAAAGATAGCCTTTTCCTTGGTTAGCGAAACTTGGAGTTGATCATGAGACTCCTTGAGAGAAGCATGCATACCTTTCAAGGCCTTGTGTGCCTTGTCAACTGTAACAAACTCCTCCTTGAGTCTAGCATGGTCAACCCCAAGTTTTGCCTTCTCGGAGTTAAGCATACGAGAGACAACTAAAGCATGATCGAGATCTTTCTTTAATTTAGCATGATCATCGTTGTGTGACTCCTCAAGAGCCAAACAAAAACCACGCTCTTTGTCGGGGTTTTGGGGCGACATATGCCAACGGATGGCTTATCATGCATGGGGTCAAAAGAACGTCGCCGGGCCCTGGAAGCGGGATGAGGCGAAACTTAGAACGCCTACGGATCTTACCCAGGTCCGGGGCTCTCCGTGGAGATAACACCCCTAGTCCTGCTCTGCGGGGGCTCCACATCATGACTGATGTCACTATGGTAGCTACAAGGTTGCTCCTCGAGCTGGGTGGTCTAGAGGAGGAAGATGAGCAAGGCTAGCTCACTTCCTATGCCCTAGGGATCGGGGATGGTTGCTAGGGTTTCTATCTCTCTCCCTCTATCTTCTTCTCAGAGTCCAATCCTCTCTCCTTCTAACCCCTCCTCATGGAGGACCCTGGGGGTTTATATAGGCCTACCCCCCAGGGATACAATCGTAATCCAGACGGAGTGGCCCCCATCTGTCAGCGTCTTGCGGTGCCGGTCTTGCCGCCAGTCTGCTGGGGCCCGCCGCCCGTGGGCCCACATGATTGCCTTTTACTGTAGACATGCTTTTGCTGATGACAGCCTCGTCAGGGGAGAAGTGGCTACAGTGCTGCCGTCTTCTGCCGTACATTGCCCCCACGCCCTGTCCTGTCGTCTTGATGAGGTTCAGACTTCCAGGGCAGGATATGCCGTCTACTACCAGGCGGCCACCTCCCCTGGCCATCTGCCAAGGGCGGCTTGTTTATGACTTACCCACTGGCCGATAGGGCCAGCCGCCTGCTGGCCCTGCTGGCTGCGAGTAGTGGGATCGTGGCTTCCTCTGACCGACGCTTGGTCACAAGCAGCGTGGCTACAGTGACCCGTCGCCTTAGGAGATATCCATAAGGTACACGTTCACTGTAGCCACGCCCTTATAGATTCTCTAAGGACACATTC
Source organism: Secale cereale (assembly GCA_902687465.1). NCBI lineage: Eukaryota > Viridiplantae > Streptophyta > Magnoliopsida > Poales > Poaceae > Secale > Secale cereale. Next base: position 639,248,852 of record LR738712.1, read on the forward strand.
ATCTATAGCCATGCCTCGGCTGCGTGGTGGTCCCCCAGCACGCGTCCCGAGGGAGGAGCGTGGGACCGTCTACTAGCTGTTGGCATTGGTGCCGCCGCCTATTGGGTCCCTGCCGCCTGCTGGCAGCCGGCTCCTAGGGCAAGCTACCCTAGGTGGCGGCCCGATGATCAGACAGCTGGGGGGTAGCAGGCGGCCACAATTTGTCTTGAAATACCAAGGGCGGCCGCTGAGGACACCCATGGTAAATATCTCTGACAGTAGTCCCCGAAGCTGGTGGAACTCCGCGGCTGGTGCTCGAGGGCGGCGGGGTTCCAGCAGCTTCCCTCCTTAGGCAGGCTCAGCGTCCTTCACCCGTCTTCCGTAGGGATCCGTCCGCCGGTAGCCGGACCCGCGTTGAGGGAGCCGGCTTCTGGCAGCCGAACCTTTGTCTTTGAATCTTTGGGGGAAGGCACCGCCTGGTCGGCAGGCAATCGAGCAGGCCTGCCGACCATTGGTGGCTCTCCAGAAGGCGACGGAGAGGAATGCCCGCGAGGCTCGCAAGGAGCGCGAGGCCGTGGATCGCGTGCGAGCGGTGGCCGATGCCGCAGCCAGGGCGGAGGCCGAAGCCGCCAAGAAGGCCCAGGCAGACGCCGCCCGAGCCCGAGAGCAGGAAATGGGCTCCCAGCAGCCAGCGGGCCGCATTGTTCTCCCGGAGGCGGGCTCTCTGGAGCCGTCTGCCCAAGCGCCGGCTGCTGATGAGCAGCCGGCTCCAGACAACGGG
>LR738712.1:639249712-639288393 GCA_902687465.1 Secale cereale
GGGGGGACGACTGCGTCATCCTGGAGACGCAGGTGCCGCCCCCTGTGCCGCCTGCAAGGGAGCAGGGCAGCTGGCCTGCAAGGGCGGAGGTGCCGCCAGCTGAGGGCGTGCTGGTGGCTGGCCCGCAGCCGGCCGCCAAAGCCCCAGCCCGCCCGCGCCCCGCGAGGGTGGTCTCCGTGCCGCAGCTGGTGGAGGCTGGCGGTGCCAGCTCGTCTGCGCCGAAGAATGAGGCCACCAGCGCGGCGCCGTCAGGTTGGAGGCCCGGAGGCGGCGGCGCACTAATTGTCGTGTCGCGGGATGTCCTCGACCGCTTCAACTCCCTGGGCAACGTCGTGCATACGGTGATGCAGGAGTTCGTGGCTGCGCGGTCCTCCGTTTAGGTACGTATGCTTCGTGTTCTCTTGCTTTTATTCCTTCAATTTCTTCTGTGGGGGCACGTCAGCGCACCCGCTGGGTGTAGTCCCCGAGTTCCGAGCCGGCTGTTGAGCTGGCGGCTTGGAACTCCAAAGTGTGTGTCGTGGGCTGATCTTGTGTCTCATTGCAAGAGTACCACAACCTCCGCGTGACCTCCTACAACGCTCAGCGCCAGGAGCTGGTGCAACTGCAAGCTGCCCTGGCAGACAGCCAAGGTGAGTGCTTCCCTTCTTCTCCTTGCGGGGGCGCGTCAGCGCACCCGCTGGGTGTAGTCCCCGAGTTCCGAGCCGGCTACTGAGCAGGCGGCTTGGAACTCCAAGGTTATCTTTTTTGTTGTTGCTGACATTATTGTTTTTCTCCCTCTCTTGCCAGCGGTCGCCGCCAACCTCCGCATCCAGCTGGGCGAGGCCCAGTCGGAGCTAGCTGCCAAGGAGCAAGAGCGTGGTCTCGCTGCTCAGGACCGCGACCGCCTGGCCAAGGAGCTGGCAGACCAGGCGGCGGCCCACAAGGTCGAGCTCGGGAAGATATCAGACGCCGAGACGCTTCTTCGGGCAGGATTCAAGGCCGAGCACTCGAATTGGGTCGAGAAGGAGGCGGCTCTCCAAGATGGCTACGTAGCCATTGGAGACATGGTCGACGGTGAGATGTCTGCCCTTTCTTCTTGTACTCGCCATCTGTTACAGCCGTCTTTCTTTTCTTCTGATTCTTCTTCTAGTTTTGGCAGAGTTCTTCCCGGTCTACTCTATGGCCGCCACCCAGGCCATCGAGGCCGAGCGTGACGAGAGGCGCCAGGCGGGCCGGGTGATCGCACCTAACGTGCCCAGGACCCCAGCTGAGGAGCTTCTTGCTATTCGGGTGCATCTCCAGTCGGTCCGCCGTCTGCAGCGTGCTGGTGCCCAGGTGCAGGCCGCCCTCTGGTCAGGTGTGCTGGCACTCCGCACTCCTAGTCGGACTGCCGAGTGGCTAGAGGCAGCCGGCTACCGCTTCGAGGCCTGGAAGGGCTCCGCAGCGAGGGCTAGCACATGGACCGCCCTGGAGTTTGTCAAGAGCTAGTATCTGGGCCTGAGCCTCGAACAGCTGGAGACCTTCCGTGCGGAGGCTCAACCTGAGTTGGCCGTGGTGCAGAAGGACCTCGTCCAACGCGCCGCCACCCTTGCCGAGTACGTCGACACCTTCATCTTCATCCCAGAGTTGGATGACACGGGCCATGTGGTGCAACCCAGCAACTTTGGGCTGGACCTGGCGGCGTCGGAGGAGCCGGACGAGGAGATCGCCTCCAGTGATGAGGGCGAGGAGGAGGAAGGCAGCGACAAGGAGACCAGCTCCCAGGAGGCGGATCCATCTGCTGGCCACCGGCCTGACCGATCCTCAACAAGCGGACGAGGTGTGGTAGCCCCCCCTGCTGCAGGAAGCGGCCAGGCCGAGACCCCCCAGGCGGCCTCCTCGGAAGCCGGCTCCGTCGTGCCACCCGCTCCGCCTGCTGCGCCCTAAGCTTTTACTCTTGTATCTTTTGGTTCCTGTTTCTCTGTAAGACTTGGTAGGGTTAATCCGAACAATTCCACCCACTGGGTGTATCAGTAAGCTGCTACTGCAAGGCGGCCCTTGAGGCCTTTTTGATGTAAATATTCCTTTAATGCTGCATGGTTTTTATGCAATTGTGTCGCGTCCTAGGATTACCCCCGCCCTTAATTCCTTATGGCAATTTTCCTTTTGCCGTCTCCTTTAACTGCCATCCTGCCAGCCAGACAGCCACTCCGTGGTTCTGTGGCTGGGTCAGGAACTTGGCTGTTTTCAGGGTGGGCAAGTATCCCGCCCTCTGGAAAGCGGCGTGGCTAAGCCAAGAGCCGGCTGGTCGGCTGTGTGACAGCCGGCTATTCGTGTGAAGGGCCGGCTTGCCCTATGTCTTTTTTCCTTAGCCATTTTTCATGTGGGCACCACTTCTTGCCTTTGGCTCCTGCCAGTCGGACAGCCGCGTTCTGCGAGTCTGTGACTGAAGGTGGGAGAGGGCTTAGATGCCATCACATTACTTGTCCGACTATTTAAGAAGACGTTTTAAACATAGGGCTAGGCGGCCAGTCCCCGGGCCGTCTGCTAGGCTCCGGTGCCGGACAAAGGAATGAACAATACTCATTCACAGGCATAATTCTTATCATATATATAAAGGGTTGGGCAGTCCCCGAGAACTCCTCGGGGTCCCATTGGTTCTCAAAATAAATAGATAGCGCGACACATACTATCTTTCAGCTATAAAAGTGATGAAGTAGGTTTGCGTTCCATGGGCGCTCCGACTCCTTGCCCGAGTCGTCTCTCTTGCATGCTCTTGGCTTCTGGGCATCAATGAGGTAGTAGGTATCGTTGCCTAGTACCCTGCTGACGATGAACGGTCCTTCCCAAGGAGCCGAGAGCTTGTGCTGGCCGGTTGTTCGCTGGATCAGCCGGAGCACAAGGCCCCCCTCGCGGAAGGAGCGTGGCTTGACTCACCGGCTATGATAGCAGCGGAGACCCTGCTGGTAGATGGTGGAGCGGTTGAGTGCTACTAGCCGGGCCTCCTCCAGCAGGTCGACGCCGTCTTTGCGTGCTTCTTTGGCTTCGGCTTCCGTATACATGGTGACGCGAGGCGAGTCAAACTCAACATCCGTTGGGATGACGGCCTCGGCCCCATACACGAGGAAGAAAGGAGTGAAGCCGGTGGATTTGTTCGGAGTGGTTCTGAGGCTCCAGAGGACAGACGGCAATTCTTCGATCCAGCAGCCGGCTGATCGCTCCAAAGGTTCGACCAGCCGGGGCTTGATGCCAGATAGGATAAGGCCGTTGGCACGCCCGACTTGGCCATTGGACTGTGGGTGGGAAACGGACGCTAGGTCTAGTCGGATGCCGTGTGTTGCACAGAAACGGGCAAGTGCGCCTTTGGCAAAATTTGTGCCGTTGTCGGTGATGATGCTGTGCGGTATACCATACCGGACTGTGATGTCTGCGATGAATGTCACATCAGTTGGGCCATTGAGTTTCTTGATTGGTTTTGCTTCGATCCACTTGGTGAATTTGTCCACTGCCACGAGTAAATGTGTCAAGCCGCCTCTGGCTGTCTTGAAGGGGCCCACCATATCCAGACCCCAGACGGCAAATGGCCAAGTGATCGGAATGGTCTTGAGTGCAGAAGCCGGCAGGTGTTGCTTGGAACTGAAGCGCTGGCAGCTGTTGCACTTTTTTACCAAATCTTTGGCATCGTCCAGAGCAGTCAGCCAGAAGAAACCGTGGCGGAAGGCTTTGGTGACGAGGGATCTTGAGGCCGTGTGATGGCCACATTGGACTCGGGGTGTCACAACATTCCCCTTGGTGAATGTCCTTCAGGATAGCCACCCCCTTTTCTGCTTCTACACAGCGCTGGAAGACGCCCGTTGCACTTCTTCTGACAAGCTCTTTGTTGATTATGGTGTACGCTGAAGCTCGGCGTTGAACTTGCCGTGCCAAAGTTTCTTCTGCTGTCAGCTCTCCTCTGAGCAGGAAGGTGAGGATTGGCTGTGCCCAAGACGGCGCTGAGACTCCTGTTACTTCTGCCAGAGAGACCAGGGTGGTTGGGCTGGGAGGCGAAGGGCTGGGCTGAGCCATCTGCTGTGCTTCCAAAGTCCCCAAGCCGTCTGCTGGAGCTGGCGCCTCCTAGCCGCCTGCTGGAGCAGTCCCCGGGCCAGGAACCGGCGCAGCTACAGGTGGACCGTCTGCTGGGGTTGGAGTATTGAGGCCGCCTGCTGGAGCGGTCTCTGGGCCGGCTGCTAAAGTTGCCGGGCCACCTGCTCCAGGGTCGGCTGGTATGAAGATTGACTCTGACTCTTGTGAAGGCTTGATAGACGGCTTGCGCAGGCATTGAAGAGATACGCCGGTTGGTATTGCTTGGCGGGAGGAGCTGATTCGTGCCAAGGTGTCGGCTTGCATGTTGTCGGCTCGTGGTACGTGGAGGAACTCGCAGCCATCAAAGTGTCCACTGATCTGCTGGACAATGAAACGATAGCTTGCCATGTTTGCGTCTTTGGCGTCTCAGTCCCCAGACGACTGCTGGATAACCAAGTCTGAGTCACCATAGCACAACACTCGGCGGATGCCAATCTCCTTGGCCATCCGGAGCCCGTGGATGAGTGCCTCATACTCGGCCACGTTGTTAGAGGCGGCAAAGTGGATCTGCAGGGTGTACTTGAGCTTGTCGCCCTTGGGGGAGGTGAGGACGACGCCGGCTCCTAAGCCAGTGTGCATCTTTGACCCGTCAAAGTGCATCCGCCAATGGGTTGAGTCTGGAACAGGCGACAGGTACTGGGTTTCGGCCCAGTCGACGAGGAAGTCGGCCAATGCTTGTGACTTGATGGTGGTGCGTGGCTGGTAGAAGATGGTGAAGGGGGCCAGCTCTATGGCCCACTTGGCCACTCTTCCTGAGGCATCTCTGTTGCCCATGATTTCAGCAAGCGGGGCTGTGCAGACGACCGTGACTGAGTGCTCTTGGAAGTACTACTTGAGTTTCTTGGCGGTGAAGTACATGCCGTAACACATCTTCTGATAGTGAGGGTAGTTCTGCTTGGATACTGACAGCACCTCGCTCAAGTAGTATACGGGCCTCTGGATGGGCAAGGCTCTGCCGTCTTCTGGGCGCTCGACCACAATGACAGTGCTGACCACCCGGCTGGTGGCGGCTATGTAAAGGAACATGGGTTCTGTCAGGGATATTACTAACAGGTATAAACTGGTGAGAGGGTCCGGTTTATGTTATTAAGATTATATTATCAGAAGCCCATAGAGGTTTAGGGCCCATGTATAAGGCCCATGGTTTGTAAACCGTCATGACATGTAACTTGGGATGTAAGATAAAAAGAATAGAGACCGAGGCGGACACGTTTATGAGCCGGCCTCGGGACTCTGTAAACCGGACCGGGCGTCACCTCCTATATAAAAGGGACGACCCGGCGACGGTTCAGGACAAGAAACAACAGCTCGAGACACAGGCAAAGCGGATTCGCTCCCTGGTCATCGAAGCCCAAGCAATACCACACCAAACTAGACGTAGGCTTTTACCTTCATCGAAGGGGCCGAACTAGTATAAACTCCCTGTGTCCTTCGTCCGCTTTAACCCCTTTAAGCTAACTCGGGTGATGGCCTCACGACTAAGTCCTTTCACCAGGACATCTGTCGTGCTAAATCCATGACAGTTGGCGCCCACTGTGGGGCTATCGCACGATGGTTTCGAGTTCTTGAAGGGAAACTTTGAAGGGCTCAAGGGTTACGCAGTGGGCCGGATGACCAAGAGTCGTCGCGGCCGGATCTACATCAACAATGCAGGCTGGGGCCCCGAGGCCGATTCAATCGAATACGGGTACCGGGTCCCCTTCGGCGGCATCCACGTCTTCATCGGCAAGATCAGCGAACCGGGCCCTGAGTCGGACATCTTCCCCAACATTGTCGAGCCGGCTCAGCGTGCGAGATCAGCCCGGATTCAGCCCGCCGTGAAGCACGTTTTCGTCAGAGCAGTGCACGGAGTACAAGCCGAGGACAGATTGGATTCTGGTGGCGAGACAGTTGTCTATTCCGGCGATGAATCTTCATCCGGAGAGACCGAATCTTTGTATCTGTTGCAGGACGGCCGATCTGAGGGTGTGTCCGACGGCGATAGTATTCCGGACCCCTTCGATCCGCCAAACAGGGTGGCTGTTTTCATGGCCGGATCACAACCCATGCAGCAGCCCTCGACGACTGGGGCGTTAACCTCAAAGGCAGTGGGAGCCAGAGCTAGAGACCTTCCCCCGTCGCCCTCTAACGTCCTATCCACCTTAGTCGACACTTTTACAGCACTCGCAACAGCAGAAGTAGCCCAGGCCGACAAGGAGCAGCATGATGCAGAGATTGCTCAGGTGAGGAACCGGATTGAGCGAGCTAAATTGGATCTGGATGCAGAGAAAGCCATGATGGCTACAAGACAGGCAGAGCTAGATTCCCAAGCTTTCCGGCTCAGGTTAGATTAGAATGCTTCGCAGGAGGTAGTGAACAGAAGACAACGATCTCGTTTGCCGCCGGTTTATGAGGCAAGGAATCTCTTTAGCACACCAGGAGCAAGAACCAGTAACTATCGAGAGGTAAACCGGGGAGGACCCCCGGGGACGGGCGCGTCGGTTCAGCCACCGGCCGCGGAGTTAAATCGCCAAGTTGTGCCAACACAACACGTGCGCACCCCTCCTGGTCATTATTCTAACCCGTTGGACAACATCGTCGCCGCCGCTTCACGGCTGGCCGCCCTTCCCATTGAGGGGACGCCCCCCATAGCAATGGAGGCACAACGGGGTAAGGAGTTGCTGGACACGGCGTTAACACAGCAGCAAGCTTATTCCTATAGCCGGGAGAGGATTCATTCAACCCCCCCGACCGAGCCGGAGTTACACGAGGCACCTGGATGAACCGGATGTATCTAGCAGCGCGCGGAGACGGCACCGACAGAGGCAGGATAATCCGGCAGGAGCAGGAGTACATGCCCAAGAGGTGGTGGACCAAGCCAGACATACTGCTCACAACGACACCCGTCAAACGACGCCGGTTCACCCCACCACCACATAAACATGAATCATGTCCAGCTCCTTGGGGGTGCAGTGTCTCATCCCCGCTTTACAGAACGTGAAGTTACCCAAAGATTTCAAAGGTCCACGCAAGGTGCCCAACTATACAGCGGATCTGGCTCCGGAGGAGTGGGTTGAGAGTTATGAGATGGCCATGGAGATGCTTGACGTGGACGAAGCTGCATGCGCCAAATACTTCACAATGATGCTTGAGGGCACGGACCGGACATGGCTGAAGGGTTTGCCACCTAACTCCATCGGATCATGGGGGGAGTTGCGTCGCCGGTTTATCAATAATTTCAAAGACACATGCAAGCAGTCGATGTCTGTTGTTGACTTAGGTGCATGTGTTCAAGGAGAGCAAGAGACTACAAGCAGTTGGGTACGCCGAGTATCTGAAATCATGCACTCCTCCAATAGCATCAATCCAAGTACAGCGATAGTAACCTTGGAAGGCAATTGCCGGTTTGAGCCTTTGAGGTTGAAGCTGGGACGACTCAAGCGTGATTGCAACGACATGGGAACGCTCATGGGCGCTTTAGTAAAATATGGAGACTCTGATAACACCAAGTATCCGGATGCAGATGGAGACAAGTCCGGGAAGGTAAGCAAAAATGGTAAACCGGCGCTGGCCAATCCGGCAGGTACAGGGTACAATGGCAAGCGTAAAGCAGAGGGCAGCTCAGACTTTGTGGCCAATACCAACGTTCAAGACAATGGGCAACGCCGCAAGGGTAGACCGCCCCCACGCAACGGGAGGCCACCTATTAATCTAGATCGCCAGTTGAACGCGCCTTGCCCAAAGCACGGTACAGAAGAAAACCCGGCTACGCATATCTGGAAAGACTGTTTTATTATGCAAGAGTTTATGAAACATGCCAAGTATAACCACGGGCCCCCCCGACGGGTCAGGTCCCGGTTTTCAAGGTCCGGGTTATCAGGGTGGTGGATTTAGATCAGGATACCACAGCGGTAACAATAACCACAATGGCAACAATCAACATCAACATAACCAGCAACATGGTCAGGGTGGATACAATAACCAAGGCAATCAAAGCATCAGCAACAGCAGCAATCCAGATATCAGAATAATCCAAAGGAGTTAAGCAGTGGGCAATATCATGTTTTTACCACAAGTCTGTGCAAACGGGATCAAAAAGTTCTGAAGAGAGCAGTACACTCTGTTGAACCGGCGATACCACGTTTTTTGCATTGGTCTGAGTACCCATTGGATGGAGCAGAGAGGATCACCCGCCACGGGTTGATAATCCGGGTCAGTTGGCCTTGGTGGTGGCGCCACAGGTAGGTGGTTATAAGTTCACAAAGGTGCTTATGGATGGAGGCAGCATCATCAATATCCTATATTATGAGACTTTTCAATGTATGGGGTTGACAGATAAGAAGCTCCGACAGTCCAACACAGTGTTCCATGGGGTGGTGCCCGGTAAATCGGCTTATCCAGTTGGAAAAATCGATCTGGAAGTTACCTTTGGGGATGAGCATGACTCTAGATCAGAAACAATGACCTTTGAGGTTGTAAAGATCAGGAGCCCATACCATGCTCTGTTTGGGAGACCGGTTTATGCCAAGTTCATGGTTAGACCGTGTTATGTTTATCTGTAGCTCAAGATGCCAGGCCACAAAGGAACCATCACGGTTCACGGGAGCCGTAAGATTGCTTTGGAGTGCGAGGAAGGAGATGCAGCGTATGCTGAAGCGGTTTGTGCTATGGAAGAGCTGAAATTTTATAAGGACAATGTTGATCCGGCAAATATGTCCCCTCTAAAGAAACCAACCACAGAGCATGATCCGGCGTTGAAATTCAAATCAGCGGAAGAGACTAAACAGGTGGACTTTGTACCGGGCGACTCATCCAAGCAGTTCACTATCAGCGCTAACCTAGACCCCAAATAGGAAAGCGCGCTCATCGAGTTCATCTGTGAGAACCGGGATATCTTTGCATGGAAACCTTCTGACATGCCAGGTATACCGAGAGAGCTCGCTGAGCACAGTCTTAATATTGATCCAAAGTTTAAACCGGTCAAGCGATATCTGCGCCGTTTCAATGAGGAGAGGCGCAAGGCTATAGGTGAAGAAGTGGCTAGGCTTTTGGCTGCAGGATTCATAGTTGAGGTGTTTCATCCAGAGTGGCTGGCTAATCCGGTACTGGTGCTTAATAAAAACGGAACCTGGAGGATGTGTGTTGATTACACAGACTTGAACAAAGCTTGCCCAACTGATCCTTTTGCTCTCCCCCGTATTGATCAAATTATTGATGCTACAGCTGGATGTGAGCGGTTAAGTTTTTTGGATGCATATTCAGGTTATCATTAGATCAAGATGGCAGTTAAGGACCAGGAGAAGACAACTTTTATAACTCCCTTTGGAGCCTTCTGCTATGTATCTATGCCTTTTGGGCTCAAGAGTGCCCAAGCAACTTATCAATGTTGTGTGCAGAACTGCCTACAAGGGTAGATTGGAAGAAATGTCCATGCATATGTCGATGACATTGTGGTGAAATCTAGGAAGGAGGAGACGCTGATAGAGGACTTAAAAGAAACCTTTGACAACCTCTAAGTTTACAAGATGATGCTCAATCCGGAGAAGTGTGTTTTTGGTGTTCCAGCAGGCAAGCTCCTTGGATTCTTAGTGTCAAACAGAGGGATTGAAGATAATCCGGAGAAGATCAAGGCGATCGCATCCTTGGCTAAACCGGCGTGTATCAATGATGTCCAGCGCGTGGCGGACCGTATTGCAGCGTTGAGTCGGTTCATTAGCCATTTAGGAGAAAAGGCAATCCCGCTCTATCAGATGATGAAAAAGACGGACCGGTTTGTCTGGAGTGATGCTGCAAACGCTGCATTCGAGGATCTGAAGAGGCAATTGGCAAAACCACCAGTCCTTGCTGCCCCGGTTGACAATGAACCGCTGCTGTTATACATAGCTGCCAATGCTCGAGCGGTGAGCGTGGCCATTGTGGTGGAGCGCAAGGAAGCAGGCAAAGAATATCCGGTTCAGCGGCCGGTTTACTACATCAGCGAGGTGCTCATTGAATCAAAGCAGAGATATCCACATTGGCAGAAGCTGGTGTATGGAGTGTTCATGGCAAACCGGAAACTGAAGCACTACTTCCAGGGCCACCCAATCACTGTTGTCAGTTCAACTCCGTTAGGGGATATAATCCAGAACAGAGAAGCCACTGGCGGAGTGGCGAAGTGGGCCATTGAACTTAGCCTGCACGGACTAAAATATGTGCCCCGTACTGCTATAAAGTCCCAAGCACTGGAGGATTTCATTAATGATTGGACAGAATTGCAAGCACCTGAGGAGAAGCCGGATCATACATACTGGACTATTCACTTTGACGGTTCAAGGCAATTGGAGGGCTCGGGGGCTGGAGTCGTGTTAACTTCCCCACAAGGTGATAAGTTATGTTACATCCTCCGTTTAATGTTTCCTTGTACTAACAATGCTGCTGAGTACGAAGCTCTCCTCCATGGTTTGCGGATGGCCAAGGAGATGAACTTGAGCCGGGTTAAGTGCTTTGGTGACTCAGATCTGGTGGCGCAACAAGTATCCGGTAAGTGGGACTCGAAGGATCCGCTCATGGCAGCCTATCGACGAGAAGTAGATGCAGTCGCATGATACTTCAAAGGATATCAGGTGGATCACGTAGACCGGCGAAAAAATGAAGCAGCCGATGCGTTGAGCCGGCTGGGCTCTCAGCGTAAACCGGTTCCACCTAATACTTTCTTGGATGAATTGCATAATCCGTCAGTACATATACCTTCAAAGAAGGACTTGGCTGTTCCTGATCCGGAAGCTCAGTTAGTCGTAGCGCTTCACGTAATTCCGGATTGGACGCTTCCTTATTTGGCGTATATGAGCCGAGGTGAGTTGCCAGAGGACGAAGTTGAAGCCTGGCAGCTAATCCGGCGGTCTAAGTCTTTGACTATCATCAATGGAGAGCTTCATCACCGCAGCGTTTCTGGGGCGTTTTTGCGGTGTGTATCATCAGAGGAAGGCTGCGATATTCTTCGAGAGATTCATGAAGGGGATTGTGGTCATCACGCCGGTTCAAAGTCTTTGGTAGCTAAAGCTTTTCGTCATGGGTTCTACTGGCTGACGGCTAACGATGACGCAGAGGACTTGGTCAGAAAATGTGACGCTTGCCAGAAAGTTTCACGGCGTGCTCATGTACCGGCGCATGAGCTGCGGATGATTCCAATCACTTGGTCGTTTGCGACTTGGGGGCTTGATATGGTTGGACCCTTTAAAAGATCCCAAGATAAGAAAACCCACCTGTTGGTAGCAGTGGCCAAATTTACAAAGTGGGTCGAAGCAGAGCCTGTCAGTAAGTGTGATGCGGCAACATCGGTTCAGTTCATCAAAAAGGTGATTTTCCGGTTTGGCTTTCCACACAGCATTATAACTGATAATGGCACCAACCTATCTAAAGGAGATATGGAGGAGTTCTGCCAAAGAGAACATATTCGCCTTGATGTATCATCAGTAGCTCACCCTCAGTCCAATGGCCAAGCTGAGAGAGCCAACCAAGAGATCTTGAGAGGCATCAAGCCCCGGCTTATGGTTCCTTTGCAAAGAACGCCGGGTTGCTGGGTGGAGGAGTTGCCTTCTTTCTTATGGAGCATCAACACTACGCCTAACAGATCTACAGGGTACACGCCATTCTTCATGGTGTACGGTGCTGAAGCGGTCCTCCCTAGTGATATCCGGCATGACTCACCACGGGTGGCGGCTTACGTTGAAGCGGATAACGAACAAGCAAGACAAGACAGCTTGGACCGGCTAGATGAGGAACGGGACACGGCCGCAGCACGATCAGCGATTTATCAGCAAGACTTGCGCCCGTACCACAGCCGCCGGGTTAAGACCAGGACGTTTCAGGAGGGAGATCTGGTGCTCCGGCTCATCCAGGACCAGACAGATATGCACAAGCTATCCCCACCTTGGGAAGGACCCTTTGTGGTCAGCAAAAATCTGCACAACGGATCATACTACCTTGTCGACGTTCGAGAACACAAGGACTCACGGACGACAGAGGAGGAGACGAAGCGGCCGTGGAACATTGCTCTTCTTCGACCTTACTACACTTGAGCCATTGGCTCCTCTTTATGTGCAATGTATATATTATGATTAATAAAGTAAACCGGCGCCCCCGGTAAACCGGGGAATCAGCCATCCTTTTCAAAGAGTATCACATGGGGGCTTCGAAAGAAACCTTCCATGGCCTCTTAAACCGGCGCCCTTGATAGAATCAAGGGACCAGCCGTGTTTTTTACAAAGGAGTACCACATGGGAGTTTCCACAGAAGCTTCCCATGGCCTCCTAAACCGGCGCCCTTGACACATCAAGGAATCAGCCGTGTTTTCTATACAAACAAGAATCACATGGGGGCTTCCGCGGGCAAGGAAGTTTTCCCATGGTCTCTTGAGCCGGCAGCGGTATGAAGCCCATCATAAGAGCACTGCTCTGGTTGCTTCGGCAATTTCCACATGATGGTGAGGGGTAAAAGAGAGTTTTGGTGCCTAACCCAGCTCAAACATATGCCCCGATGAGCAAACGGCTCACACACTACCTGGGGGCTCGCATCGAGTTGAATACCCTTGTAGTGAACATGGCTTGGAAGCCCGGTGCATGCACCTAAAACCCCGGATTAACCTGCCTGTATCAAGTAAATCACGCCGTCCAGGTAAACCTGGTATGACCCGTCGAACCTGCCACAAGTCAATCTTTCGGGACCCTGAACTTGGCCACGTTAAATTGACGATCATCGAGTTGATTACCTAAAGACAAAATCTTTACGAGATTTTGAAACATCGGGTAGCTGGCATCGATGATTTGGTTAAGGATTGCGGAGCATCTTGACAGGCTTTGCTAAAATGGTTAATGACAGTAGCCCCGCAGCTCATAAAAAGCCTCGAATTTGGAGCCTGGCAGCTCGTAAAAAGCCTCGACTACATGGTCTTATTTGCCCCAAAAAACTTTATTTTTTATTTTTTGGGTTTTCACAAATTTTTGTCTTCAAGGTCATTGGTTTTTAACCAAGTCCATTGATGCGAGACTGGACAACTAAAAGGTTGACTATACGTCTACAGAGTTAAAAGTCTGGGTCATGAACACCAGCGAGAGTCAAACCGGCGTTCATCATAGACCGGATCGACCATCATACTAAACCGACGAGAGAGCCAAGGGCCTCGTCAGCATCCACGTTTTAAAGTATTCCCACCTGGTTAAGGTCTACAAGTACACTTAATCTCAGGTATGGGATATGTTTGAGTTTTATATGCAGTTCAAGCTATGTGTTTGAAACATGAATCAGGGCAGTGTAATCTGTCCGGTGGTAAACCGCCAAGACATCTTTTAGCATTGTTCATGCAGATGCAGGTACTATAAACTATTGGAGCATTACAAATAGACAATAAATTGGGGAGTGCCAATCAAAATAATACCATAACAGTGGGATAAAGGCAGTATCTCAACTATTCTATTATAAGGCACTTGCAGGCCCGAATGGATCAAAGTTTTGGCAAAGTATTTAACATCTAAAAATTAAACCGGGACGGTTTACGATTCTTCTTCAGCACGTTGCGAAGGCTGAGGGTCAGCTTGCTCCGGATCTTCGTCGACTTCTGGCAGCTGCTGGAAATCAGGAGTGCTCCAATCAATCTTGGAGAGGGCACGGAAATACACTTCATCATTTATAAGGTCTGACGGGTCAATGTCTGGAGCGAAGGTGTGCTTATGAACTGGCGGGATCAGATTTTCGGTGTCGTAAACCGACCGCTCCACCCACGTATTCTCTAGATCGTAACCCAGATGATACCTTGTTAAATCCGCTTCGTCAGCAAGCTTACTGGCAAGAGGGCGCATGTCTTTGGTTAAATCACGAAGATCTTCAGAAGAGAAGGCCGACCCGTCTTCTTTCATGCTGGGATAACCATTCATGGCCTCCGCCGGATCAAAATCAGGGACCCATGCCTTGGCCCAGGTTAATGCCAGGAGAGAGCCAGCTCGTGCAGCAGATTTCTTCACCTCAACAAGTCGAGCAGGCAAGACAAATAGCTTTTCCAGAGTGGCTTGGATGGTGGTCGGCGCCGGCTTATTATGCGACATAGCACTGATGACCCTTTGAGCACCGGAGTAGAGTTGCTCCACCAGGGTATAAGCAGCCTTCAACTTCTTCCGAGCATCGTCTCCAAGATGAGTTATGCGCCTGCCTATATACAATTGACGAGTTAAACCGAAGTAGGATACGAATTGCAAGAAAGCAAACATATGAAGACAGGTACTCACCGAAAACAGTAGATGTCATCTCGTTTACTTGCTGCTTTAACCCGGATAGCTCCTGTGTCACCGGATTAAGAGCAGCTTCAGCATCTTTCGCTCTTTTTTCTAGAGCGTCCCTTTGCACCTCCCATGTTGACCGCTCCGCTTCAAAATCTTTCTTGAGCTTTTCCATGTTAGCCAAAGCAAGAACAAGTTCTTCCTTAGTTTTGGTTGAAGCAGTTTCATGGAAAGCCAAGCTATTCCGGAGCTCAGTTGCCTCCGAAGCTCTCCGGTTCAAGTCAGCCTGCATGAAAAGGAAAGTGTTAGAAGGACAGTTAAAACAAAGTCTCAAGCACATAACAAGTTATGCACTCGACACTTGGGGGCTAATGTACAATTCAAGTCAAAGAAGGCAAATTTTTCAGACAAGTCCCAAGCACATAAACAAGTTATATACTTGACACTTGGGGGCTAATGTACATTCATTTTTAGACATAAGAGAAGTCCCGGTTCACCTACAGTGAAGTAAACCGGCACTTGGGGGCTACTATGGCCTAAAGGTATGATTGCAAAGTACAAGCAGAAACGGAAGGCAAAAGGAAAGAAAGTTACCTCATATTTCTCCTTCATCATGTTGACTAAACCGGCCTCATAGTCGCGGCTGGTGAAGAGCCGGTTCAGATACCCAGAGTGGAGTTCCTGGGCGCTAAGATGGTTATAACTTGACAAATCTGTGCTCCACTTGCCTTTATCTTGCTGAAGTCTTTCTTCCTTGGCAGTATGCTTAGCCAAGACAACAGGCTCTGTAGGAGCACAGAAGACTGTCCTAGTTATCTCAACATCTGCTGTCGAGGCGGCGGTTGGCTGGAGGGGGTCAGCAGTGCGCACCGGACTAGCAGGAGCCGGGCTAGCCCGAGGAGGACTAACCCG
Organism: Secale cereale; assembly: GCA_902687465.1. NCBI lineage: Eukaryota > Viridiplantae > Streptophyta > Magnoliopsida > Poales > Poaceae > Secale > Secale cereale. Next base: position 639,264,931 of record LR738712.1, read on the forward strand.
GACAGGGCTGGCCGGTTCAGCTGTATTCTCCATAACATCACCCCCCGGAGCATCAATGTCTTCATGATCCATAGGGGTGGGATCATCGTGCTGAACTTCAACAGTTTCCTCTGGAGGGTTGGCCGCTTCAGGGTCCTCGGCCGGTTCAGCAGTGGTGTGCTCTGCAGCCGGTTTATTTAATTTTGCCTTTTTGCTAGGCTTGGGCATACTGATAAAAGTTAAAAGAGCAATGAGAATCAATAAGACAAAACGGAAAGGTAAACCGGACGTTTGGAAAGATGACTTACCCGGGAACGGTCTTAAGTACTGGGACCTGCGTAGCAGTCGATTCGCCGGAAGAAGATAGAGGAGCTTCCTGGTAGTTGGGATCAGACGGTTTAAGAGGTTTGCGAATAAGGCCTGCTTTTGGATGAAGAAGGGTTGGAGTAAGCAAAACCTCGGAGCGGCGTCTGCGAGCTGGCGTGAGGGGTATTCCGGACGACTCACCCACGTGGCCACTATGGCGTGTGGTCTGGCGAGCTTCAGGCTGCTGTTTCTTCAAAAGAAAGTTGGGATCCAATTGAGCATAAGGGTGAGAAAATGGATACTTCCGGATCATCTTCTTCATGGTTTGAACCGGAAACGGCAGCAACTTTCATCTTCTTTACGACAAAGGTTTTCTTGCGTGTTGGCTTCGCCGGTTTATCTTGAGCCTTCTTCTTCCAGAAAGGATCATTGTCCTGTATAAAGTAATGCAAGTACATTGAAGATAAGCAATTTGGACGGATTAAAACGAAAAGAAATGGACAGAAGAGTCTTACCGGCGGTGGCTTGTTGTTTTTGCAGAAAGGAGCTAAACCGGTCCGGCTGCAGTCTTCCAGGGGGATATTCAACATCTTCTTTGCGGACTCAGTAATTTTGTTGTCAGGAAGTACCATCTGTGTGTGACGCTGCGGATCATCCGGATTGCCGGTATATTCACACATTAAGCTGGAGCGCCGGCTTAAGGGAAGAATGTTCCAAGAGAGCCAGCATCGAACAAAGTCAACCCCAGTTAAACCGTTCGCCACGAAAGCCCTGAGCTTGGAAAGTTGAGGGGCATATCGAGCCCGGTCTTGGGCACTTAGACGCTGCGGGGAAGGATGACTCGGCGTCAAGCGGTAAGCGCGGTAACCCGGCACTCTCCTTCGGGTGAAGTATCCTTGCAATAAAACCAAGTCTGGTTCCAGTCTTTTGGGTGGCTGTGAAGAGTGGCGTGAGGAAAGCTTACATCCTTCCTCTTTTGGATGCTCACACCACCAAGCTCAGTGTGAGGCCCGTCCGAAAACTCAGTTCGGCGGTTCAGATGGAAGAAATCCCGGAACAACTCCACAGATGGCTCCTCTTGTAGATATGCTTCTGAGAAGACTTGCAAGTTGCAGATGTTGGATGCGGAGTTGGGACCTATATCTTGCGGATGGAGTTGGAAATCAGCTAAAACGTCACGAAAGAACTTTGAACCGGGAGGGCTAAAACCCCGAAACAGATGATCGAAGAAAATGATGATTTCTCCTTCTTTAGGCTGAGGAGGGCACTCTTTCCCGGGGGCCCACCAGTGCAAAACCTCCCTTGGACCCAGAACGCCAATTGAAGTTGCCTTTACTAAATTGTCCTCAGTGATCCGGGAAGGGACCCAATTGCAAGCAACAAACTGTTTTGCCATCTTTTCCAAAGCGGGAGTGCTGAAAGGTACAATACAAGGCCCAGTTTTACAAATCTATTGAATGCAAACCAGCGTGTTCTGTGAGAATATTAACCTAATCGACGGTTTAAGCAAGGGACTAATGGTACCCCCTAATCCGGAGAAAGCATGAACAAGACAGCCACCGGTTTATGATGACAGAAAGGAAAAGTTAAACCGTCGATTATGGAAGGCAGGTTTAAATCTAAACCGTTAGTGCAAGTACATGAGGCGCATGCTAGGATTAAACCGGTAACATGAGCAGATAAGCTGCAGATCTAAAGTATGAAAAACAGTTTTCACATGAAGCAGAGGTAAAATATGGATCTACGGCGCAGGAAAAAAGATAGAACAATTACAGTCATATTCAGTGAAGGCAGTGGAAGTTCTCTACAGATTCAATCTAAACTAACAGTGCTGGAGAAACTAAAGTTGCGATGATGGAGCGGAAGCCCACGAACGAGGGTTGATCTAATCAGTTTTACATCTGCAGTCAAAACGAACCTACGGCGATGAACTATGAAGAACGAGGGTTCGTGGCGAGCTACAGAAGAAACCCTAAAACTGAGATCTTTGGGAGAAGAAATAACGTACCTGAAGAGGCGGAAGAACGGCGACGAATATCTGGACGGGCTCAGGTTGATGCGGCGGCCGGACTTGCTGACGACGGCGAGCTTGAAGGACGGCGGCGGAGGCTTGAGCACTGGAGGCAGAGGAAGACGGAGCAGAAGGGGGTAAAAGCGATGGGCCTCGGCCTCATTTATAGGCCAAAGAGATAAAACGGTAGGCACGAAAATCGAGGAGACCAAAAATTGGATATGGATTGAGCCGTGCCTCGATCCTCGGAACGGTAATAAAGAAAGGTAACAAGCAGATGCGGGCGTTAAATGTGCAGATGATGTCATGGCATATTGAAGCGGTTCCAGGAGATGACGTCATGTCCGATTTAAGAAGTATACAAGAACTGCAGAAAGGGGAAATTCATACAAGACTTTGAAGAATGATATGAACAAGTTCAAATCAATCTGGGGCCTAATGTCAGGGATATTACTAACAGGTATAAACCGGCGAGAGGGTCCGGTTTATGTTATTAAGATTATATTATCAGAAGCCCACAGAGGTTTAGGGCCCATGTATAAGGCCCATGGTTTGTAAACCGTCATGACATGTAACTTGGGATGTAAGATAGAAAGAATAGAGACCGAGGCGGACACGTTTATGAGCCGGCCTCGGGACTCTGTAAACCGGACCGGGCGTCACCTCCTATATAAAGGGACGACCCGGCGACGGTTCAGGACAAGAAACAACAGCTCGAGACACAGGCAAAGCGGATTCGCTCCCTGGTCATCGAAGCCCAAGGAATACCACACCAAACTAGACGTAGGATTTTACCTTCATCGAAGGGGCAGAACTAGTATAAACTCCTTGTGTCCTTCGTCCGCTTTAACCCCTTTAAGCTAACCCAGGCGATGGCCTCACCACTAAGTGCTTTCACCAGGACATCTGCCGTGCTAAATCCACGATAGGTTCCTTGTCTGCTGGCGCCGCCAAGACAGGCGGGGTGGACAGCAGTCTCTTGAGCTGCTGGAAAGCTTTGTCTGCCTGGTCGTTCCACTCGAAGCACGCGGTCTTCTTCATCAGTTGGTACAGGGGGAGTGCCTTTTCTCCCAGCCGGCTGATGAAACGGCTGAGAGATGCCAGGCACCCCGTGAACTTCTGGACATCTCGCACACGGATCGACCGTTCCATTCTCTCAATGGCCTTGATCTTTGCAGGGTTGCACTCGATGCCGCATTCGGATACCAAGAAACCAAGGAGTTGGCCGGCTGGTACCCCGAAGACGCATTTCTCCGGGTTTAGCTTGATTCGAAAGCGGCACAAGTTCTCAAATGTCTCTTGGAGATCCTCCAAAAGAGTTCCTCTTTTCTCCGTGTTCACCACGATATCATCCACATAAACATGGGCGTTTCTGCCAAGTTGCTCGAGGAGACACTTCTGCATGTAACGCTGAAAGGTGGCACCAGTGTTTCTCAAGAAGAACGTCATGGTCAGGTAACAGAAGGCCCCAAATGGCGTGAGGAAGGCGGTCTTCAGGCGGTCAGCTGGATCAAGCTTGATTTGGTGGTACCCGGAATAAGCATCAAGGAAAGACAGCAGCTCGCATCCGGCTGTGGAGTCAATCACTTGATCTATTCGCGGCAAAGCAAACGGATCCTTAGGGCAAGCTTTGTTGAGGCTGGTGTAATCAATGCACATGCGTCATTTGTTGTTCTTCTTCAGCACTAGGACTGGATTCGCGAGCCATTCGGGGTAAAAAACCTCCATAATGAAGCCGGCTGCTTGCAGGCGAGCAACTTCTTCCCCAATGACTCTTCTCTTCTCTTCTGATAGGCGGCGTAACGGCTGCTTGACAGGCTTTGCATCTTCTCTCACATGGAGTTTGTGCTCGGCAAAATCCGTTGGGACACCCGGCATGTCTTTAGGGGACCATGCAAAGATGTCCCGATTCTCACAGAGGAAATCGACGAGCTCGCTTTCCTATTTGCTGTCTAGGTTTGACCCTATGACAGCAAATCGCTCTGGGTGAGATGGGTCCAAGGCAATCTTCTTTGTCTCCTTGGCCGGCTGGAACGAGCCTTGCGGCTCCGCCTCCCTAGGATCGGCTGGTATGGCTGGCTGCTCACCAGCCATTGCCACCAGCCGTTCCAGGCGGCGCTTTTCCTCAGCTACGACAAGGGACTCTGCCAGGCGGCTGCTGGCTGTTGCGCATGCGATGGACTTCTCGTAGTCCCCGGCTATGGTGATTATTCCCTTGGGGCCCGACATCTTCATCTTGAGGTAGGCATAATGGGGTACTGCCATGAACTTTGCAAGAGCTGGCCGGCCCAAGATCACGTGATAGGGACTTTCCAGGTTCACCACTTCAAACCAGACCGGCTCCCTCCGGAAATGCATCTTGTCACCAAACATGACATCGACCTTGGCCTTGCTGATTGGTGAGCAAGAGAGGCCTGGCACAATGCCATGGAACACGGTCCTGGTAGGCTGAAGTTGCTTTTCTTTGATGCCCAACTTCTCCATGGTGTCACGGTACATGATGTTGATGCTGCTGCCGCCGTTTACCAGTACTCGGGAGAAGCGACAGGCCCGCCTGTCAGTGGAGAGAGTAGCGTCCAGGACCAAGGCATAGGCCCCTGGCGTCGGCATGACAGCCGGGTGATCCTCTCGGCTCCAGCTGACAGGCCTTTTAGACCAATGCATGAATTCTGGGTCTTTGACGGCAACGGTGTTGACTTCTCTACGCTGTTGGCGCCGGCTGTGCCTATCGTCCGTCTGGCTGGTGAAGACAACATAGGCTCCGTTTTCTTCTGGGAATTCGTCCTGGACCTGGCCGTGGGGACGGGCTGCCGGCGGATTAGGAGGCGGGGCCAGCTGCCCAGCAGGCGGCGGCGGCGGCAGAGCTTCTCCCCTGGCAATTCTTGTGAGCCAATGACACTTTCGCGTTGTGTGGTTGGAAGGCTTCGCGCCGCTGTGGAACTTGCAGGGGGCGTCCAGAGCTTGGTCAAAAGAGAAAGCTGGCTGCCAGACTGGTTTGCCGCCCTTCTGGCGCTTGGGTCCTGCTTGAGCTTCTGGCTGCTGGCCGTCGACTGCTGCCACCAGCCGGCTGCTGGCAGTCGGCGCATGGGTCTTGTGTTTCTGGTCGCTTGGCTGCTGGCGTCAGCTGGACTCTCCAGCCGGCGTCCTGGGAGTTGGAGGAGTCATCTTGCCAGAAGCATCCACTTGTAGCTCGGTCTTCATGGAGGAGTCAGCGGTGGCGTACTTGTCTGCTATGCTCAACAGCTCATCCAGCGTGGCCGACTCATCACAAAGGAGCCTGTGCTTGAGTAAGGTGCCTTCTCTGCACCCGGCCGTGAAATACTCGATGGCTTGTACCTCGTGCACTCCTTCACAAGAGTTTCACAGCTCTGCCCAGTGTGTCAGGTAATCACGGGCCGACTCGTCTGGGCCTTAGACACATAGGGAGAGCTGGCATGGCTTGAGAGGATGCTTGTAGGTGCTGGTGAAGTTGCGAGTGAAGGCGTCGGTGAAGTCCAGCCAACCGTTGATGTTGTTGGGTTTGAGGCTGTTCAGCCAGGTCCGAGCCGTGCCCTGGAGCATACGAGGCACGTACTTCACCGCAACGCGTCTGTTGCCGGTAGCTATGCTGACGGCTGTGGAGTAGTCCACCAGCCAGTTCTCTGGTTTCACTGATCCGTTGTACTTGGGGGTATCTCTGGGGAGCGAGAAGCCCTTGGGAAAAGGATCATTGCGGATGCGGGGGCCGAAACAAGCCGGACCGATGTCATCTTCTTCTTCGACCGCCTGGGACCGAGCCAGACGGTCCAGGCGGTGGCGGGCGTCGTTCTCCCAAATCCCCTCGCGGTGGCCCAAGCGGCCCGCCAGAGAGGGGTGGTCAACAGGCGGAGGAGACACGCGCCTCTCCCGCCTGGGAGGAGGCGGATGTTCCCCTCGCCGCTCTACGGCCCTTGGGCGGCCGTCTTCGTCGCGCTCGATGGTGACGCGAGTCTGCCGGCTGCGGCTAGCAGCCGGCTCTGAGTCTCGTCGGTTGGGGGCGCCGACTGTTGGAGAGCGAGACGTGGCTCCTTGCTCCCGCCGAAGAGGGCGGTTGTCTGCGTGCGCGCCGGCCTGTGACACCCGGCGACGGGCCTCCTGCTGCGTGGCAACAGCGTCGAGGAGCTGGCGGGTGCGCTGGGTCACGCAGCGAAGCTCGTCTCCCTCCAAGTGGCCCATCTCATCGACTGCCGCCTGGGCAGCCCTTAGATTCTCCGATGGAGTGAGGTACACAGGCCACGGGGCCCCCAGCATTTCTGCCAGCAGCCCGCCGTGATCACGGACGGCGCCGGCTCGGCTAGGCTCGCCAGCAGCCGGCGTGCCACAAATGTCACGGTCCATCTCACGGCGGTAAGCTTCAGTGAGGCGTCGGGAGGCAACCAGCTTGTTGGCGCTATCGAGGAGTGAGACGCAGAGCGCCTCCAACGCCGCGCCGTCTGCCCCCGCCGCAACAGGAGCGGCGAGGTGCTGCAGAGCGGCCTCGAGCAGGTCTTGGTCCGCCCCGCCGGACGGTTCGCCGTGGTCGGTGACGAGCACCTCCGTGATGGTGCTAATGGCGCTGTCGGTCGTAAGAGCAGGGAGGGGGTCGTCGATGATCACCACATGCTCGGGGAAGGAATCGACGGGCTCCGCGCCGAGGTCGATGATCATGTCTACTGGTGGGTCAGAAGAGCCTACTGACTCCACGTCAGAGGCGCGTTCGTCGATGATGTGGAGCTTGTCGAGGAGCTCGACGAGGCAGCTCTCCAGCGCTACTGGCTCGGCCGCCGGAGAGGGCTCGTCATGAATGCGGACGCTGCCGAGAAGGCCGGCGAGCCTGCTCGTGGCGCATGCGGCCTCAGCGCCGCGAAGCATCCCGGTTTCCATGCCTATAGGCGTGCCGGGCTGGCTGCTCTCGCCAGGAAGGAACAAAGTTCTAGTCCAGAACATGTCTCCGGACGACGGTGCACCTAGCCCCATGGTGGGCGCCAAATGTCGGGGTTTTGGGGCGACATATGCCAACAGATGGCTTATCATGCATGGGGTCAAAAGAACGTCGCCGGGCCCTGGAAGCGGGATGAGGCGAAACTTAGGACGCCTACGGATCTTACCCAGGTTCGGGGCTCTCCGTGGAGATAACACCCCTAGTCCTGCTCTGCGGGGGCTCCGCGTCATGACTGATGTCACTATGGTAGCTACAAGGTTGCTCCTCGAGCTGGGTGGTCTAGAGGAGGAAGATGAGCAATGCTAGTTCACTTCCTACGCCCTAGGGATCGGGGATGGTTGATAGGGTTTCTATCTCTCTCCCTCTATCTTCTTCTTAGAGTCCAATCCTCTCTCCTTCTAACCCCTCCTCATGGAGGACCCTGGGGGTTTATATAGGCCTACCCCCCAGGGATACAATCGTAATCCAGACAGAGTGGCCCCCGTCTGTCAGCGTCTTGCAGTGCCGGACTTGCCGCCTGTCTGCTGGGGTCCGCCACCCGTGGGCCCACATGATTGCCTTTTACTGTAGACATGCTTCTGCTGATGGTAGCCTCGTCAGGGGAGAAGTGGCTACAGTGTCGCCGTCTTCTGCCGTACATTACCGCCACGCCCTCTCCCGTCGTCTTGATGAGGTTCAGACTTCCAGGGCAGGATTCGCCGTTTGCTACCAGGCGGCCGCCTCCCCTGGCCGTCTGCCAGGGGCGGCTTGTTTATGACTTACCCACTGGCCGGTGGGGCCAGTCGCCTGCTGGCCCTTCCGGCTGCGAGTAGTGGGATCGTGGCTTCCTCTGACCGACGCTTGGTCACAAGCAGCGTGGCTACAGTGACCCGCCGCTTTAGGAGATATCCATAAGATACACGTTCAATGTAGCCACACACTTATAGATCCTCTAAGGACACATTCATTTGTAGCCATGCCTCGGCTGCGTGGTGGTCCCCCAGCACGCGTCCCGAGGGAGGAGCGTGGGACCGTCTGCTAGCTGTTGGCATTGGTGCCGCCGCCTATTGGGTCCCTGCCGCCTGCTAGCAGTCGGCTCCTAGGGCAAGCTACCCTTGGAGGCGGCCCGATGATCAGACGGCCGGGGGGGTAGCAGGCGGCCACAATTTGTCTTGAAATACCAAGGGCGGCTGTTGAGGACACCCATGGTCAATATCTCCGACACTCTTCCTCTAGAGCATTAGATAGATCCGATATTTTATCGGCATAGTCTCGACTATGTCCTTCCATTTTAGCAATGGTCTCCTCGTGAGCCTCGATCATGTCATTGGCCTCACCGAGTTGTTCCAAGAGAGCAACAAAGTGCTTCTTGGGTTTGCCCTTGAGTTTGCTCATAAACAACTCAAACTCATTCTCTTCCTCCTTAGCTCCCTCACTCTCATCAATACAATCCGTTAATGAAGGATTAGAGATGATGGCAGTGTTGATGTTTGGAGTTACCTTGTTGGTTGCCTTAGCCATGAGACACTTGGCGGTGATGTTCTCATTTGGAGAGTCGAAGAGAGATGTGCGTGGAGTAGTAGCAATAGCAATTGTGGCCATGGTGACCATCTCATCATCTTCATCATTATCATCGTCCTCAACATATTCTTCTTGGTCCACCAACCCTTTAGGAGGAGTCTTCTTGTTGAAGTTGTTCTTGTTGGGATAAGACCTGGCCTTGTCCTTCCAGATAAGCTTGCCTCCAAAGTCTTCTCTTTTCTCATAAGGACAATCTGCAACGAAGTAGCTTACATTTCCACAGTTGAAGCATGTCCTCACTCATTGCTTGCCCTTGTTGCCACTTGAGTTGTTCTTGTTGAAGTTGGGCCTTGAGTTCTTCTTGTTGCCCCAAAATTGCCGCGAAGCAAGAGCCATGTGCTCATGATAGGCATGTTTGGTGTCCTTGGGGGAACACTCATCGTCATCCTCCTCCTCCTCTTCTTCCACACAAGCCTTGGCCTTCAAGGCAAGGTTAGGCTTCTTTGATCGTTGAGCTCTTAAAACCGCATTGTCGGCGGTCTTGTCCAAGATCCTCATGGCAACGAACTCATCCAACACTTCATTTGATGACAAATGGTGGAAGTCCGGTCTTTGGCGAATGACGGAGGTCATGGCCTTATGGTAGGGCATCATGGCCTTGAGAAACTTGCGCTTGATCCAATTGTCATCCGTGTCCTTACTCCCATGATTTCGAAGAGAGACCGCAAGAGTGGTTAATCTCCGATAAAGTTCACGAGGATCTTCTTCTTCGATCATAGCAAACTCATCGGCTTCATCTTGCACAACTTCATAGCTCGAGCGTTGAATGCTAGCGCTCCCCTTGTACATGGTGCCAACATGCTCCCAATCTTCCTTGGCCACAGTGAAGGGTCGAAGATGTGCAATGTCTTCAGGAGGGATAGCATCTTGAAGTATGCAAAGAACGAACTCGTTGAATTGATGATCCGCAGCTTCTCTCGGAGTTAAGTTGTCGGGATCACGTGGATAAAAACCTTGCTCAATGATTCTCCAGAGATTAGTAGAGCAATGATTTAAATGACGTTTGAAGCGAAACATCCAAGTAGCAAAATCAGAATTTTTTATAAACTTAGGAGGAGGACCAACGGAATTTAAGTGCAGAGTGGGAACGGGTCCTCCATAGTGGATAGGAGGAGCGGAGTGGGCAAAAATCCCACTCCCATTTTTAGTAACCGGGACTCGCTCACTACTAGCTTCTCCCTTGTCGGGAATAGCCTCTGACACGTTGGTAGCGGGACGAACCACTTCCAACGGTGTGGTGGACAATTTGAGTCCCTCTAGCAAATCTTTAAACATGCCTTTGACCTCGGTCGCTAGTGATTCTTTCAATGTGGTCATCGCCACATTGAACTCCTCACGAGAGACCGAGGCTCCCCCATCGGACGTAGGTAAGGACGGAGTTCCACCAGAATGTTCCTCCGTCTCGACTATGTTGTCATCCATACTCTTTGGACGGTAAAGTCCTTAAAAAGAGACGAGGCTCTGATACCAATTGAAAGGATCGATATGGTTGACTAGAGGGGGGGGGGTGAATAGACAACTAACAATTTTTAGCTTTTCTTAACCAATTTAAATTAAGCAACAAAGTGAGTTGTCTAGATATGCTACTATGATGACAACTTATAGGAAGCAAAGATAACAACCTCACAAGCAAGCTATATAAGATAAACAAGGAAAGCTTGCACAAGTAAAGGGAAGAAAGAACCACAAGTGGAGTCGGTGAAGACGAGGATGTGTTACCGAAGTTCCTTCCCTTTGAAGGGAAGTACGTCTCCGTTGGAGCGGTGTGGAGGCACAATGCTCCCCAAGAAGCCACTAGGGCCACCATATTCTCCTCACGCCCTCACACAATGCAAGGTGATGTGATTCCACTAGTGGTGCCCTTGAAGGCGACGACCGAACCTTTACAAACAAGGTTGGCGCAATCTCCACAACTTAATTGGAGGCTCCCAACGACACCACGAAGCTTCACCACAATGGACTATGGCTTCACGGTGACCTCAACCGTCTAGGGTGCTCAAACACCCAAGAGTAACAAGATCCGCTAGGGATTAGTGGGGGGAATCAAATTTCTCTTGGTGGAAGTGTAGATCGAGGCCTTCTCAACCAATCCCGAGCAAATCAACAAGTTTGATAGGCTAGGGAGAGAGATCGGGCGAAAATGGAGCTTGGAGCAACAATGGAGTATTTGGGGGAAGAGGTAAATCAACATTGGGGAAGAAGACACCTTTATATAGTGGGGGGAACAATCCAACCGTTACCCCTGACTCAACCCCGCAGAGAGCGGTACTACCGCTTGGGTGGGCGGTACTACCGCTTAGCAAGCGGTACTGCCGTTCCACCCTAGCGGTATTGCCGCGCAAGGGGGCTGGGAACCAGGGCGGTACTACCATGGAGGCAGGGCGGTACTACCGCTGGAAGCGGTACTACCACCACTACTACCGCAGTTAGTGCTGCAAAACCCGACACGAGAAAGCGCGCACTCGAGTCGAGGCGGTAGTAACACGGAGCCGCAGCGGTACTACGGCTGAGTGCTCCAAGCGGTACTACCGCTCCGTGGAGCGGTACTGCCGCTTGATGCACTTCGGCGATACTACCGCTGTGGCCCGCGGTACTACCGCTGGGACGAGGAAAAGGCATAGAAGGGGGAAAGTAAAACTCCATTGAGGCGGAAAGGTATGGTGGGTGTGATAAGAAAGTGTACGTGTTGATTCCACCCTAACCTTACCAAAGCGGATCCCCTCTTGATAGTACGGTGATTCCTACGAAACTAGCCCACCAACAAAGAAACGAAAAGAGGTACATCGTCTGGAATCGAACACCGAGGGGAGATAATTGTCTCGTGCCGAAGAATGAATCTCTAAAATACTTAGTGCACATGATTAGTCCGCAAAAGCATTGTCATCAATCACCAAAACACCGTAGGGATAAATATGCCCTTACACATGTGCATAGTCACTACGATGATATTGCAAATATGACATATTGTTGATCTCATGCATAGCATATGACAAGTCAAGCGGATTATCAAACATGATGTGACCGAGAGAATTATCACAAAAAATCCTATGCAACATGGCATCACAACTAATAGACTCCACATGGCAATCATCAAACTCATCATAAATGGGTAAATCATCGCATGAGGAAATCATAGTAGAATGAAGCATGCCAATAGGAGGATCAACATCATGCAAGCAATCAATGTGAACATAGTCCACTAGTGGGACGAGAGCATCACCTTCACCTTTGTTACCTTCCTCATTCCACTCATGTGGTGTAGGTGAGGTGGGAAAGACCAATGGTGTTCATCATCATCAACTTGATGGAACCATGTGGGGGGTGCATCATATTCCACCATGGCCATCGTCATGTCCAAAGGAAGGACGAAGTCTTTGCGAATCGGCGCGTCATCATATATGGGTCCTAGCACCAAATGAGAAGACACAATAGAGGTAGAGGTCAAGTCGTTAGTGTTGAAAGTGGCCTCACATGCCATATTAACTATCTCACTCTCTCTATGTGGTGGCTCACTCACTCACTCAAGGTAGGTGCACTCAATGTCGCATATGGTGGAGTCACTCATCTCACTCAAGTGGTGGGGGTTGTGTCTCTCCTCACATGGGAATTTGGGAACTCATCATATATGTGGCTAGTGGTGAACTCGCTCTCACTCTCAATATGGTGGCACAAGTCACTCAAGTCATCATACGCCGCCGTGGTCGAAGGGAAAATCCCATGCTCAACCATCTCGTCATCGTCGCCGTGGATGAAGGCCGAAGATGGCACATCATCACTCTCGCCTCCAAAGATGGAAGCATCATCCTTGCTCGTCACCATGTCGTTCGCCTTCAAAGCTTGGTCCTCGAATGGCTCCGTAGTCGTAGTCGTCGCCGCACCGTCTTGAAAAAGAGTCGAAGTGGACTCGGCATCATCAATGCCACAAAGAGGGATGGCGACGAAGTCGAACTTTGGAACGTCGTCTTTGAGCTCGTTGGGCTTGGACATCATGGTGGTACCAGCCTCATGCTCGCCGTCTTGGAGCTTGGTCTTCGAGAAGTGTGCTTGCGGTGGAGAAGCCTTGGCCTTCATGAGTTCTTGTTCCGCCTTGAGAGCACCAATGTAGTTGTTGTCGAGGGACTTGTAGTTCTCGAGGAAGATAGTCTTGTAGATGTCGCTGTGCAATCCCATCATAAAGTGGAGCTTCATCGAAATGGGGTCGTCCACGCCGGCTCGTCGCAAGGCATTCTTCATCTCGTTGAAGTACTTGTCGATGGACTTGGATCCTTGTATGGTGTTCTCCAATTGGCGTAGAAGATGTTCCGTGTAAGTGGGAGGCACGAACTCTCGCCGCAAAGCTTTCTTTGTCTTGGGCCAACTCATGTCATACTCCTCCGAAGGTGTGTGAAATCACCATGTCGATGCGAAGTCGTGGAAGTTTCTTGTGGCGCACTTCACTTGATCTTGGGGAGGAACTTGAAGTAGCGTGAGGTAGTCGTCCATCAAGCGCTCCCACTCGAGATACTCCTCGGGTTCTTGAGTCCCATAGAAAGGAATCTCATGGTCGTTGTCGATGTCGTAGTAGCTCGTGGAAGTCGCGGACTTGAGCTTGGGGAGCTTCTCTTGATCATAAGCTTGAGGTGCTTGTGGGCGAAGATGCCGCATATCCACAGGTGAAGATGCCTTGAAGTCGATTGGCGAAGATGCCAAGGTACATGGTGAAGTCGTTGAGAGGTTGTTGGTGTTGAGATCGTGACCTTCACGTTCTTGTCGTTGATGGTGTCGATGCCAATGTGATCTTGCCGAAGATGGTAGCTCGGAGGGATGTGCACTTGAGCGTCTTCTCGAAGATGAGGGAGACCTCTTGCGGTTCTTGATGAGGGCTTTGAGCTCCTCCATTTGAGCATCCATGTTGGCACACAAGTTGTTCGTCATGGCATCGAACTTGTCGTTGTTGGTGTAGGCCGGAGATGAAATGCTTTGCCTATCCATCACAAGACTCGAGCAAAGGTGAGTAGGAAATGAGATAAACGATACCAAGTTACCTTTTTCGAATGTTGAGGATGTATCCCGTTTCACTCAATGTGAAATGAAAGAATAGTGGAATTGTTACCGGACTTGTTCACTCATACCTATCAAGTAAAGCTTATCGAGTGGCTCGGTAAGGATAGTGGCACAAAAATTTGATGCAAAATGTTAGAAAGAGTCAATAATGTTGAAAGAGATTCACAAATTCTCAAGTGAAACAAGTAGACCAATAGTAATATGTGGCACACGGAAACACACACACGGATAGATAAATGGGGTCGTGCAACCAAGGAATGAGCACAAAATGTGGAATCCACGGAAAACGCTCGTGTTGCACAACTCAAGAGAGACGCTAGCACGATTGCTCAATAGGCGGATACGACACTTGTGCACAACCTATAAGATGCAAAATGTATCAACTTTCTATCCCAAGTATGCTATGTATGTATGGTTCCCGTTGTTGATCCAATATAATCGGATATGATATCATATGATGCGATAGTATGGATCTTGCTTACAAGCTTCTTTGCTTTTTTCTTTTTGCTTAAAAGCTTAATCTCTTTTTCTTTTTTATATGGCCACGATGCACAAACCAAGATAGCAATTGTGTATATGCGGGAACAATCTTGTGACACAAGGGATGCTATGATGATACCAATATGATATGGTATATATGCAATGGAAGAGCGGATCGATGATCACTAATGTGCACAAGTAACGTTGCCGGCAATACTCAAAGGCTAGTCTCGATAGGCAAGTGACGCAAAATGGGCTAGGGGTTAACAATGCAATTGCAAGGGGAATATACAATGATGTCGTCGAGGTTACCGTCCTTATGTACGATGACGACCTCGCGTCGATGATGAGTGGCGGTGTTCTCGATGTAGACCCGTTCCTAATTAGCCGAAACACCTTAGGAAACGGAAAAACCACAACTCAAAATCTCAAGGACAAATGTCAAATGGTGGTAGTGGACAAGCGGTGGTGGTTGCAAAAATGTTGGTGGAAACCCGGTCAAAATGGGTTATGGTGATGGAAGTGTATGATGGGCTATACACGGTGTCGGAGTTGAAGTCACGGTCCCTAAGTAGCCGAAACACCTTAGGAGACACGAGCCACAACTCAAACAAGCTCACACAAAATTGGGTTAAGTTTCGTTGGCTATGTATAGTGGCAATGGGTATGTGGAAGTGGTGGTGGTAGTGGATGAAGAAGCAATCATCCCTAAGTATCCTAAACACCTTAGGAGACTCAAATCACTACTCAAGCAACCACAAATGCTATGGTGGACAAAATGAGTTAGATTGCGGAAGTCTATGGTGGCTATGCGGATGATATGGTGGAAGGCCTAGGCAAACTTGCCAAATTTTACAAAATTTGATGGAGTCAAATGGTGATGGTAGTATTTTTCTGGTATGGGGGATGTCAAGAGCTTTGAAACGAGCTAAAGAACGTCCAAATCGGAGTTCGGATCAATTAGTTATGACCAAAACAAAAATCTGCCGAAATGGGAATCTACAGGTACCGGACGTCCGGAAAGTGACGGACGACCGGTGACCGAACGTCCGGTCGGGCTCGAAAATCCGGTAATTTCTTCTGTATAGGTGGTTCCGGTCGTCCGGTAGATGACGTACGTCCGGTGCTTCGTGAGGGTCCAGACGTCCGGTAAAACGCCGGTCGTCCGGTGGGTCGGGGTCAACGCGAGATTTGAGCTCCGGGACGCGATTTTGGGCGGAATTTGATGATTTTGGGCTCGAAATTGATGAGATTTCGTGGGTGAAAGATGGGGAAACTTGGGGAAATGCTAGATCCACTTGAAACCAAGCAAATCCATGGATCAAAATCAACAAAACATCATCAAGCCAACAAATCACAAAAAAAATTGGGGCTATTTTTGGTGGGGAATTTTCGAATTTGGGGAAGAACACAACAGAACAAGGCTAGAAAACGGTGGGGAGGCTCCAAATTCATGATGAACCAAGGCTCATGATACCATATGATGTAGGGTGGAACCCTAGATGGCCGATCTTTCACGAAATGGAGAGGATCCCACAAAGAACACGATGAACACGGGGAGAAAACACAAGGGAAAACACTCAAGAACAAGTCCAATCACACATCCACTAGACAATCAAACACACAAGATCACAAGGTACATGAACAACAAAGGGAAAGATACAAGGTAAAGTTCATCTCCGTGAGGAGGTCTTGAATCCGCGAAGGATCTTCCCGGTAGGGGTCTTGAATCCAAGGTGGATCTTCTTTGTAGAGGGGCCGCAGTCTCTCTCGTGGAGTAGATCCGTAATGGATGAGCAAAGCTCTATCTCACATATGAGCTAAATCAATGCTAACCCTAAAATGGTGGAGGTGGAGGATTATATATAGTCTAAGGCCACGAAGGGGTAAGTGAGGGGCGAAAGGGGTACCTGACCAAAAGGCCCGCGGCTGCGCACAGGCAGGGAGCGGACGTCCGCTGGGCACCGGACGTCCGGTGGCTCGGGAGGGGCCAGACGTTCGGTACCTCTCGGACTTCCGCTATTTTCCACCGGTTACGTTCTGTTGATGATGTCACGGACGTCCGGTGGCTGCCGGTCGTCCGGTCGCCTGGGACGCTTCGGACGTCCGGTGTGTAGCGGACGTCCGGAGCCTGTAGCTCGCAGCAGCTCCGTTTCTTCCGTCTTCTCTTCCACGCTTCCCTCGCTGATGGTGTAGGTGATCCTTGCCGCTTGCACTCCTCCTCATCATCCGTGAAGCTCCGACAATACCTATGCATGCACACGAGTGGAGTGTCAAGTAGTATACCATCCTCGAAGGGGTCAAGTGAACACGTGTAAAGGAGATGATTCACCTTTAAGTATGAGAAGTAGAGGTCACATGTGTCACTTGTCAAACGGACTCTTGGCATGGTGATATCCATAGGATGCTCCGCATCAATGCCCTATTCGTAATGCAGATCGACACGAACAAAAAGGGCAAGGAGGCGATGCCCCCCGTGGAGACGGGCAAGGAGGTGGTACCGCCCATGGAGGTTGGCCCGACCACGCGTGAGGATGTGGCCACAGATGAGGACGTGGTGCCGGAGGAGCCCAAGCGTTGTAACCACGACCGCTGCCATGAGGAGGGAGGTCCAACCCACTTCTGCAAGGCGATCCTTGCCCCTCAACTTGAGTGCATCCCGATGCTCCTGGACTTCATCAAGCACTTCCCAACAGTGCCGCAAAGAGTTCAAGCTCAGGACCAACATCGACTGCTCATGGAGGGTGACTGTCCAACTGATGGACAGCAGGGTGACCCTCGACCAGGGCTGGGCCCCATTCACCTCGTCCATCAGATCAGGATCAGCTACATGGTGACATTCAAGCTGCTCACTCCGGACACGCTCAAGGTCATCGTCTTCAACAACGAAGACATTGAAGTGGTGACCAAATACGGCAAGCATGACGACGCCTTCGCCATGAACGTCTAGGACTGCCCTTCCCATGCTCCACCTGGTTCAATTTCTTATCATACTGCCTCGCGTTTGAACTGATATGTTTAAGTGTCGCACTTTATTTAAACCGCGGCTAGCTATGGTTTAAACTACCTTCTGTTGTCGTGTGTATGATTTTTCACGGTTCATTTTATTTTCCGGCTACTCAAAATTTTCTTGACGGTTCATTCTGTTTCTCTCTTGTTCGACGTCAGTTATATTCACCCATTATATTTTTTGTTTAATATGTTTTTATTGAGTAAAAATACTGACAAATGCAACGAGTTCACACCTACCAAGATACACACAATCCATACAGCAAATATCAAAGTCTCAAAAAGGAAGAAAATACCCTCCTAGTAACCGGGTTTTAGCAGAATCCGGACTACTCAAATACACACGTCTTTCTCTCTGCGAGGAAACATCTGGAGGTAATCCACATCTAGTTCCCTGTAATAAGATCGGGACATATTATGGCATCCCAAATCTTTGCATGGCACTACGCAATTTTGCAAAACCCGTAGAGTCTTACTGAACCCAGCATGTGACCAACACAGACGTGAGCTTCTTCAGCTCTCTGCACTGCATTTCCACCTCCTGATCTCCCCGAGCAACGCAGCTAGCTCGAACATTCCCTCTCGACATCGACCAACCTGTACAGATCCCCTCTACCCTGCGTTTCCAAAGGGAGGTTCTCCCTGCACAGATTTTCCCTGATGCCTGAGCCCAAACAGAACACAAGCCCAAGCACAAAATCCACTGCAAAAAGATGAATTTTGTACCTTACAGCTTCAATCAAAGACAGGTCGATCTCGCCGATGACGGTCGCGTCCTCGTGCCCTGCCGCCGCAAGAACCTCCCCAAACTAGTAGGACAAAAAAAAGTGGATGCCAACATGGTTAGCTTCAACCTTTGGTTGAAGTCCAAATCATCACAAGGGAGCAGTCAGCAGAACTCTGCTTCAGTGATGCGTGCGTAGTCTTACTGGTCCGATGAGGCTTGAGTGGCCCCAGACCACGAAGTCTGACTGCGAGTTGGGGTCTCGCGCAGGTGAGCAGGTCGCCACGAACAGCTGAAACCAAGACAGTTTAGGGACAACTGCAGGTCACAGTTAGTACGCAACCAAGAATTAACACATGTGCTGGATGATGATCACCTGGTTGTCAACAGCCCTGAACAAGTGAAGTGCGCAGATGCATGGGGTAAAAATGGGCGAATTAGCTAGCTGTCTGAACAAATACATCCAAGAACTGACGGGAAAAAGTGACAGAACAGTTGGAGAAGGCTGATAATGGAACCTGCACTTCTGCATTAGGTCCCAGAGGAGATTGCCGGTGCTCATGTTGAACGCGGAAGGATAGCATATCAAGTGTGCACCTGCGTGTTTGGTAAGGGACTGGATTTTTACTTGAACCAGGCGCTTGAATTGCTTGGCATCAAGAACTAGATTTGTCAAGCATACTGCATACCTCTTGATCGATACAGCATTGCCAGTTCTGGAAAACGGATATCATGACAAATCCCAATGCCAATCCGCCCAACGTCTGTAATAAGACTACAACGATTGGTTGTGATCATGCGCATAAACTTCAGTAAATGTGCTAACGATGGGTAAAACTGTAGTAGAATTTCAGGGACATCATATAAACACTGAAATATGAGGCTCCAGTGCATTCTATTGACAGGCGCGATGCAACTAGTAGTAATTTTGATCGATACAGCATTGCCAGTTCTGGAAAGCGGATATCATGACAGATCCCAATACCAATCCGTCCAACATCTGTAATAATAAGACTAGAGGGATTGGTTATGATCATGCAAATAGATGAGAAGAGAAAATTAAACTGCGCATAAACTGCAGTAAATGTGCTAACGATGGGAGGGTAAAACTGCACTAGAATTTCAGGGAACATCATAAACACTGAAATATGAGGCTCCAGTGCATTCTATTAACAGGCGCGGTGCAACTAGTAGACTAGTAGTAGTACTTGTTCTCAAGCCAAAATATACAGTAATTTTGATCCAGAGTTTTCAGTACACACGGTGTGCACACCTGTGTCAACCACAGTGGGTTCTTGCCCAGCAGTGAAGGTATCGGATTCCCTGAAAGTGATGTCTCCGGGGATGTCAATTCCAAACAGATGCAGCTGGAAAATCTCCCTGGAAGTTAGTCACTGCAAGTGACATGACAAAATTTTGATGCAGAAGACGGCGCAAACCAGGCTCCTTTACCTTCCTGTGCTTGGCCTTGATCTCCCCGTCGGGCCCGACCACGCAGCAGGTGTTGAACAGCTGCCCCGAAGCCAACTCGGGCACGGATCCGCCGACGATGGTGATCTTACTGGCAGCGGCCACCTCCGACAGCATCGACACCGACGGCGACCGGCCGCCGTCGATGTCCTCGGCGTAGCTCCGCATGGTCCCCACCGCGTAGGGGCAGCTCCATATTTCCTGGAGCAGAGCAACGTCGTCAGAGAAGCGAACCTCGTGAGCTTCCGTCAGTTCCAGGCTGCTTCCAGGTGAATCTCAGTTCCGTCGCCAGTAAGTAACAGAGGAGGAGGAGAGGGCGGGCTTGCCGGCAGGACGACGAGCTTGGCGCCGGCGGCCGCGGCGGCCTCGATGCGGGCGCGCGCGCGGGCGATGTTGCCGTGCTTGTCCGCGGTGACCGGCAGCTGGCACAGCGCGATCTTGTACCGTGCTACCTGTGGCATGGCAACAGAGATGAAACGAGCAAGCGTTGCGCCCTGGAAGGAGGAGACGGTGGATCAATACCGAGCAACCGAGACAGAAATCAGAAGAGAACACGAGATTGCTGGAGTGAAGTGGGAATGAGAAGCTGTAATGGAACAGTGAGAAGCTGGCTACTGTACCCTGTTGGTTGGCCTTGGCCTGGAGGGGAGGGAGTGAGCGTGGCGAGATTGAGACTGGATGCCGGGAGTGAAGAGAGAGGGGGGGGTGGATGTTGAAGTCTTGAGGGTTGACTTCGTACTGTGTGGTTAGAGCAGCCCAGGCCAACGGACCGTATCGAAGCACTATTGAGAGCGAAAGTATGCTTCTAATCCCGAGATCAAATGCTCGTGCTGTGAAAAAATCTGACTTTTCTTTGACAAACTTTAAGAAATGTTTGAACAGCATGCAAGGTTTCATCACGAAATCACACTGGAGCAAGCCGTGGCAAAAAAAAAAAAAAAGAGCTCCAAAATGCATTTGAAAGTAACATTTTCAGTGCATCGATTTTTGTCTTTTACCATGCCTTGCATCAATGTGATTTCGTGATGATTTTTGCATGCACTCCAAACATTCTCTAAAGTTTAGCACAAATTTTTTTTTCTATTTTTCAGAGTTATTGTTCATCCACGAGCATTTGAGCTTGAGATTAGAAACTTCACGTAGTAAGATCCTTGACTCCTCTCATTAACTTCAACGGATCCCTTATCCTTAAAAGGAAAAACTGTCGGGAAATTGGAGAAAAAAAAAACATTTCCAATGATTCGAGTAAATCATCCAAACTAGGGATGCGGATTTTTGGCTCCTGCTGCTCCACCCCCTATATGAACATTAAATTCGAAAAAATACTGGTAAAATTCAGAAAAATCTAGGATTTGGGATATCAAACCTGTGCTTTTTCTCCAAACTAGGGCCGTTCTTCCCAAATGTTTATGAGAAGATGACCTTCCCGTATATTTTTGACGGGCTACAAACCGCCTGAACTTCACAACGCACCTTGTCAGAATGCCGCCACCCCGTTGGAACCTCGTCGAAACGTTGTCATGCCGCTGTCGCCCAGCACCATGCCCACCGCGCCGATAAGCCGCTGCAGCCCACTGTGCCGCCGCTTGCACTGCCCCTCATCGGTGCCCATCACAAATGTAATTAACTGGTGGGTCCTAAGTCATTATCTATTTTTGTTTAAAAATAAAATAAAAATGAATATAGGGGAAGAAGTTCAAAAAGTAACACTCGGACTAAATACGATTAGCAAGGTCCTTCGTAGTTACTTCTTGAATGTGTGCAAATGGCTTTGTCTGTTGTCATGGGGATCGGATATGGTCTTCACAAACGCCGCCCACTGAGGATATATACCATCGGCAAGGTATTGTCCCATGTTGTAATTGTGCACGTTGGTGGTGTGGTTGCTCAGCGGCGCCGGGGGGTGGTGCATGTGGGCGAACGAGGGCGAATGCCGAAACGGGGGGAGGACCAAAATTATTCTGAGAAGTGATCACGGCCGAGTAAATGTAAGTGGTGGACGACGCGATGATTTTTTTTTGAGTTAATAAGTGATTGGCTAGGTCTGATTTAACTCCCGAAAGCAATTTTTTAAGGAGATAACCGGTTTAGAGAGATCTCTATTGGCCGTTTAAGCTTGCATCTACTACATGCATGCAACTGGACCCCGCATCAACCCCGCTCGGGCGACTCGGGCGGGTCCCCTGCCCTAGCCGCGCCGCTCCTGAATCCATCTTCCCACACCCCGTCGTCGTCGGAGGACGCCGCCGGGATGTGCCTGTTGGGCAACGTAGTATTTCAAAAAAAAATCTACGATCACGCAAGATCTATCTAGGAGAAGCATAACAACGAGCGGGGAGAGTGTGTCCACATATCCTCGTAGAGTGAAAGCGGAAGCGTTTAGTAATGCGGTTGGTGTAGTCGAACGTCTTCAAGATCCAACCAATCCAAGTACCGAACGTATGGCACCTCCGTGTTCAGCACATGTTCAGGACGATGACGTCCCTCGAGCTCTTGATCCAGTTGAGGACGAAGGAGAGTTTCGTCATCACAACGGCGTGGTGACAGTGATGATGAAGTTACCGGCGCAAGGCTTCGCCTAAGCACTACAACAATATGACCGAGGTGTGTAACTGTGGAGGGGGGCACCGCACACGGCTAAGCCATTGTCTGTTGTGCCTTTGGGGTGCCCCTTGCCCACGTATATAATGGAGGGAGGAGCAGGAGGCCGACCTAGGAGGGGCGCGCCTATAGGGGGAGTCCAACTAGGATTCCCAATCCTAGTTGGAGTCCCCTTCCTTTTCCAAGAGGTGGAGAGAGGGAAGGAGGAGGACAGGGAGAAGGAAAGAGGGGGGGCGCCGCCCCTCCTAGTCCAATTTGGACCAGCCGATGGAGGGGCGCGCTGCCTCCCCTTGTGGCCCTTTTCTCCTTTCCACTAAAGCCCAATAAGGTGATGTCTACTACACAACCTTCTTGTAGACGTTGTTGGGCCTCCAAGTGCAGAGGTTTGTAGGACAGTAGCAAATTTCCCTCAAGTGGATGACCTAAGGTTTATCAATCCGTGTGAGGCGTAGGATGAAGATGGTCTCTCTCAAGCAACCCTGCAACCAAATAACAAATAGTCTCTTGTGTCCCCAACACACCCAATACAATGGTTAATTGTATAGGTGCACTAGTTCGGCGAAGAGATAGTGATACAAGTGCAACATGGATGGTAGATATAGGTTTTTGTAATATGAAAATATAAAAACAGCAAGGTAACTAAAGATAAAAGTGAGCATAAACGGTATTGCAATGCTAGGAAACAAGGCCTAGGGTTCATAGTTTCACTAGTGCAAGTTCTCTCAATAATAATAACATAACTAGATCATATTACTAGCCCTCAAAATGCAACAAAGAGTCACTCCAAAGTCACTAATAGCACAGAACAAACGAAGAAATTGTGGTAGGGTACGAAACCACCTCAAAGTTATTCTTTCTGATCGATCTATTCAAGAGTCCGTAGTAAAATAACACGAAGCTATTCTTTCTGTTCGATCTATCATAGAGTTCGTACTAGAATAACACCTTAAGACACACATCAACCAAAACCCTAATGTCACCTAGATACTCCATTGTCACCTCAAGTATCCGTGAGCATGATTATACGATATGCATCACACAATCTCAGATTTATCTATTCAACCAACACAAAGGACTTCAAAGAGTGCCCCAAAGTTTCTACCGGAGAGTCAAGACGAAAACGTGTGCCAACCCCTATGCATAGATTCCCAAGGTCACGGAACCCGCAAGTTGATCACCAAAACATACATCAAGTGAATCACGTGATATCCCATTGTCACCACAGATAAGCACATGCAAGACATACATCAAGTGTTCTCAAATCCTTAAAGACTCAATCCGATAAGATAACTTTAAAGGGAAAACTCAATCCATTACAAGAGAGTAGAGGGGGGGGGGGGG
>LR738712.1:639288419-639375852 GCA_902687465.1 Secale cereale
GGGGGGGGGAAACATCATATGATCCAACTATAATAGCAAAGCTTGCGATACATCAAGATCGTGCCATCTCAAGAACACGAGAGAGAGAGAGAGAGATCAAACACATAGCTACTGGTATATACCCTCAGCCCCGAGGGTGAAATACTCCCTCCTCGTCATGGAGAGCGCCGGGATGATGAAGATGGCCACCAGAGAGGGATTCCCCCCCTCCGGCAGGGTGCCGGAACGGGTCTAGATTGGTTTTCGGTGGCAACATAGGCTTTCGGCGGCGGAACTCCCGATCTAGGTTACTTTCCAGAGGTTTGGGTATTTATAGGATTTTTTGGCGTAGGGCGCAAGTCAGGGAGGTCTCCGGGCTGTCCACGAGATAGGGGTGCCCAGGGGGGTGGGCGCGCCCCCCACCCTCGTGGGCAGCTTGTGACTCTCCTGGCTCAACTCTTGTACTCCTGGGGCTTCTTTTGGTCCAGAAAAAATTATCAAAAATTGGCACATCAATTGGACTCCGCTTGATATTCCTTTTCTGTAAAACTCAAAAACTAGGAAAAAATAGAAACTGGCACTGGGCTCTGGGTTAATAGGTTAGTCCCAAAAATCATATAAAAGTGTATATAAAAGCACATAAAACATCCTAGAAGGATAATATAATAGCATGTAACAATAAAAAATTATAGATACGGTGGAGACGTATCAAGCATCCCCAAGCTTAATTCCTGCTCGTCCTCGAGTAGGTAAATGATAAAAACAATTTTTTTGATGTGGAATGCTACCTAACATAATTCTCAATGTAATTTTCTTTATTGTGGCATGAATGTTCAGATCCGAAAGATTCAAGACGAAAGTTTAATATTGACATAAGAATAATAATACTTCAAGCATACTAACAAAGCAAATATGTCTTCTCAAAATAACATGGCCAAAGAAAGTTCATCCCTACAAAATCATATAGTTAGGCTATGCTCCATCTTCGTCACACAAAGTACCCAAATCATGCACAACCCCGGTTTCAGCCAAGCAATTGTTTCATACTTAATTTTTTTTCAAACTTTTTCAACTTTCACGCAATACATGAGCGTGAGCCATGGATATAGCACTATAGGTGGAATAGAGTGGTGGTTGTGGAGAGGACAAAAGGAGGAAGATGGTCTCACATCAACTAGGCGTATCAATGGGCTATGGAGATTCCCATCAATAGATATCAATGTGAGTGAGTAGGGATTGCCATGCAACGGATGCACTAGAGCCATAAATGTATGAAAGCTCAACAAAAAAAAAAACTAAGTGGGTGTGCATCCAACTTGCTTGCTCATGAAGACCTAGGGCATTTGAGGAAGCCCATCGTTGGAATATACAAGCCAAGTTCTATAATGAAAATTCCCACTAGTATACGAAAGTGACTAAACAAGAGACTCTCTATCATGAAGATCATGGTGCTACTTTGAAGCACAAGTGTGGAAAAAGATAGTAGCATTGTCCCTTTTTTTCTTTCTTTTTCCTTTTTCTGGGCCTTTCTTTTTTCTTTGGCCTTTCCTTTTTTTTCTTTTTTTCTTTGGGACAATGCTCTAATAATGATGATCATCACGCTTTAATTTACTTACAACTCGATACTAGAACAAAGTATGACTCTATATGAATGGCTTCGACGGTGTACCGGGATGTGCAATGAATCAAGAGTGACATGTATGAAAAATTATGCATGGTGGCCTAGCCACGAATACGATGTCAACTACATGAGCATGCATGTCAATATGATAATGATGAAGCGTGTCATAATAAACGGAACGGTGGAAAGTTGCATGGAAATATATCTCGGAATGGTTATGGAAATGCCATGATAGGTAGGTATGGTGGCTGTTTTGAGGAAGGTATATGGTGTGTGTATGGTACCGGCGAAAGTTGCGCGGTACAAGAGAGGCTAGCAATGGCGGAAGGGTGAGAGTGGGTATAATCCATGGACTCAACATTAGTCATAAAGAACTCACATACTTATTGCAAAAATCTACAAGTCATCAAAACAAAGTACTACACGCATGCTCCTAGGGGAAGGGTTGGTAGAAGTTAACCATCGCGCGATCCCGACCTCCACACAAAGGATGCCACTCAATGAAATATTTCATGCTTCAAATTTGTCACACAACGGTTACCATTCGTGCATGCTACGGGACTTGCAAACCTCAACACAAGTATTTCTCAAATTCACAACTACTCTACTAGCATGACTCTAATATCACCATCCTCATATCTCAAAACAATCATCAAGTATCAAACTTCTCATAGTATTCAATGCACTTTATATGAAAGTTCTTAGTATTACCAACTTGGATGCCTATCATATTAGGACTAATTCATAACCTAAGCAAATTACCATGCTGTTCTAAAAGACTCAAAATAATATAAGTGAAGCATGAGAGTTCATCTATTTCTTCGAAATAAAACCACCGCCGTTCTCTAAAAAGATATAAGCGAAGCACTAGAGCAAATGACAAACTACTCCGAAAGATATAAGTGAAGATCAATGAGTAGTTGAATAATTATGTAACTATGTGAAGACTCTCTAACATTCAAGAATTTCAGATCTTGGGATATTATTCCAACAGCAAGCAAAACAAAATAAAATAAATTGACGCTCCAAGCAAAACACATATCATGTGGTGAATAAAAATATAGCATCAAGTAAAGTTACCGATAGACGAAGACGAAAGAGGGGATGCCTTCCCGGGGCATCCCCAAGCTTAGGCTTTTGGTTGTCCTTGAATTTTACCTTGGGGTGCCTTGGGGATCCCCAAGCTTAGGCTCTTTCCACTCCTTATTACATAGTCCATCGAATCTTTACCCAAAACTTGAAAACTTCACAACACAAAACTTAACAGAAAACTCGTAAGCTCCGTTAGTATAAGAAAATAAAAACCACCACTTAGTTACTGTAATGAACTCATTATAAATTCATATTGGTGTAAAATCTACTATATTCCAACTTCTCTATGGTTCATACCCTCCGATACTACTCATAGATTCATCAAAATAGGCAAACAACACATAGAAAACATAATCTTTCAAAAACATAACAGTTTGTAGCAATCTGTAACTTTCGAATACCTGTGTAACACTAAAAATTATGATCTAAATTGGTGGACGTGAGGAATTTGTCTATTAATCATCTGCAACAAGAATCAACTAAAAAGCACTCTCCAGTAAAACTGGTAGCTAATCTCGTGAGCGCTAAAGTTTCTGTTTTTTACAGCATGATCGCATAAACTTCGCACAAGTCTTCCCAAAGGTTCTACTTGGCACAGACACTAATTAAAACACAAAACCACAACTAAACAGAAGCTAGATGCAATATTTATGCCTAAACAGAAGCAAAAACAAATAAAATAAAATTGGGTTGCCTCCCAACAAGCGCTATCGTTTAACGCCCCTAGCTAGGCACAATGATTTCAATGATGCTCGCATGAAAGATAAGAATTGAGACATAAAGGGAGCATCATGAAGAATATAACTAGCACATTTAAGTCTAACCCACTTTCTATGCATAGTGAATTTGTGAGCAAACAACTTATGTGAACAAGGATCAACTAGCATAGGAAAGCAAAACAAGCATAGCTTCGAGATTTTCAACACATAGAGAGGAAACTTGTTATTATTGCAATTCCTACAAGCATATATTCCTCCCGCATAATAATTTTTAGTAGCATCACGAATGAATTCAACCATATAACCATCACATAAAGCATTCTTTTCATGATCTACTTGCATATAAATTTTACTACTCCCATCATAAGCAAAAAATTTCTCATTCATAGTAGTGGGAGGAGCAAATTCAACAAAATAACTATCATGTGAAGCATAATCCAATTTAAAATTAAAATCATGATGACAAGTTTCATGGTTATCTTTATTCTTTATAGCATACGTGTCATCACAATAATCATCATAAATAGGAGGCATGCTTTCATCATAATAAATTTTCTCATCAAAACTTGGGGGGACTAAACATATCATCTTCATCAAACACAGCATCCCCAAGCTTGTGGCTTTGCATATCATTAGCATCATGGGTATTCAAAGAATTCATACTAACAACATTTCAATCATGCTCATCATTCACATATTTTATGCCAAACATTCTATGTAATTCTTCTTTTAGTACTTGGGCACAATTTTCCTTCCCATCATTTTCACGAAAGATATTAAAAAGATGAAGCATATGAGGTAACCTCAATTCCATTTTTTTAGTTTTCTTTTATAAACTAAACTAGTGATTAAACAAGAAATGAAAAGATTCGATTGCAAGATCTAAAAATATACCTTCAAGCACTCACCTCCCCAGCAACGGCGCCAGAAAAGAACTTGATGTCTACTACACAACCTTCCTCTTGTAGACGTTGTTGGGCCTCCAAGTGCAGAGGTTTCTAGGACAGTAGCAAATTTCCCTCAAGTGGATGACCTAAAGTTTATCAATCCGTGGTAGGTGTAGGATGAAGATGGTCTCTCTCAAGCAACCCTGCAACCAAATAACAAAGAGTCTCTTGTGTCCCCAACACACCCAATACAATGGTAAATTGTATAGGTGCACTAGTTCGGCGAAGAGATAGTGATACAAGTGCAATATGGATGGTAGATATAGGTTTTTGTAATATGAAAATATAAAAACAACAAGGTAACTAAAGATAAAAGTGAGCATAAACGGTATTGCAATGCTAGGAAACAAGGCCTAGGGTTCATACTTTCACTAGTGCAAGTTCTCTCAACAATAATAACATAACTAGATCATATTACTAGCCCTCAACATGCAACAAAGAGTCACTCCAAAGTCAATAATAGCGGAGAACAAACAAAGAGATTGTGGTAGGGTACGAAACCACCTCAAAGTTATTCTTTCTGATCGATCTATTCAAGTGTCCGTAGTAAAATAACACGAAGCTATTCTTTCCGTTCGATCTATCATAGAGTTCGTACTAGAATGACACCTTAAGACACACATCAACCAAAACCCTAATGTCACCTAGATACTCCATTGTCACCTCAAGTATCCGTGAGCATGATTATACGATATGCATCACACAATCTCAGATTCATCTATTCAACCAACACAAAGGACTTCAAAGAGTGCCCCAAAGTTTCTACCGGAGAGTCAAGACGAAAATGTGTGCCAACCCCTATGCATAGATTCCCAAGGTCACGGAACCCGCAAGTTGATCACCAATACATACATCAAGTGAATCACATGATATCCCATTGTCACCACAGATAAGCACATGCAAGACATACATCAAGTGTTCTCAAATCCTTAAAGACTCAATCCGATAAGATAACTTCAAAGGGAAAACTCAATCCATTACAAGAGAGTAGAGGGGGGGGGGGGACATCATAAGATCCAACTATAATAGCAAAGCTTGCGATACATCAAGATCGTGCCATCTCAAGAATACGAGAGAGAGAGAGAGAGAGATCAAACACATAGCTACTAGTACATACCCTCAGCCCCGAGGGTGAACTACTCCCTCCTCGTCATGGAGAGCGCCGGGATGATGAAGATGGCCACCCGAGAGGGATTCCCCCCCTCCGGCAGGGTGCCGGAATGGGTCTAGTTTGGTTTTCAGTGGCAACAAAGGTTTTCGGCGGTGGAACTCTTGATCTAGGTTACTTTCCAGAGGTTTGGGTATTTATAGGATTTTTTGGCGTAGGGCACAAGTCAGGGAGGTCTTCGGGCTGTCCACGAGATAGGGGGCGCGCCCCCACCCTCGTGGGCAGCCAGTGACTCTCCTGGCCCAACTCTTTTACTCCCGGGGCTTCTTTTGGTCCAGAAAAAATCATCAAAAATTGGCACGTCAATTGGACTCCGTTTGATATTCCTTTTCTGTAAAACTCAAAAACAAGGAAAAAACAAAAACTGGCACTGGGCTCTGGGTTAATAGGTTAGTCCCAAAAATCATATAAAAGTGTATATAAAAGCCCATAAAACATCCTAGAAGGATAATATAATAGCATAGAACAATCTAAAATTATAGATACGTTGGAGACGTATCACAAGGCCCAATACTTCCTCCGGTGAATTCCCGTAACTCCCCGGTAATCCAAAAAATACCCGAATCACTCGGAACCATTCCGATGTCCGAATATATACTTCCAATATATGAATCTTTACCTCTCGACCATTTCAGGACTCCTCGCCACGTCCGTGATCTCATCCGGGGCTCCGAACAAACTTCGGTCATAAAATCACATAACTCATAATATAAATCGTCATTGATCGTTAAGCGTGCGGACACAACGGGTTCGAGAAATATGTAGACATGACCGAGACACATCTCCGGTCAATAACCAATAGCGGGACCTGGATGCTCATATTGGCTCCAACATATTATATGAAGATCTTTATCGGTCAAACCGCATAACAACATACGTTGTTCCCTTTGTCATCGGTATGTTACTTGCCCGAGATTTGATCGTCGGCATCATCATACCTAGTTCAATCTCATTAGCGGCAAGTCTCTTTATTCGTTCCATAATAAATCATCTCGTGACTAACTCATTAGTCATCTACTTGCAAGGCTTATTATGATGTGCATTACCGAGAGGGCCCAGAGATACCTCTCCGACATTCGGAGTGACAAATCCTATTCTCGATCTATGCCAACACCACAAACACATTTCGGAAACACCTGTAGAGCATATTTATAATCACCCAGTTACGTTGTGACGTTTGATAGCACACAAGGTGTTCCTCCAGCATTCGGGTGTTTCATAATCTCATAGTTAGAGGAACATGTATAAGTCATGAAGAAAGCAATAGCAATAAAACTAAACGATCATAACGCTAAGCTAACGGATGGGTCTTGTCCATCACATCATTCTCCTAATGATGTGATCTCGTTGATCAGATGACAACACATGTCTATGGTTAGGAAACATAACCATCTTTGATCAACGAGCTAGTCAAGTAGAGGCATACTAGGGACACTCCGTTTTGTCTATGTATTCACACATGTACCTAGTTTCCGGGTAATACAATTTTAACATTAATAATAAACATTTATCATGATATAAGGAAATATAAATAACAAATTTATTATTGCCTCTAGGGCATATTTCCTTCAGTCTCCCACTTGCACTAGAGTCAATAATCTAGTTCACATCGCCATGTGATTTAACACTGATAGTTCACATCGTCATGTGATTAACACCCATAGTTCACATCGCCATGTGACCAACATCCAAAGGGTTTACTTGAGTCAATAATATAGTTTACATCGCCATGTGATTAACACCAAAAGAGTACTAATGTGTGATCATGTTTTTGCTTTGCGAGAGAAGTTTAGTCAACGGGTCTGTCACATTCAGATCCGTATGTATTTCACAAATTTCTATGTCTACAATGCTCTGCATGAAGCTACTCTAGCTAATTTCTCCCATTTTCAGTACGCATCCAGATTGATACTTAGTCATCTGGATTAGTGTCAAAGCTTGCGTCGGAGTAACTTTACGACGAACTCTTTATCACCTCCATAATCGAGAAACATTTCCTTAGTCCTCCAATTACTAAGGATAATTTTTGACCGCTGTCTAGTGATCCAGGAATAGATCACTATCGTACCCCCTTGCCAAACTCATGGCAAGGTACACAACAGGTCTGGTACATAGCTTGGCATACTTTATAGAACCTATGGCTGAGGGATAGGGAATGACTATCGTTCTCTCTCTATCTTCTACCGTGTCGGCATCCTGGGAACCAGGGTACCCAGACTTGTCTGTCTGCGAGCCGCGACGCGCTCCTACTATGGCCTGATACGGCCTAGCTGATCGACCAGCTGCCCAAGACCCTCGCGAGGGGGGATAGACCTCGCGAGGAGGACGACGTCAAGACCCCCCTCAGGAACGGCCTCGGCTAGGTTGCTCAGGAGGTGCGGAGAATCCAAGGCCAAGCCTGCCTCAGGAGGAGGCAGTGACGCAAGCAGTGACGCACCACGCCAGCGGGTGCCAGCAGCGCAGTTGCCGTTTTGGTGCAAAGGAGACAGTGCAGGCGCAGGTTCCCGAGGAGGAGGACAAAGGTTTCCTCATTGGTGCAACAAGACCGAAGACCGCAAGGACGACAGGGAGGATGTCATCACCGAGCCCACCACTGCGTCACCGCCTGATCCCTTTGCAGGCGAAGACCGCTTTTGTCAGGATAGGAACATCCTTGTGTTGCCGCTCAAAATGGCCGTTGTGGGATCCCTTCCCGCCTAAATATTTCGGGGGAAGAGGACCCTGGCCACCTATATAAGTAGCTAGGATCTCCACTATGGAGAGAGGCGGATGAGATCGAGAAACTCCGCCCTCGCATAAAGGAGCAAGAACCCTTGCCTCCTGACCCTCCTGAGCTCAGGAACCACTGTACTCATTCATACTCAAGCCCTCCCGAGGTTAATCCACCAAAGCAGGAAGTAGGGTTTTACACTGCAAGGTGGCCTGAACCTGGGTAAATTCGTGTGTGCTTTACTTGTTGTTCTCTTGAATCTCTTCATCTGACGAGGGCGAGACGCTAGGTAGATGTGAGTGGGAGAGATCTTCGTTCACGCCCCTGTGTTCGAACTTCTTGGGTTTGCGGAGCCCGTAATCCAACATTTGGCGCGCCAGGTAGGGGGCGTGTCGAAATCTCGCCTCTCCGACGACCTCGCCTCCCCTCTCCTGCTCCGCGCCGCCACGATGACCGCGACCTGCCGCATCCGCTTGGAGGCTGGCACTTTCCCCGTCGTCCAAGCGGCATCGGCGGACCACGCCACCCATGGGCGCTCGGCCTCCTTCCCCGACGACGTTTTCGCCGGCCGGGCCACCGGAGAGCGGCCTGCCCCGCCACTTCTGCTCCCTGTGGCCTCGCCGGCAGCGCTCTTGGTGGCACGACGGCTGCCTCGGCACCGGCCACCCACGGAGGAGCTCGGCGCTCGAGCGGCCCGCGTCGGCGGGCTGCGGGGCGCTGCCGGCGGGGGGCTGCCCTGCCGTGGGGTCGCCTGCATCCTTGGAGGATCCCCACCACCGGCGTCAGCCCGGCACTTCAAGTCACACTTTCGGCGGATCGGGGCCGCCGCCCAGCCGCAGGAGGCCCCACGGGCACAGGGCGCGCAGGGGCACGTCGTCACCTTTGGCCCCGGCGACTGCACCATGGTTGCGGCTGGCACGAACGTCCTCCCCATGGTATGCACTCCCACCATCTGCGGGGTGGCCGTCACGAGGACCCTCATCGACGGCGGCGCCGGGCTGAACATCCTCTCCCCTGGGGCCTTCGGTCATCTGCCCGTGTCCTACAGGAAGCTCCTCCCCGCCAAGCCCCAAGGCCGCCCTTCAGGTCCTCGGGCGCGCTTACAGGGCTGCTGCCGCAGCCCACTCAGATGCGAAGGGGGCTTCGGAGACGCCGGAAGCCGCGCCTGCCAAGAAAAAGCAGCTCTTCTCTCAGGACCTGGCCGAGACGAAGCAGGTGCCCGCTGACAAGGAGGGCTCAGGAGCCAGCTTCACCATCGGCACGGGCATGGACTCTGAGCAAGAGGCAGCGTTGGTTAGCTTCCTCAGGGCTAACAAGGATGTGTTCGCTTGGAAAGCCGCTGACTTGGTCGGGGTGCCTAGGCACGTCATCGAGCATCACCTCACGGTGTGCCCCAACGCGCTCCCTATCAAGCAGAAAGCACGCAAGCAGGCTCCGGAGAAGCAGGCCGTCATCGTTCAGGAGGTTCAGAAGCTAGAGGAAGCAGGCGTTGTACGAGAGGTACGGCACCCGGAGTGGCTGCCCAACCCCGTCATAGTCCCGAAGAAAGGAGGCAAGGAGCGCATGTGCGTCGACTTCACGAGCCTCAACAAATTCTTCCCTCAAGACCCGTTCCCTCTCCCGCGCATCGACCAGATCGTGGATTCAACGGCTGAGTGCAACCTGCTCTGCTTCCTCGACGCCTTCTCGGGCTACCACCAAATTAAGATGGCGGTGGAGGATGTGGAGAAAACGGCGTTCCTGACCCCTTGCGGGGTCTACTGCTACACCTGCATGCCTTTCGGGCTGAGGAACGCGGGCGCCACCTTCCAGCGTCAGATGCACATCACTCTCGGCCCTCAGCTCGGGAGGAACGCGAAGGCCTACGTCGACGACATCGTGGTCAAGACCAGAGAAGCCATGACTCTTATCCAGGACCTAGAAGAAACGTTCGCCAACCTGCGCAAGGTGAAGCTATGCCTCAATCCGGACAAGTGCGTGTTTGGTGTACCCTCTGGCAAGTTTCTACGGTTCCTGGTTTCACACCGGGCCATTGAAGCTAACCCGGAGAAGATCAAGGCCATCGAAAGAATGAAGCCGCCCACAACCCTGAAGGAGATGCAGAAGCTTGCGGGATGCGTAACGTCCCTAGGGCGCTTCATCTCTAAGCTTGGTGAATGCGCCCTCCCGTTCTTCAAGCTCATGAAGATGAAGGGGCCCTTTGAGTGGACTCCGGAGGCCGATGCCGCCTTCCAGGATCTCAAGGAATTCCGCACCAGCCCGCCAGTTATGGTGGCACCACGGCCCTTGGAACCCATGACTCTCTATCTCGCCGCTACGCCTCACTCTGCTAGTGCAGCGTTAGTGGTGGAGCGCAAGGAGAGGCCCCGAAGCGCGAGGCCACGGGGCAATTCGGAATCCTCAGGACCCCCGTCGCCCCTTGACGAAGCTCCGGGGGTAGATTCGATCACGGTTACTGGTGGCCCCGTCGCCTAGCAAGAAGCACCCAAGATTCCTGAAGCGCCTGAGGATCCTGCGGCGCCGACCCTCGTGGAGCACCCAGTGTACTTCGTGAGCACCGTACTGCGCGACGCGCGCTCGCGCTACCCGATGCCTCAAAAGCTGCTCCTGGCGCTCCTTGTCGCTCTAGGAAGCTACACCATTACTTCCAGGGCCACCCTATCAAGGTTGTCTCGTCATACCCTCTCGAGAAGGTGCTCCAGGGCCCGAATGTCGTCGGGAGGGTCGCCGAGTGGAACTTCGAGCTCCAGGCGTTCCAGTTGGAGTTCAGCACCACTCGAGTGATCAAAGGAGCAGCTCTAGCAGACTTTGTGGCAGAATGGACCGACGCACCGGAGCAGGGGGCTGGCGAGGATCGCTCGCTGGCCCTCGGCGATGAAGCCCCGGACGGATGGGTAGTATACTTCGACGGCGCCTTCTCGCGCCTTGGCGCGGGAGCTGGCGCCGTGTTGGTATCTCCCACTCAGGACAAGTTGTACTACGCCATGCAGCTTTGCTTCTAGCAAGGCGAGAAGGTCTCCAACAACATCGCAGAGTATGAGGGCCTGATTGCTGGGCCCAAGGCCGCCGCTGCACTGGGTGCGCCTCACCATCAGAGGCGATTCGCAGCTCCTCGTCAACTTCTCCAACAAGAAGTACAAGCCCAAGGACGAGCACATGGAGGCATATCTGGAGGAGGTGCGTAAGATGGAAAAGCGATTCCGAGGGCTGGAGGTGCATCACGTGCCAAGAGGCACGAACAAGGAAGCGGATGACATCGCCAAACGAGCCTCCAGACGGGAGCCTCAGAGGCCGGGCGTCTTCGAGGAGCGGCTGCTCAAGTCGTCGGCAACACCGCCCGTTCCTGAGCCGGCGTCCCCTCAGCAGGGGCTACCTGCGGCGCTTGCAGATGGAGCTCCGCCCTGCGGACCGACCTCCGGAGCCCGCCTGCTACTCGCGGCGGAGCCCGAGGAGGGTTGCTGGACCCAAGAGCTCAAGATGTACCTGCAACACGACACCTTGCCAGACAAGGAGGAAGATTCGGAGCGCGTGGTCCGACAGGCCTCAGCCTACTGCATCCAAGACGGCGAACTCTACAGGAGGCGCCCCAATGACGTCTCACTAAAGTGCATCTCCGGGAAACAAGGACGCGAGCTATTGACTGACATCCACGGTGGGGACTGTGGTCACCATTCGTCGTCCCGCACCCTCGTGGGCAAGGCCTTCCGCAGCGGCTTCTACTGGCCCACGGCCCTTAACAACGCCACGGAGCTTGTACAGGCTTGCGAGGCGTGCCAGTTTCACGCCAAGCAGATCCACCAACCTGCGCAGGGCCTCCAAACAATCCCGCTCTCCTGGCCCTTCGCGGTCTGGGGATTGGACATCCTGGGTCCATTTCCTCGGGCAGCGGGGGGCTACCGCTTCCTGTACGTCGCCATCGACAAATTCACCAAGTGGGTAGAGGTGGAGCCTGTTCGCGCGATCCCAGTCGGGTCGGCCGTCATGTTCATCCAGGGCCACGTGAGGCGATTCGGGGTCCCTAGCCGCATCATCATGAATAACGGTTCGTAGTTCACAAGCAATCTCTTCAGGTCATATTGTGCTAACCTTGGAACACAAATCTGCTACGCCTCGGTGGCCCACCCCAGGAGCAACGGTCAGGCCGAACGCGCCAATGCAGAAGTCTTGTGTGGCCTCAAGACGCGCAGCTTTAAGAAGAAGCTCGAGGCTTGTGGTAGGGGCTGGATCGACGAGCTCCAGTCTGTGCTGTGGTCGATCCGAACCACCACTACCAAACCCATGGGAGAAACTCCTTTCTTTCTCGTTTATGGGGCGGAGGCGGTCCTCCCTCACGAGGTCAAGCATCGCTCCCCTCGGGTCTTGGCTTTCAACGAGGAACGCCAGGATGCCGCCTGGCGGATGGACCTCGTGCTCGGCGAGGAGGGCCGCCGCCGAGCTGCCCTCAGGGCGGCGCGATATCAGCAGGCGCTGCGGCGGTACCACTGCCGCAGCGT
Source organism: Secale cereale (assembly GCA_902687465.1). Lineage (NCBI taxonomy): Eukaryota > Viridiplantae > Streptophyta > Magnoliopsida > Poales > Poaceae > Secale > Secale cereale. Next base: position 639,301,149 of record LR738712.1, read on the forward strand.
CCGCATAAGAACACTTGAAGTTGGTGACTTGGTCCTGAGGCGGGTCCACTCCAGGGAGGGGTTACACAAGCACTCGCCCATGTGGGAGGGCCCGTTCAGAATCGCTCGTGTCTCTAGGTCTGGTACTGTGCGACTGGAGACGCAGGATGGGGGTACCCATCCAGAATTCCTGGAACATTGAGCACCTCAGGAGGTTCTATCCGTAATCAAGGCTCCGTGCCCGTGAAGGTCTCCGCTCGTGACATTCTCACGTAATAATGAGTTGGGGTTGTACACGCCTCGGAGTCTCCTGAGCGTTGCCTGCGGGCCATCAGACGGGGCTCCCACCCACATCCCAGTGGCAGTCCTTAGCTTCGTGCTGGGAAGAAGACGTAGTGTAGGGGTCGGACGCGACCTTTTTCCTTTTTTGGCTTGGTGTTTGGCTATCAGCCTTTTCTACTTCCTTGGCTATCAGCCCTTCCTCTACCCCATGCTATGAAGTTCTCGTGTTTCTTGCATTTGGTTGGAAGTCTTGCTTGGAATTTTCTCGCTGGTTTTAAGTTCAGCTTGTTAAGCAGGGGCTGCGCCGCGCGCTCTCCTTCGCGTGCCTCGCGCGTGGGGGATGGGACAAGGTTGGCCCCGGCTCTCGTCTGCCACGGTCCTGTGACCTCGCCTGGCCAAGCCTGCTCAGGCTCCGGCACCGTACTTGTCAGTCCACATGACCTGTTCTGCCGAGCCAGCCCAGGCCTTGGCGCCTTAATCCACGCTCGGTGCTCTCAAGCGAGCCCAAGGGCGCAAGCCCTCAGCAGCTCCCAGCGGCTCACTCATACTCGGGGGCTGCGCAGGTCAGGACCCCCCAAATTCAGCTATCCTCATGGCTCGTCGGGGGCTCATGACACCGTGAGTCAGGAGTACTTCGCCTCAAGACATCATAGCACATAAGCTAAGTAATCTCGCCCAGACCAAAAACATGATAGCAAGTTCTCACTTCATACATATGTCATAGTCCATTAGACACCTTCTCGAGGCAACTTAAAATTTTGCCACAGGAAGGAAATGAAGAAAAAGAAGAAGCAGAGGCCGACCCACCAAGCCGCGACTTGGGCTCAGCACCGTTGCCCCCAATCAGTCGGAATCTCCCAGCTCCTCCCGCTTCATCGAGCCACAGCGGCGCGATGACCCCCTCCCCTCGCCAAGCCAAGTTCGCCGGCGCGGTGGCTCATTGCAGCCGCCGCTGTTGGAGGAGCTGCTGCTGCCACAGAAGGGGGACCCGCACCGCCCTCCAGGGCCAAGCTCGTCTCCAGAGGAGGAGATGCTCCTCCGGATGCCGTCCCCACCATCCTCTTCGTCGTCATCCTCAGGACAACACCCAAGGCACCTCCCTTCCTTCGAGAAGACCCTGACGAACAGTGTTGAGGCATCATCATACCTGAAGTGGAGCGTGCACCTCCCCTGCAGCCGGCGCGCACGCAAACGACTGCCAGCCACGCTCCAGGAACACGTCGCCTGAGGGAGCGACGTCGACCTCCACCTAGGACGCACCACTGCAGCAACCGTCGGTCTACAGCCAGAGGCCGTCGGGGCCTCTGGCTGGTAGCATGTTGCCAAACGAGCGGGGGAGCCGGAGCCACAAGCCGCCAGGCTTCTCCGTCCACACCACGAACTCCGACGACACATCGAAGGAGTGGAGCTGCGGGCGCGGAGGACGCACGACCACCAAACGTCGCCACGCGCCTCCTCCCCCACCGCGGCCACGACCACCTTTGTCGCGAGAAGAGGCACCGCACCTCTCATAGGCGACCGTGTCGGGACCCGGAAGGCCGCGCCTGCCCCCTCGAGGAGCCGCCGCGGGCGCATCGGCATACTTGTGGGGGCGACCGCACCCCCTCTTCAACGACTACGAAGCCAAATCCTTCGGGGCCTTCCCCTTCTCCACGGCGGACGGCTTCCTCAGTGGCGCCATAAATACCTCGCGGCAAGAAGAAGAGCGGGGAGCGAACAAGGAGGCAGACGGCACTGGCCTGAAGATGGCTCGAGGGCTGCCCCCTAGTTCCATTTATAGGGCGGAGGAGCCCAACCGCCAGTCACTGGCGTCACAGCCATAACGACCCCGTCATCCGTGCCGGGGAATTGTCAAGTCGCATGACTGCCAAGGCTGCGTGGGAAGCGGAGTCGCCCACGTCCCATCCAACCGTCACGCGCTAGCCTGGCCCGCAGCCTTTTGGGGCCCGCGGCGCTTCGTCCTCGACTAAGGCTTCGCCTCGAAGCCAACTCCACGCGTGCCTTGGGCCCGGGGACTACTGTCGGCGTCCTGGGAACCAGGGTACCCAGACTTGCCTGTATGCGGGCCACGACATGCTCCTACTACGGCCTGGTACAACCCAGCTGATCGACCAGCTGCCCAAGACCCTCGCGAGGGGGCTACACCTCGCGAGGAGGATGGCGTCAAGACCCCCTCAGGAGCGGCCTCGGCTAGGTTGCTCAGGAGGGGCGGAGAATCCAAGGCCAAGCCTGCCTCAGGAGGAGGCAGTGACACAAGAAGTGACGCACCGCGCCAGCGGGTGCCAGCGGCGCAGTTGCCGTTTTGGTGCAAAGGAGACAGCGCAGGCGTAGGTTCCCGAGGAGCAGGACAATGGTTTCCTCATTGGTGCAACAAGACCGAAGACCGCAAGGACGACAGGGAGGATGTCATCACCGAGCCCACCACCGCGTCACCGCTTGATCCCTTTGCAGGCGAAGACTGCTTTTGTCAGGATAGGAACGACCTTGTGTTCTGATGTCTACGCACGCTTCTACTCTTGTAGACTATGTTGGGCCTCCAAGCGCAGAGGTTTGTAGGACAGTAGCAATTTCCCTCAAGTGGATGACCTAAGGTTTATCGAACTCAGGGAAGTAGAGGTTGAAGATGGTCTCTCTCAAGCAACCCTACAACTAAGATACAAGAAGTCTCTTGTGTCCCCAACACACCTAATACACTTGTCAGATGTATAGGTGCACTAGTTCGGCGAAGAGATGTTAAATGGCAAGTGATATGGATGGCAAAACAAGGTAATACAAATATGTAATAAAAAGTGCAGCAAGCAAACAAGTAGTAAACGTGAGCACAAACGGTATTGCAATGGTGGAAACAAGGCCTAAGGTTCATACTTTCACTAGTGGCAACTCCCAACAACATTAACATAATCGAATCACATGATATTTCCCATAAAACATGCAAAGGGGACACACTCGGAGATCATTCCTTCGTGGTCAAGAGAGGACGAGAATTATGTAGGGCTACAAAAGCACACCTCAAAGTTCGTAGTTCTCGATCTAAGGATTTCCCAATGTCACCGCGGCCATCCAAAGAGAGTCCCACAATCACCATAACATATCTAAAGGATAGTCAAAGACAAGCACCAAGAGACTCTCAATCTTCAATCAACACACAAGAAAGGAAATCACTCATGAAAATATTGTTCTAATCCATGTCCAATAGACCGCTGCCACCTTGGTCTCGGGGATTATACTAGATAAAGACAAGTGAGTACATCAATCCAATACATTGAGGAAGGGGAAACACCCTAGATTAACATAGCCTATGATCACAACGAAGATCACATCATGGGAGAGAGAGTTGACCACATAGCTACTGGTAAGAACCTCAGCCCCGAGGAGGAACTACTCCCGCATCATGGAGGGAGGAAGCAACGTCGATGGAGATGAATCCGGGGGCACTTCCCCATCCCGGCAGGGTGCCGGCGCAGGAATTCTGGTCCCCCGAAGCTTGATGGAGATGGCGGCGGAGATCGGAATCGCGTCTGGAGAAAAGGGTTCTGGAATCAGGGTTTCCTCGACGGACCTTAAATATATGCCAAAGGGGGTCACCAGAGGGGGTCAGGGGTGCCCAGGCGCCCCCCCGGCGCGGCCCAGGGGGGGCCGCGCCCACAGGCTGCCTGGAGCCCCTGTGGGTCCCCCCCCGGCTGTACTTTGGCCGCACGGTTGTTTCCGGATCGCTGATTTTTTATATAATTTTTTTGGATTTTTCTGGGCAGTTCTCGAAACGTGAAAACCTGAAATACAAAAACAGCCGAAAACAGAAACTGGCACTGGGGTGCACTGGATTAGTAAGTTAGTCCAAATATGATCAAAAGTGTATGGAAGTGTATGAATATCATAGCAATATCACCCAAAAGTGGCATGGAGCAAGCAGAAATTATAGATACGTTTTGGACGTATCAACATCCCCAAGCTTAATTCCTGCTCGTCCTCGAGTAGGTAAATGATAACAAGAATAATTTCTGTGGTGACATGCTATTAACCATATAGGACTTTCTCATAGTCATATGACAAAAGGTTACTGAGACAATGATTCTATAGTAATTAAGTTGTCTCAAGAGAAAATCACAAATGACTGAAAGTTTTACAACATGAAACTGAAACATCAAAAAGATTTGCAATGAACATGATGTGCAAATATGATCAAGTGATATCTAGCTTGCCCCCTTTAGTGATGCAAAACATAAATGCAGGGGCACCTTCAAGGTTTAAGTGATGACTAGATACAATCATTTCAGAATAAACGATATCACAATCATGCAAAAGACAATGCTACTTTGGGACAATGCACATTACACTTAGAATGACAATCATGCTCTCAGTAGTTGGTGCTTTAACATAAAGGTAAAAGAATGGTTATGTGCTAGAGCTGTTTATTTTGAAAACATGGAAGCAATTGTGTCAACAGTAGTAGTACTTCATATGTGTCATGCATAAAACATCCTATAAGTTGCAAGCCTCATGCATCGAATACTAATAGTGCTCGCTCCTTGTCCTAATTAGCTCGGATCCCCATGGGTTATCATTGCATTGCATATGTTTTAACCAAGTGTCACAAAGGGGTACCTCTATGACACCTGTACAAAGGTCCAAGGAGATAAATCGCATTTGATTTCTCGTTTTTGATAGATCTCAACTTGAGGACATCCATACCGGGACAACATAGAAAATAGATGATGGACTCCTCTTTAATGCATAAGCATATTCTCATGAGAGATTGAGGATTAAGGTCCAAGCTAAAACTTCCACCATGATGCATGGCTTTGGTTGGCGGCCCAATGTTCTTCTCTAACAATATGCATATTAATTCAACCCACAGTAAATCACCCTTACTTCAGACAAGACGAACATGCATAGCAACTCACATGATATTCAACAAGAGTGTGACAGTTGATGGCGTCCCCAGAAACATGGTTACCGCTCAGCAAGCAACTCATAAGAAATAAGATACATAGGCAACATATTCTTTACCACAATAGTTTTAAGGCTACTTTCCCATGAGCTATGTATTGCATGGTTAGTTTGCTTAGTACGGTGGAGGTTAGCAAAAAGACTGGGAGCGACCAACTAAGAGAGCAATGACGGTCATAATCATGCAGAGCGACAAAGCAATATTGAATCAGGCATGGTAGTTATATCGCTAGTTAGAAACAAAAGATCATCAAGGCTTGACAGACTTTCTTTACAGTCTTGAATATGCGTGAGCATACGCCAAGTCAATCAAAATAAATTCTCGAAGGAAGATATTACTAAACCATACCATATCTTAGGCAAACAAACCATGTTGGTACTCCAATAACACATTGGGAACCCCCCAGCTATTTGAGATTAACCATAAGAAAACCTGAACTACTAAGCACCATCATGCAAGTAGCATCTTTATCATAGACACATTAACCAGTGCAACGGAAGCAAACTCTCTTAATAAGGTGAGCATGGTAATTAAAGAGAGTTCAAGCAACCAACTAAACAAAAGCTCTTTGAAAAGGTAGGCATGAATACTAAGAGCAGAGCATGATAGTAGCTATTAAAAGATAAAGAACACACACATCATAGATAGACATGAAAATTCTATGTTATGTTCTAGGTAGAAGTGGAGCGTGTTTCTCTCCCACATAAAGGAATGCTGAGTTCCGACTCGTTATGAAAAACTAAAAAGAAAACTAAAAGCAAGACGCTCCAAGCATAGCACATAACACATGAAGTGATAAAAATATAGCGAAACGAAAGACGAACTGATAATGTTGATGGAGAAGGGGATGCACGGGGGCATCCCCAAGCTTAGACGCTTGAGTCTCCTTGAATATTTCTTGGGGGTGCACGGGGGCATCCCCAAGCTTGAGCGCTTGACACTCCTGAATCTTTTTATCATCTTCCCTCGCACACTTGAAAACTCCCTTCATACATAACTCATCATAATCTGATTAGCGAGGTTAGTACCCTTAATAAAATAATTATACCTTGCTGGAAATAATGATATTTTTGAAGTTCTACTGTTTCTCAAGATTGCCAAAAGGTTTTTGCAAAGAAAAAGCAAGTTCTTGATTTGCAAAGTGAAGGAAAGGCAAAACAGGACAGAATCTGTGAAAAAACAGAACAGCAGGTAGTAATTGATCTGTTCGGGATACTTCTGCAACTCAAATAAAAAAACTCAGAACATACGCACGAAAGACAATTATATAGAGAACGCTGTCGAAAAAATTCAGACCAAAAAGATGAACTGGTGATTTTATACGAATTTTTCTATCCAAGGACAGAATCTGTTTCCTGGACAGTACCTCACAACTTTTGAACTTTCTAGCAATCAGAGGCTATACTTGGCACAAATATGAAAAGCAAAGATACAATGATGATGCTACAGCAGTAAACAACATCAAGACACAACAAAAGCAAAAAAAATTATTCATGTGGGCTGCCTCCCAAAAGCGCTTTCTTTTATGCCTTTAAGCTAGGCATAGGACTTTAATGATGCTCTCGTAAGAATAAGAGCTGAAGAACAAAAGAGGGCATCAAGAAGCAAATGCCAAATACATTTAAGCCTAACATGCTTCCTATGCATAGGAATATTGCAATAGAATAATTCATTGAAGCACGAAGCAACTAGCATAGGAAGGCAAAACAAGCATAACTTCAAAATATTCACCATAAAGAGAGGAAACTTCTTATTATTATGATATTTAGAACCAAGCCTCCCTCTCTCATTATAAATTTCAGTGGCATCATGGATGAACTCAACAATATAAGCATCACATAAAGCATTGTTACCATGATCCACATGCAAAAAGGTACTCTCACTCCCCACATAAGCATAATTTTTCTCATTGGTAATAGTGGGAGTAGGACTATCATAAACAACTTGAACACTATAGATTAGTTGTATATCAGGAGGGTGGTGTTCAACAAGGGAGTAATTCCCTCCATGATTATGACAAGTTTCATAAGGATAATTTCTCCTTATGTCATAGGTACCTTTATAATCACTATAGATTGGAGTTATAACATCATCATGGTAGAGAAGAGCATTATCATTGCTAGCAACTATATTTGTAAACATGTTGTCTTTATTCTTACTAGCAAGAGAATTATCAATTATCACATCACTAGTGGGGATAGGATTTGCAATCCTATCATCCCCAAGCTTAGAGCTTCCCATATCTTCACTTTCAGAGTTGGTAACAAAAAGATTTTCAAGATCATAAGTAGCATTATCATCATTTTCCCAATCACAATAAGTAACATGCATATCATAATCAAAATCATCTTCAATAGTACCTACGGACGTATCATCAAGATGATAATTAAGGCAATAAACTTCACCTTCTTCTTTAAACTTACAACCGTTAGGATAAAAGTTGATGGGAGGAATATGCTCAGGCCAGGTTGATACCCGTTCTTCTTCCTTCTTGCTCCTCCTCCTCCTCCTCTTCTTTTTCTTCTTCTTCACCTTAGGAGGGGGTGGTTGGAGATGAAGCTTCTCCACATATCCTGGTTTGTCATTAGAAACAATAGGGGAAACTTGGGAGAAACTCTCCTTTTTATTAGCAGAAATATAAGAGACGTTTTTATACTTTGGTAAAGTTCCCTCCTTTCTAATCTTACTTATGTAATCATTTTCATGGCAATTAACAACACAATAGAGATGGCAATTTTGCAAAGTGTTTTTTATTCCTATGGCATTATCATCCAGCCAAGAAGTCTTTTCTGATGACTCTTCACACATCAAAAATAACATAAGCTCATCATAAAGATCAGAGGTGATCATGTCATCACACAACCGGTTAACAGTTATGTTTTGAAAGTTCATGCATTGAAAATTAAAGTGACCCTCTGTACGGCAAAGTTCACAAGTAAAAGGATAAAGGTCACACAATTCTCTAGCAATTTCATTTAAATCTTTGACCCAAGTGATTGTTCTTTCATGCTTATGTTGCTTACAATACTTCTCTTCTTCAATCATAGGCCTTTCACAAGGTCTATCCACTCCACAAAAATTAACAAGCTTATATAAAACTTCATTTTTAGGAATTGGATCATGCATGTTGCAATCATCATGAACAATTTCATTTTCTTTGCAAGTCTCTTTAAAAGGTTTATGATACTTGATCCAATCCTCCTTAGGCATATTAAGATGTGAAGCAAAAGATTTGAGGAAATCAACAAGGAGTTGAGAATCAAGCCCAAACTTAGCACTAAACTTATTAAAACTTGTAGTTTCAACAAAGGACTTAATGTAATCATACTCATAAATTATACCTGACTCTTTACCTTTGTCGATCTCCCAATCTTCAGTGTTGCGTTGAATTCTTTCAAGGAGTTCCCATTTAGCATCAATCTTTTTGTTTGTGAAAGAACCCATAGAGGAAGCATCGAGTAAATCTTTATCCTGTCGAGAGAGCCTCGCATAGAAGTTAGTAATAATAATATCTTTGGGGAGCCCATGGTTAGGACATTTTAGTGTTAACGTTTTCAGTCTCCCCCAAGCTTGAGCTATGCTCTCTCCGTCATGAGGGTAGAAATTATAAACATAATTCCTATTCTTATGGACTTCATGAAGAGGATAAAATTTGGAGTAAAAGAGAGACTGGATCTCTTCCCACTCCAGCAGGTGAGAGTCATTTAGTAGCCTATACCATTCCAATGCTTTTCCTTTCAGTGACAAGGCAAATAATTTCCTCATGACAAACTCCCTCGATACACCTGCAAGCTTAAATAATGAACATAGTTGTGACAGATATAGCAAGTGTTCATCGGGATGTCTGTCTCGTGCATAACGATTAGCCAAAACTTGACCGATAATACCAGCTGGTATTTTATAAGGCAAAATTTCAGTAGGGGGAGGATCAACCACCACAGGTGTGGGGCGTCCTCCCGCGAGCAACGATCCAATAGAAAGGTTTTCAATAAACATAACTAGTGAAATAAAAACAAGAAACAAAAAGATTTAATTGCAAGATCTAAAGATATACCTTCAAGCGCTCACCTCCCCGGCAACGGCGCCAGAAATAGCTTGATGTCTACGCACGCTTCTACTCTTGTAGACTATGTTGGGCCTCCAAGCGCAGAGGTTTGTAGGACAGTAGCAATTTCCCTCAAGTGGATGACCTAAGGTTTATCGAACTCAGGGAAGTAGAGGTTGAAGATGGTCTCTCTCAAGCAACCCTGCAACTAAGATACAAGAAGTCTCTTGTGTCCCCAACACACCTAATACACTTGTCAGATGTATAGGTGCACTAGTTCGGAGAAGAGATGTTAAATGGCAAGTGATATGGATGGCAAAACAAGGTAATACAAATATGTAATAAAAAGTGCAGCAAGCAAACAAGTAGTAAACGTGAGCACAAACGGTATTGCAATGGTGGAAACAAGGCCTAAGGTTCATACTTTCACTAGTGGCAACTCCCAACAACATTAACATAATCGAATCACATGATATTTCCCATAAAACATGCAAAGGGGACACACTCGAAGATCATTCCTTCGTGGTCAAGAGAGGACGAGAATTATGTAGGGCTACAAAAGCACACCTCAAAGTTCGTAGTTCTCGATCTAAGGATTTCCCAATGTCACCGCGGCCATCCAAAGAGAGTCCCACAATCACCATAACATATCTAAAGGATAGTCAAAGATAAGCACCAAGAGACTCTCAATCTTCAATCAACACACAAGAAAGGAAATCACTCATGAAAATATTGTTCTAATCCATGTCCAATAGACCGCTGTCACCTTGGTCTCGGGGATTATACTAGATAAAGACAAGTGAGTACATCAATCCAATACATAGAGGAAGGGGAAACACCCTAGATTAACATAGCCTATGATCACAACGAAGATCACATCATGGGAGAGAGAGTTGACCACATAGCTACTGGTAAGAACCTCAGCCCCGAGGAGGAACTACTCCCGCATCATGGAGGGAGGAAGCAACGTCGATGGAGATGAATCCGGGGGCACTTCCCCGTCCCGGCAGGTTGCCGGCGCAAGAATTCTGGTCCCCCGAAGCTTGATGGAGATGGCGGCGGAGATCGGAATCGCGTCTGGAGAAAAGGGTTCTGGAATCAGGGTTTCCTCGACGGACCTTAAATATATGCCAAAGGGGGTCACCAGAGGGGGTCAGGGGTGCCCAGGCGCCCCCCCCGGCGCGGCCCAGGGGGGGCCGCGCCCACAGGCCGCCTGGAGCCCCTATGGGTCCCCCCCGGCTGTACTTTGGCCGCACGGTTGTTTCCGGATCGCCGATTTTTTATATAATTTTTCTGGATTTTTCTGGGCAGTTCTCGAAACGTGAAAACCTGAAATACAAAAACAGCCGAAAACAGAAACTGGCACTGGGGTGCACTGGATTAGTAAGTTAGTCCAAATATGATCAAAAGTGTATGGAAGTGTATGAATATCATAGCAATATCACCCAAAAGTGGCATGGAGCGAGCAGAAATTATAGATACGTTTTGGACGTATCATGTTCCCGCTCAAAATGGCCGTTGTGGGATCCCTTCCCGCCTAAACATTTCGGGGGAAGAGGACCCTGGCCGCCTATATAAGTAGCTAGGATCTCCACTATGGAGAGAGGCGGATGAGATCGAGAAACTCCGCCCTCGCATAAAGAAGCAAGAACCCTTGCCTCCTGACCCTCCCGAGCTCAGGAACCACTATACACATTCATACTCAAGCCCTCCCGAGGCTAATCCACCAAAGTAGGAAGTAGGGTGTTACACCGCAAGGTGGCCTGAACCTGGGTAAATTCATGTGTGTTTTACTTGTTGTTCGCTTGAATCTCTTCATCTGACGAGGGCGAGACACTAGGTAGACGTGAGTGGGAGAGATCTTTGTTCACGCCCCTGTGTTCGAACTTCATGGGTTTGCGGAGCCCGTAATCCGACATGCCGTGGTCGGGTTTTGAGTCTTACTCAACTTCATACCGTACAACTCAGGTAATAACTCCTTCTTTGACTGATCCATTTCGAACTACTTCAAAATCTTATCAAGGTATGTACTCATCAAAAGTCTTATTAAGCGTCTTGATCTATTTCTATAGATCTTGATGCCCAATATGTAAGCAGCTTCACCGAGGGCTTTTATTGAAAAAACTCCTTTTAAACAATCCTTTATGCTTTCCAGAAAATTCTACATCATTTCTGATCAACAATATGTCATTCACATATACTTATCAGAAATGTTGTAGTGCTCCCACTCACTTTCTTGAGAATACATGATTCTCCAAAAGTTCATATAAAAACCATATGCTTTGACCACCTCATCAAAGCGTATATTCCAACTCCGAGATGCTTGCAGCAATCCATAGATGGATCGATGGAGCTTGCGCATTATGTTAGCACCTTTAGAATTGACAAAACCTTCTAGTTGCATCATATACAACTCTTTAATAAATCCATTAAGGAATGCAGTTTTGACATCCATTTGCCAGATTTCATAAAATGTGGAAATTACTAACATGATTCGGACAGACTTTATGCATCGATACGAGTGAGAAAATCTCATCGTAGTCAATACCTTGAACTTGTCAAAAAACCTTTTTCGACAAGTCAAGCTTTGTAGGTAGTAACACTACTATAAGTGTTCGTCTTCCTCTTGAAGATCCATGAATTATCAATGGCTTGACGATCATCGGGTAAGTCAACCAAAGTCCACACTTTGTTCTCATACATGGATTCCATCTCAGATTTCATGGCCTCAACACATTTTGCGGAATCTGGTCTCATCATCGCTTCCTCATAGTTTGTAGGTTCGTCATGGTCTAGCAACATGACTTCAGAACAGGGTTACGGTACCACTCTGGTGCGGAAAGTACTCTGGTTGACCTACGAGGTTCAGTAGCAACTTGATCTGAAGTTTCATGATCATCATCATTAGCTTCCTCACTAATTGGTGTAGGAATCACTGGAACTGATTTTTGTAATGAACTATTTTCCAATTCGGGAGAAGGTACAATCACCTCATCAATTTGTACTTTCCTCCCACTCACTTCTTTCAAGAGAAACTCCTTCTCTAGAAAGGATCCATTCTTAGCAACGAATATCTTGCTTTCAGATCTGTGATAGAAGGTGTACCCAACAGTTTCTTTTGGGTATCATATGAAGACACATTTCTCCGATTTGGGTGCGAGCTTATCAGGTTGAAACTTTTACACATAAGCATCGCAGCCCCAAACTTTAAGAAACGACAGCTTAGGTTTCTTCCCTAACCATAGTTCATACGGTGTTGTCTCAGCGGATTTTGATGGTGCCCTATTTACGTGAATGCAGCTGTCTCTAATTCATAACCTCAAAATGATAGTGGTAAATCAGTAAGAGACATCATAGATTGCACCATATCTAATAAAGTACGGTTGTGACGTTCGGACACACCATTACACTGTGGTATTCCAGGTGGCGTGAGTTGCGAAACTATTCCACATTTTTTTAAATGAAGACCAAACTCGTAACTCAAATATTGATCTTAGAAACTTTATTTTCTTGTTACGATGATTCTCTACCCCACTCTGAAATTCTTTGAACTTTTCAAATGTTTCAGACTTGTGTTTCATCAAGTAGATATACTCATATCTGCTGAAATCATCTGTGAAGGACAGAAACTAACGATACCCGCAACGAGCCTAAACACTCATCGACCGCATACATCTGTATGTATTATTTCCAATAAGTCATTGGCTCGCTCCATTGTTACGGAGAATGGAGTTTTAGTCATCTTGCCCATGAGGCATGGTTCACAAGCATCAAATGATTCATAATCAAGTGATTCCAAAAGTCCATCAGCATGGAGTTTCTTCATGCGCTTTACACCAATATGACTTAAACGGCGGTGCCACAAGTATGTTGCACTATCATTATCAACTTTGCATCTTTTGGCTTCAATATTATGAATATGTGTATTACTACGATCGAGATTCAATAAACCATTCACCTTGGGTGTATGACCGTAGACGGTTTTATTCATGTAAACAGAGTAACAATTACTCTCTAACTTAAATGAATAATCGTATTGCAATAAAATGATCCAATCTTGTTCATGCTCAATGCAAACACCAAATAACATTCATTTAGGTTTAACACTAATCCCGAAAGTACAGGGAGTGTGCAATGATGATCATATCAATGTTGGAACTACTTCCAACACACATCGTCACCTCACCCTCAACCAGTCTGTGTTTATTCTGCAACTCCTGTTTCGAGTTACTAATCTTATCAACCGAACAGGTACCAAATACCCATGGGCTACTATGAGCACTAGTGAGGTACACATCAATAACATGTATATCAAATATACCTTTGTTCATTTCGCCATCCTTTTTACCTGCCAATATATGGGGTAGTTCCTCTTCCAGTGACCATTTCCTTTGCAGTAGAAGCACTTAGTTTCAGGCTTGGGTCTAGCTTTGGGCTTCTTCTCGGGAGTGGCAACTTTCTTGCCATTCTTCTTGAAGTTCCCTTTCTTTCCCTTGCCCTTTTTCTTGAAACTAGTGGTCTTGTTTAACCATCAACACTTGATGCTTTTTCTTGATTTCTACCTTCGCGGATTTCAGCATCGCGAAGAGCTTGGGAATCATTTTCTTCATCCCTTGCATATTATAGTTCATCACAAAGTTCCAGTAACTTGGTGATACTGACTAGAGAAGTCTGTCAATCACTATCTTATCTAGAAGATTAACTCCCACTTGATTCAAGCGATTGTAGTACTCAGACATTCTGGGCACATGCTCATTGGTTGAGCTATTCTCCTCCATCTTGTAGGCAAATTACTTGTTAGAGGTCTCATACCTCCCAACACGGGCACGAGTCTGAAATACAAATTTCATCTCTTGGAACATCTCGTATGATCCGTGGCGTTCAAAGCATTTTGAAGTCCCGGATCTAAGCCGTAAAGCATGATGCACTAAACTATCAAGTAGTCATCATACCGAGCTTTGTCAAACGTTCATAACGTTTGCATCTGCTCCTACAATAGGTCTGTCACCTAGCGGTGCATCAAGGACATAATTCTTCTTTGCAGAATTGAGGAAAATCCTCAAATCACGAACCTAGTCCGCATCATTGCTACTAACATTTTTCAACTTAATTTTCTCTAGGGACATATAAAAAACATAGGGGAGCTACAACACGAGCTATTGATCTACAACATAATTTGCAAATACTATCAGGACTAAGTTCATGATAAATTAAAGTTCAATTAATCATATTACTAAAGAACTCCCACTTAGATAGACATCCCTCAAGTCATCTAAATGATCACGTGATCCATATACACTAAACCATGTCCGATCATCACGTGAGATGGAGTAGTTTTTAATGGTGAACATCTTATGTTGATCATATCTACTATATGATTCATGCTCGACCTTTCGTTCTCCAGTGTTCCTGAAGGAAATATGCCCTAGAGGCAATAATAATATTGTTATTTATATTTACTTATATCATGATAAATATTTATTATTCATGCTAGAATTGTATTAGCCAGAAACTTAGTACATGTGTGAATACATACACAAAACAGAGCGTCCCTAGTATGCCTCTACTAGCCTAGCTCATTAATCAAAGATGGTTATGTTTCCTGACCATAGAGATGTGTTGTCATTTGATGAACGGGATCACATCATTAGAGAATGATGTGATGGACAATACCCATCCGTAAGATTAGCATAATGATCATATAGTTTTACTGATGTTGCTTTCTTCATGACTTATACATATTCCTCTAACTATGAGATGAAGGAAATATGCCCTAGAGGCAATAATAAAGTTATTATTTATTTCCTTATATCATGATAAATGTTTTTTATTCATGCTAGAATTGTATTAACCGAAAACTTAGTACATGTGTGAATACATAGACAAAACAGAGTATCCCTGGTATGCCTCTACTAGACTAGCTCATTGATCAAAGATGGTTATATTTCCTAGCCATAGACATGAGTTGTCATTTGATCAATGGGATCACATCATTAGGAGAATGATGTGACGAAAAAGACCCATCCGTTAGCTTAGCACGATGATCGTTTAGTTTTACTGCTAATGCTTTCTTCATGACTTATATATGTTCCTACGACTATGAGATTATGCAACTCCCGAATACCGAAGGAACACCTTGTGTGCTATCAAACGTCACAACGTAACTGGGTGATTATAAAGATGCTCTACAGGTGTCTCCGAAGGTGTTCGTGGTGTTGCCATAGATCAAGAATAGGATTTGTCACTCCGAGTGTCGGAGAGGTATCTCTGGACCCTCTCGGTAATACACATCATAATAAGCTTTGCAAGCAAATGACTAATGAGTTAGTCACGAGATGACGTATTACGGAACGAGTAAAGAGACTTGTCGGTAACGAGATTGAACTAGGTATTGAGATACCGATGATCGAATCTCGGGCAAGTAACATACCGATGACAAAGGGAACAACGTATGTTGTTATGCGGTTTGACCGATAAGGATCTTCGTAGAATATGTAGGAGCCAATATGAGCATCCAGGTTCCGCTATTGGTTATTGGTCGGAGATGAGTCTCGGTCGTATCTACATAGTTCTCGAACCCATAGGGTCCGCACGCTTAACGTTTGATGACGATCGGTATTATTAGTTTATGAGTTTTGATGTACCGAAGGTAGTTCGGAGTCCCGGATGACATCGGGGACATGCCGAGGAGTCTCGAAATGGTCGATACGTAAAGATCGATATATTGGGCGACTATATTCGGACATCGGAAAGGTTCCGAGTGATTCGGGTATTTTTCGGAGTACCAGAGAGTTACGGGAATTCGTCGGGGAGTATATGGGCCTTATTGGGCATTAGGGGAAAGAGAGAGAGGAGGCAGCCCCCCCAAGGCTTAGTCCAAATTGGACTAGGGGGAGGGGCTGCGCCCCCTTCTTCCTTCTCTTCTCTTTTCCCTTTCCTTCTCTCCTACTCCTACTACTTGGAAGGGCACCTAGTTCTACTAGGAAAGGGGGAATCCTACTCCCGGTGGGAGTAGGACTCCCCAGGGCGTGCCATAGTAGAGGGACGGCCCTCCCCCTCCTCCACTCCTTTATATACGGGGGTGGGGGCACCCCATAGACACACAAGTTGATCAGTTGATCTCTCCCAACCGTGTGCGGTGCCCCCTTCACAGAAACACACCTCGGTCATATCGTTGCAGTGCTTAGGCGAAGCCCTGCACCGGTAGCTTCATCATCTCCGTCACCACACCGTTGTGCTGACGAAACTCTCCCGCGAAGTTCTACTGGATCAAGAGCTCGTGGGATGTCATCAAGCTGAACGTGTGCTGAACGCGTAGGTGCCGTACGTTCGGTGCTTGATCGGTTGGATCGTGAAGAAGTTCAACTACATCAACCGTGTCACTAGACGCTTCCGCTTTTGGTCTACGAGGGTACGTAGACACACTCTCCCCTCTCGTGTCAGGACCGGTTTTTTAGTAAAGTAATTACCGAGAGACCAACCTTTTTATCGAACCAGCACAGAAGAATACTACTTGCTGGTAGACAAATCCTTGATACAGAATTCCAGAGTATTGAATATTTTACATGGTTGAGCTGAGGTTGCTCGACAATTTATTACAAGTACACCGATATAATACATATGGGCGAATATGACACAATGGTAGGGTGGCATAGCTACTAACTTGTAATAAAAAGGGGTGGTGGATATGTCACAGTGTAGACGTGACTCCTATATCTTACAGTTCATCGAGTGTCGGAGTGAGACCCGATGAATTTATTTGGTGGGTGGCGGAAGCGGTTATAAAACAGTTATCAACTCCAGGATCGCAAGAGACTGACTGGGACTCCACTAGACGTCGGACTCGCTATCGAACTCTTCATCCATGAGATCGCCTTCGTCAACATCTGGCCAACTCAACAAGCCAGGTGAGTACTTTGAATGTACTCGCAAGACAGTTCGGACATAAGATATAACAAATGCAAACATGATGCATATGAGTAATCTAGCAATATGTATCCGAATAATATAATATGTGCTGCATGTAAAAATGGAAGTCGGGCGGTAGTCCTCCCGAAATCCATAAGATAAAATAAAGAAAACCAACCGAGTGTCTGAGCGACGCCTCGTGAGGTGAAATGAATAAAATCATGCCACAGTCGAACGTCTGAGCGACATCACATAAAGGGCTTATATTTTCAAAAATAAATAGCAAGAATGCCACAGTCGGACATCTGAGCGACATCACATAAAGGGCTTATAACAAAAATAAATAACAAGAATGCCATAGTCGGACGTCTGGGCGACATCACATAAAGGGCTTATAACAAAAATAAATAACAAGAATGCCACAGTCGGACGTCTGGGCGACATCACATAAAGGGCTTATAACAAAATAAATAACAAGACTGCCACAGCCGAATGTCTGGGCGACATCACATAAAGGGCTTATATAATCAATGGTATAACGGTGAAATACCTCAAGAGATTAATCAGTGCAGAGATAACTGGTTAGTTCATCTACCAAAAATGAACCTTGACAAAATCACCGCTCTTGTTACTATCATAAATTACTAGAGACGGTCATCGGGGTTGACACGAAGATTGACTCTAGGCCATAAACATGGCTACTGGGAAGGTTTTGACTCTGCAGAGCTTGTACTCTTATATCACAGCCAACGGATTTCACTAGCCACGAGGACTAGTTCCGTCTACGGTGTTTTAGCAGAAACACAACTGACAAGTACACACCCATTTCACATCCTGCTGCCCGGAATCACCCGAGACAACATTCACGAAAAACTTTAAGACGGGGAGGCTACAACCTCGAATAGCATGGGATCAAATTTATATATGCGCGCTCTAAGGGGTGCCCCCCTCTCGGTCCCAACCGGAAACACCCATGCCCCCTGACCGGATGACGGGCTTTAATCCAGGGCCATGGAACCCTCATCCCGGCCCCTCTACTTGGTGTGTACACGGAAAGTGGTTTGCAACTGACTAAACCGTAATCTTTGCAGAAGGCATATGACAGTACCAAAAAGGGGATGAACAGGATCATGACTTGATCCACGATGATACTAGAGTTAACTATTGACTGGCATGCTCCAACAATACCAGTACACAACCCATCATGTCACCATATGATCGGGGTGGTTCAATCATCGTCATTTGGGTTCACCCGAAGGTTACTTGCATGAAATATAATCATCCACAAATGCTTATATGACCATGCTAAGAAGAAGAACTACTTGAGAAAACATGCAACACACTCATAATATCAAAGGTTCAAACATGCTTGCCTGGTTCGGAGTAGTCGGAGTCTAACTCGATGAAGTTCGCGGCTCCGTCACGTCCTTCGGTAGCTACGAGTTCAAACAAAACGAATACTAACATAAATACCGCGCGTGCATAAAAGTTGTCCCAAATATTTTTCAAATAAAAATGACAAAAAACTAGACAGAAAACTAAAGAGGACAGAATAAGAATCAACTCAAAATCATCTTTTGTTTAAAAGTTATTCAAGTTTCGGTCTAGGGACTTGTCTGTAATGAAACAGAAAGTTTCCAGGGGCCAGAATATAAAAACAGAAAACGATTCGATACGTAGTACGCCAGCCGAATAAGAAAAGGTACTTTGCCCGAAGGCGCCTTCCAGGAAAATGTTTCGGAAGAGGCTGAGAGGCTAACGAGGGGGTCCCACTCGCCAGGTTTAAAAACCGAAACAGAGTCGCGCCGGCGCTAGAGAGCTTCGGTGGTCGCCGGCGCCGATCCACGGTGAGGTAGGGGAAGAGAGTGGTACCTATGGTTTCCTGGTGCTCTTCCGCGTCGGTGGGTGGTGGAGTTGAGCGTCGGCGAGCACCACGTCGACGGCGACCCTATCTCCCGCGGACGGTGGCTCGGGTGGTCGTGGGCCTTGTCGGAGAGAGTTGCTGGGGTCAAATTGGACTGGGGGTTAGTCTCCTAGAGATGTCAGGAGGCTACGAACGAGTCCAGGGCGGTGGAGGAGCTCTCACCAGAGAGAACGTTGCTGGAACCCGAGGCGGACGGAGGTGGCCGGAGTTGAGGAAGAAGGGCCCCTCGAGGCTCTTCCAGTGGCTGGGCGGGGTCAGGTGAGATGGTGGAGATGTGTGAGGTCGAGAGCAAGCTCGGAGGCGCTATTTATAGCCAGCCCGAGGCGGTTGCCGTGAATGGGATATGTCCGGTGTCGGTGTACTAAGGTAGGGGTACCTCAGTACCCCAACTTGTGCACGGGCAGTAGCAGCTTCCCGCGGCAGGGCCTACCACGTGCTTGCCGGAGACCTTTCTGATCCATATGAAGCCATTCAAAAACAAAGTATACAAGACAGAAGATCAAGACCCCGGCAAGTGGAGCTTGCCGGGAAGGCCATCCCTAGCTCGAGGTCATCATTTTAACACAAGACCCTGGCAAGAGGAGCTTGCCAGGAAGACTAGAAGATTACATCACAGAAGACAAGCCTCGGCGCACTCTGCGCCCCGGCAAGACCCGGGGAGCGACAAGCTTCCCGGCCCGACAAGCTCAAGTCCCCGGCAAGGTGCTTGCCGGGGGAAGTCTGCACTGTGTGCCCGCGCTCCAGCTCATCGGCCCACGCGTCGCCCTGGGACCATTCCAGGGACGCGTGGCGGATGGCTGTGCAGCCTGGGGGGACACGGTGGCACTACACAGTGACGAAGCTGTCGCCGTGGCAAACGGAGACGCTAGGGCGGGTGCTTTTGGGGTCGACGGCGACGGGCATTAAATGCTCTTGTCCCCCACTGTCAAAGTAGGTGATGACCACTGTTCATGCACTGTTCATCCACTATTCCCGCACTGTTACAACTACCACCACAATTACATTTTTACCCCTTTCTCCTACGTTGACACCTGTCGGTGACCCCTTGGACTATAAAAGGAGGCCCATGCTCAACGTAGAAGGGGTTCGGAACCTTGTTAGCTCATTCGCTCGGTGTAGCTAGTTCTTCAAGCTCCCGAGCTCTCCAACTCAATACAATCTAAGCAGGAGTAGGGTTTTACGTGTCCATCGCGGCCCGGACCTGGGTAAACTGCCTGCGTGAGCTCTACGATCTGCTCTTTGTGCTCCCTTCGCTCCCTTACCGTACGAACAAAGGGGCTCCGGTCCCATAGGTGCTCGTGGTGGACAGTTTCCCCCGACATCTTTGGCGCGCCAGGTAGGGGGCGTCGAGGTTGTGCGAACCTGATCCGGCGTTCACGCGGGCGCAATCTTCATCAACCTCTCCAACTTCGTTAGCTTCATCAGCAACAGCAACATGGCCCCGAAGAAGAAGGTTTCGGAGGTCGCAGGCCCGTCTGCGTCTGTTCCACCGCCACCAGAACCAACGGTGGGTGGAGGAGACGCCGGCGGAAGGGTGGTCGCCGGTGAGGAAACTCACGGCACCGCTAAATCCAAGGACAAGGCGGACGGCCGGACCAACTCCAAGGCCTCGGTCTCCGTAGATGCGCCACGTCCATCTCACCAGACGACAGGCCAGCAGCGCCATGGCACAGGAGGTGCCATCCGCTTGCTGGGCCAAGGGCAAACCGGAGGCTCGCGGGACGCTCCGGGCCATCGTCCTGGCACGAGCAAGGCGCGGTCGCCGGGGCGGGACCCTGCTCCTTCTAATCCTGTTAGGAGTCCGAGCATATCCCGCTCCTCGCGCCGCTCGCCGCCGCTCCCCTCCTCTCCAGCAGAAGCGCTCGCAAGAGCGCAACTGCTCCTCGACTTCCCTCCAGCGGCGGACAAGGCCGAAGACTGGAGGGCGACCATACAGAGCCTGATCGCCTTCGCCAACAACGACGCGCCGCAGCAGCCGGCGACCTCGCGGCCGCGGCAAGTCGAGAAGACGAAGGCTGACGGCGACAAGACCGCCGGGGGTGCGACAACCGTGCACTCCCCGCCGCGGAAGCAGAAGACGCCTCCCCGCCGGATTAACGTCGACGACGACTCCACGGCGTCGTCGGATCCGCGGGCTCGTCGGGACCAGCGCCAGGTCCTTGACGACCGGCGACAAGAAGACGCTCGGACCACAATCGAGCGCCGCCGAGAAGCCCGGCGACAATCAGATCAAAGCGCTGGGCCCGCTGTTGACACACACGCGCCCGGTGAACCAGGCGACTTGCCGTACGCGGCAGGTTGCCCTG
The DNA here is from genome assembly GCA_902687465.1 of Secale cereale. Classification (NCBI taxonomy): domain Eukaryota; kingdom Viridiplantae; phylum Streptophyta; class Magnoliopsida; order Poales; family Poaceae; genus Secale; species Secale cereale. Next base: position 639,322,541 of record LR738712.1, read on the forward strand.
CGTTTACCCGTGAGCTGCGGCGTGTCCAGTGGCCCAGCATGAAGAACTTCAAGCCCGACGTACCGGAGAAGTACGACGGCAAGACGCACCCCTCGGAATTCCTCAGCATTTACACCATCGCGGTGCAGGCTGCCGGGGGGCGCGACGAGAAGATACTGGCGAACTACTTCCCGCTGGTGCTTAAGCCGAACGTTCGTTCTTGGCTTATGCACTTGCCGGAAGGCTCCATTTCTTCTTGGGCCGATCTTTGCCACCAGTTTGTTGGCGCCTTCACGGGCGGCCACAAACCCCACGGCCAGGAGAGCGATCTCCACATCTTGGCCCAGAAGGAAGGAGAACCTCTGCGCAAGTACATCCAACGCTTCAGCCGCGTGCAGCACAACATCCCCGACGTCCACCCTGCCGCGGTTATCAGCGCGTTCCACCAGAACGTGCGTAACCGCCGCATGAGTGAGGAGATGGCCATGACCAAGATACGGGATGTCAGCGAGCTCTATGCTCTAGCTGATAAGTGCGCACGCGCCGAAGAGGGGAGAAGACTCCCCGGGGAGGATGCTGGCGCAGGAGGAAGCGACAGCGAAGATGCCGCCCCGGCAAAGAAGAGCCGGCGGCAGAACAATAGGAAGAAGAAGAGCAAGGAAGTGCTTGCCATCGAGAAGTCCGGCAAGGAGGCTCCCGCCAAGCAAACACAGGCTGGCGGCTCCGGCAAGGAGCCTGCCCCTGTAGCGGCAGCCGACAAGCAGGATGGCTCCGACAAGCAATATTGCAAGATCCACCGCACCAAGGGCCACGACCTCTCCAACTGCAAACGCGTTGAGTACCTCGTCGAGCAGCAGAAAGCTGAGTACGAGCGGCGCGACAAGGAGAAGGCCCAAGGTGGCGGTGGAGAGCCAAGCAAGAAGCGGCCGTTCAATGGCCGGGGAGGACGCCGCGGCAAGGCCAAGCAGCGGCAAGGTGATCGACCTCCCCGGGGCCGCGACAAGGACGAAGAAGACGACGACGACGACATGGAGGAAGATGATAACAGCGAGCAGGAGTTCCAGAAGGCCACGGAAGTCCTGTGCGTCGACGGCGGCGCCTCTCTGCATAGTTCCCACCGCCAACTCAAGCAGTGGGTGCGGGAAGTAAATGCAGCTGAGCCGCCCGTGGAGTCGCGCAGGCTCCTCAAATGGTCCAGCACGCCCATCATTTTTGACCTTGAGGATCAACCTGACCGCATCACTGCGGTCGGGTGCTTGCCGATGCTGGTCTCACCCACCATCCGCAACCTCAAGGTCACCAAAATGTTGGTTGACGGCGGGGCCGGGCTGAACTTGATCTCCTCAGCTGTGATCAAGAAACTCCAAATCCCAGATGGCGAGCTCGAAGAGACCGGTTCGTTCCAAGGAATAAACCCAGGGAGGAGCAAGCCCAAGGGGAAGATCACTCTGCCGGTGACCTTTGGCGGGGAGCTTAACTTCAGGACGGAGAGGATAACCTTCGATGTTGCCGATATCCCATTGCCATACAATGGGATACTTGGACGTCCTGCCCTCGCCAAGTTCATGGCAGCTTCCCACTACGCCTACAATGTACTCAAGATGCCGGGGCCGATAAGCGTCATCTCTGTCCATGGCGACAAGAAGGACGCGCTTATCTGCGCCGACAAGATCTACCGGGATGCGGCAGCCGCGGCAGAAAGCAACACACTTGCCGCTGAAGCTCCCGGGGGGAAGAAGACCAAGACCAAGTCCGGCAAGTGCTCTGGGACCCACTCCGGCAACCGCACCTCTTCGGAGTGCTGCGCTGCCGTCGAGGACATTCCATCGAGCTCCACCGGCAAGTGCAAGAAGGGGATGGCCGCTCCACCGGCAACCAAGAAGGTGTCCGCCAAGGAGGACGGCACTGGTGGTACCTTCACCATCAGTGCCACACTTGACAGCAAATAGGAAAGCGCGCTCGTTGCCTTCCTGCGGGCGAATGTCGATGTGTTTGCATGGCAACCATCTGACATCCCCGGTGTTCCCAGGAAGGTGATTGAGCACAAGCTCGCTGTTTGTCCTCATGCGCGGCCCATCAAGCAGAAGGTCAGGAAGCAAGCCGTGGAGCGCCAAGAATTCATCAACGAAGAGATCAAGAAGCTAGAAGCAGCGGGCCTAGTTAGAGGCGTGATCCATCCGACGTGGTTGGCAAACCCAGTTGTCGTGCGTAAGGCCAACGGGAAGTGGAGACTGTGTATAGACTTCACCGATGTGAATAAAGCATGTCCCAAGGATCCATTTCCCTTGCCACGCATTGACCAGATCGTTGACTCCACTGCTGGATGTGAGCTGCTCTCTTTTCTTGATGCATATTCAGACTACCACCACAATTACATTTTTACCCCTTTCTCCTACGTTGACACTTGTCGGTGACCCCTTGGACTATAAAAGGAGGCCCATGCTCAACGTAGAAGGGGTTCGGAACCTTGTTAGCTCATTCGCTCGGTGTAGCTAGTTCTTCAAGCTCCCGAGCTCTCCAACTCAATACAATCTAAGCAGGAGTAGGGTTTTACGCGTCCATCGCGGCCCGAACCTGGGTAAACTGCCTGCGTGAGCTCTACGATCTGCTCTTTGTGCTCCCTCCGCTCCCTTACCGTACGAACAAAGGGGCTCCGATGCTATCTGCAGAAGCCACCAAGTCATCGGTCCACACTTCGACGGTCCGGCGGAAGTTCTCAGCTGAAGTGACGGCGCTCTCCACCAGGCCTCGCTCCTTACGGAGCTCGTCCTTCAGCTTGGTTTCACGGTCCCGGACGGCGTCGAGCAAGTCCTTCAGCGTAGAGACCTTCAGCTCCAGATCTGCAATCGAGTCCTTGGCGGCCTTCAGCTCGTCGCCTTGCTTGGAGAGGCGCACCTGGAGTTCAGAGTTAGTGTGGGCGTCCTTCTCGCGCTCTAAGTTGAGCGCGGTGACCCTCTCCGTGCTCGCCCTCAGGAATTCCTCCAGCTGCGCCACCTTAGCCTCGAGCTCCTTCTTGGCGGTCTCCGCGGTGGCGGCGGCGGCCTTTGCTTCTTTCAACTCCCCGCCAAGGGCCTGCTCCCGGGCGGTAAGGTCTTCCTCGTGAGCGTCGAGGTTGATCTTCCGTTGGGTGAGCTCGCCTTCTCGCTGGGACAGCGCTTCTCCGGCGAGTCGCTGCTGCTCCTCGGCCTCGGCTTTCTCCAAGAGCCACTCCTGATACTCCCCGGCAAGCCTCTCGCGCTCCTCCGCCAAGTCGCGGAGGGCCGCCTGGTTGGCGGCGCGGAGCTCCGCCACGCGTTTCTCCATGTCAGCTGCGGCCTTGACGGTGAGGGCCTCCCGAGACTCGAGCTTCGCCTGCCTGACCCGGTAAAGGGCCAGGAGCCGGTGAAGCAACTTCTCCTCCTCGGGCTCGTCACTTCCGCCAGGCGCTTCGACGATCTTCAGTCCCGCGGAGGCGAGAACCTCCCCATCGAAGGTCTCTCCCTCCTCGGGGGCTCGCGACGAGGATCCCCACGGCACTTGGATGAAGACGCCATTGGGAGCCTCAAGATAGTAGGCGGACTGCTCCTTCTCGGTGGAGGGGTCGGCGGCCGGCGCAGCGCTTGACGCTCCTGCCGCCTCCGGGCCGGCAGTATGGCCGCCGTCCCCGTCCCCGGCCGCTGCGTCTGCGGTCGGAGCAGTCTCCTTCGCGGCAGGCTCGGCGGCTCCCGCCGTGTCTTCAACGACAGGGGCGTTGCCGCCGTCGCCCTGCGCGCCCTCCTCCTCGACGACGATCTCCGTCTCCATCTGCTCTGGGGGAGGAGGATCTAGAAGAAGAAGAAAAAGAAGAAGTTCAAGCAAATATCCAAAAAAGACAAGTCCAAGAAGACGAGATTACAAGACTTACATTGGCGGACTTCGTCGACGGCAGGCTCCCTCGCCGGGGAGCTCTCCCTTGGCGGGGTGGCCACCCTCACCGGGCTGCTCGCCCTTGGCGGGGTACTCGCCCTTGGCGGAGTACCCGCCCTTGGCGGAGCGCTCTCCCTCGCCGGAGAGTTCGTCCTTGGCGGGGACGGCGGGGCCTGCGGCTCCTCGGGAGTGGTCTCCGGGTGCTCCTGTGGCTGCGGCTCCAGCTCTGCACAAGACAATCAAGACAAAACAAAATGACAAGATGTTAGTACAAGACAAAAATCCTCAAGCGCGCCCGACGAGCGAAAAGGCCAAGCCCAGACTTACGTTGGGGGCTGCGCTGGGGGCTGCTCCTCGGAGCAGCGCTCGGGTCCGGCAAGCTCGTCGCCGGCGCATCCCCTGTCCCCGCGACGGGCGAGTCGTCCACGACCTCGACCACGGGAACCTTGGCCTTCTTCGCCGCCCGCTGGGCCAGGGTCCTGCAATCAAAGCAAGAAGCAAAAATCAGAATCATCCAAGAAGAAGTCAAGAATCAAGATTAAAGAAGATACAAAACTTCAAGTCCTTACTCCTGTTCCTCGTCGTCGTCGTCGCTCAGGGGGGAGAAGTCGAACTCCACCTGAGGCGCGTCTGCGCGAGGAGCGGGAGGAGAAGGCTCCCTCGGGCGCTTGGCGGTCCCCGGGGCTGGGGGCTGCGAAGACCCGGCCCCTGTGGGCGCCGAGGCCCGGGGAGCAGGCGGAGCAGCCGCTCCGCTCTGAGAAGACCTTCCTCCACTCGGCGCTGATGTGCGGGGCGCTCCCGCCGTGGCCTGCGCGCGGGTCGCCTCCGCCACGGTTGGTGTGCTGGGCGCCCCCGTCGCAGCTTGGCTCCCCCGGGTAGCTCGCGCCGCTCGGCGAGTAGGTTGTTGTCGGGGCGCCTGCGCCCTCGCTGTCGCCGTCGCCTTGTGGAGGCGCTTCAGCGGAGATCGCCTGGGACTTGCCCGGGGCGGGGAGGTCTCCGAGGACGAGGAGACGTCGTCGTTGTAGAGCCCCAGGGACCCGCCGGAGTCCTCGCCGGCCCCGGCGTCCTCCTCCTCCTCCTCGGCCGGCTTGCTGGGCTCAGCGCTCTGCCCTGCGGCCGTGCTCCCTCCGGCGCCTCCGCTCCCTCCGGCACCTCTATTCCCTCCGGCAACGTCGCCCCTCGCGGCGGCCTCGGTTACGACCCCGGGGATCCCAGCATGTCGCAAAGAGGGGACCCCGGTGAGCTCGTCGGGCGGAAGCTTCAGCAGCTTGCGGATCTCCGCCTCCTCTGCTTGGCTGGACGCTTCCGCAGCCTCTGCCTCTTCAACTGTGAACCCAAATTCCCCTGCCGCTGCGGCTGCGGCGGCCTCTTCAACCCGGGAAGTGATATAGGCAATCTCCCGATCAGTGGTGGCCCGGGTGAGTCCCTTGATCTCCTCCTTGTTCTTCGGCACCTCCACCAGGTTGTCGAAGAAGCTCATGATGGCATCTGGCTTGGGCGCAATCCATGTGGGATCAACGCCATGCGAGTCGCATGTGGGCATCATTGCGCGTAGGGGGTCCCGGGCCGTGCTGTTGCAGAGGGGCACCACTCCCCGGGGAGCTCTAAACCACTCTGGGTGGGCCGGGTCGTGCTTAAAAAGTTCCCGGACCATCCCCTTCAGCTCCAGCGACGTGAAGTTGAAATTCAGCCCTGGGCGCAGTCTCATTATGTCCGCCGCGTTGCCGTACTCCCATGCTGGCCTCTTCCTCTCCTGAAGAGGGGCAATGCGGCGGCGGAGGAAGTCTGCCCCTACTTCTCCGATGGACAACTTAGCTACCCGGAGACGAAGAATTCTGACAAGGGCGACGTTGAGCTTGATGTCGTCCGAATCCAGCTCGCTCCAGTCCCTGCCGCGTACTATAGCTGTGGTGCGCGGCGCAGTGAAAGGTTGCGGCTCGTCCTCAACTACCCAGCACCAGTCCGCGCGCCACTCTTCCCACTTGCCGCGGAGTTCCCCTTGAAGATAGGATTCTTTCTTGTTCAAGCGGAAGACCCAAGAGATCCCTCCGGAGAGGGGGGCGCCGGCCTCTACTCTAGGCGTAAAGAAGTGCCTAAAGAGCGCTACGTTCGGATAGATCCCAATATAGTTTTCGCACAGATGTGCGAAAACCGCCATCGTGAGGATGGCGTTGGGGGTGAAGTCTAGAAGGTGGAGGTTGTAGGTGTTCATGATATCGCAGAAAAATTCAGAAAAGGGAGGACAAAGGCCGCAGTGGAAGAAAACAGCGAAGAAGAAATACCCGCCGGGGTACAGATCCTTGGCGGCGGCGGGATAGACTCTGGTCCGAGGATGCGCCTTGGTCTTCTTGGCCCAGAACAAGTAGTACTTGTTCCAGAGCTCCCGCGCGCTGAGCCTCGGCGCGAAGACGACATTCCTCTTCCGCAGCAGAGCAAGCCTCGCCGCCTGCTCGGATTTCTCCTTCTTGGTCTTCTCCGCCTTCGCCTTCTCGGTCTTCGGGGCCATGGCGGAGGCGGCGAGGGAAGGGGAGCGAGGAGTCCGGCGGCGCCGCAGATGCAAGAGACGGCGGAGGAGGTGTGGAGGCGGAGCGCAGAGGGGAATTTCTGGAGATAGAAGAAGCAATGAAAGCGTAGGAGGGGAACCGCTCCTGCTTCCTCTGCTTTTATGGGGAAGTGGGGGACGTTTCGCTCTTTCCATTAAAGAACGTGGCCACGTTCTCTCCCACGACGCCGCAATCGACGCGTGCCGTTAGGGAGGGACGCGGCGGATGCGGAAGGGGATTCGGCGTGCCGCGGGCCGCGCGTGCCCGTGCACTGTTTTGGGCCTGGCCCAACAGCGCTTGGCACCGTGTGTGGCCCAGGCCCGGGGGCTCCTGTCGGTGTACTAAGGTAGGGGTACCTCAGTACCCCAACTTGTGCACGGGCAGTAGCAGCTTCCCGCGGCAGGGCCTACCACGTGCTTGCCGGAGACCTTTCTGATCCATATGAAGCCATTCAAAAACAAATATACAAGACAGAAGATCAAGACCCCGGCAAGTGGAGCTTGCCGGGAAGGCCATCCCTAGCTCGAGGTCATCATTTTAACACAAGACCCTGGCAAGAGGAGCTTGCCAGGAAGACTAGAAGATTACATCACAGAAGACAAGCCTCGGCGCACTCTGCGCCCCGGCAAGACTCGGGGAGCGACAAGCTTCCCGACCCGACAAGCTCAAGTCCCCGGCAAGGTGCTTGCCGGGGGAAGTCTGCACTGTGTGCCCGCGCTCCAGCTCATCGGCCCACGCGTCGCCTTGGGACCATTCCAGGGACGCGTGGCGGATGGCTGTGCAGCCTGGGGGGACACGGTGGCACTACACAGTGACGAAGCTGTCGCCGTGGCAAACGGAGACGCTAGGGCGGGTGCTTTTGGGGTCGACGGCGACGGGCATTAAATGCTCTTGTCCCCCACTGTCAAAGTAGGTGATGACCACTGTTCATGCACTGTTCATCCACTATTCCCGCACTGTTACAACTACCACCACAATTACATTTTTACCCCTTTCTCCTACGTTGACACCTGTCGGTGACCCCTTGGACTATAAAAGGAGGCCCATGCTCAACGTAGAAGGGGTTTGGAACCTTGTTAGCTCATTCGCTCGGTGTAGCTAGTTCTTCAAGCTCCCGAGCTCTCCAACTCAATACAATCTAAGCAGGAGTAGGGTTTTACGCGTCCATCGCGGCCCGAACCTGGGTAAACTGCCTGCGTGAGCTCTACGATCTGCTCTTTGTGCTCCCTCCGCTCCCTTACCGTACGAACAAAGGGGCTCCGGTCCCATAGGTGCTCGTGGTGGACAGTTTCCCCCGACATCCGGCGATCGATTACGGCGGCGATGTGGCTGGATGGTTGGTTTAGGGGCTCTAGCATCGACTAGGAGGTGTACTGATTCCATTTCGGTGCCTAACTCAGTAAGGTAGGGGCGGTTACGGCCTGTCCCCAACGGAACAGCCGTACGGCACGTCGGCGGCAGAGAGCGAACTCTGTGCATGCCAGGCCACGGCGACGGTGCTGCAGGCGTGTGCTGGCAAGGAGAGGTCCACGCGGAGCCTCCAGGCGACTTGGGCGGTGCCGAACGGCATTGTGCCGCAGGGTGCCCCCTGTCGGCTGCCACAGGTGGCTCTGTCGCCGCGGAAGACGCCGGCGCGGGCGGGCCAGGGTGCCACCGACGCCAAGAACCAGCCAAGTGCGTGTGCGGCGCTCTGGATAAGAGCGAGCTGCAGTGCAGCAACGATCCAAAGAGGCACTGGTGAGATTGACGAACGTTCTTTGACAAAGCTGCATTGTCGCCTGTTAACTTCAGTTAACCTTTTCTGAAACTGATAGAAACAGTGCACGCCAGGTGTTTGACGAAATGATTTTGACATGTGGAAAATCTTTCTAGAGCTGATATTTGGTGGAGTGGTCTCTTGATGCATCTAGAGGCTGCCTGAATTTTCACAGATTTTTAGGAGGAAGAAAAATATGAATTTCACCAAAATTTGCAAATCTGGTCCAAACTTGCAGCCAGTGAAATTTGAATTTTTTTAACTATGGACCAGTGAAACAAGATGGATCCAGGTTGTGGGTACTAAGGACTATCCAGGGGAGTTGGTTTGGAATCAAAAATGAAAATGAACATGGTGGTTCCTTTGTAAATCACCAAAGTTCATTTTAAAAGACAGAAATTTATTTTGGTCTAAAATAAATAGAAGAAAAATTCCAATAAGGTTGAAACCTACTAGAATTGATGAGAGACTTGTTTCAAGGTGAAGAGGAGGTCTTGGAGAGAAATACTTTCATTGGGTGCCATGGCAAGAAAGGTTTGAAAGAGGAAGACAAGTCCAAGATTTCTTATATGATGGATATTCATGGAGGGAAAAGAATCAAACAAACCCTATTGAGAAAAAAATAACTTGTGTTGAGCTAACACAAGAAGAAAACCTTCAAGACCAGAACCAAGCTTGAGAAGAACACACAAACTTTGGTCAGAATAGATTTTAGAAAAGGGGTTTTAAGAGAAAATCAAATATCCCCCTTCCAAAAGACCAAAAGTTGGAAGAAAACCAAATCCAAAAATTTGGAGTGTTACATCTCGTTGCTATGCTTCTAGTAGATAGATCTTGCGTGATCGTAGGAAAAATTTGAAATACTACGTTCCCCAACATTGCCATCATGAGCCAGGTCTATGTGTAGATGATATGCACGAGTAGAACACAAGTGAGTTGTGGACGATACTAGTCATACTGCTTACTAGCATGTCATACTTTGATTCGGCGGTATTGTTGGATGAAACGGCCCGTACCGACATTACGCGTACGCTTACGCGCGACTGGTTCTACCGACGTGCTTCACACACAGGTGGCTGGCAGGTGTGAGTTTCTCCAACTTTAGTTGAATCGAGTGTGGCTACGCCCAGTCCTTGTGATGGTTAAAACAACACATACTTGACAAAAAATTGTTGTGGTTTTGTATGCGTAGGTAAGAACGGTTCTTGCTAAGCACGTAGCAGTCACGTAAAACTTGCAACAACAAAGTAGAGGACGTCTAACTTGTTTTTGCAGGGCATGTTGTGATGTGATATGGTCAAGACATGATGAGTTATACGTTATTGTATGAGATGATCATGTTTGTAAAGTTATCGGCAACTGGTAGGAGCCATATGGTTGTCGCTTTATTGTATGAAATACAATCGCCATGTAATTGATTTACTTTATCACTAAGCGGTAGCGATAGTCGTGGAAGCAATAGTTGTCAAGACGACAACGATGCTACGATGGAGATCAAGGTGTCGCGCCGGTGAAGATGGTGATCATGACGGTGCCTTGGAGATGGAGATCAAAAGCACAAGATGATGATGGCCATATCATGTCACATATTTTGATTGCATGTGATGTTTATCTTATTATGCTTCTTATTTTGCTTAGTACGGCGGTAGAATTATAAGATGATCCCTTACAAAATTTCAAGGTACAAGTGTTCTCCCTGAGTATGCACCATTGCGAAAGTTCGTCGTGCCGAGACACCACATGATGATCGGGTGTGATAAGCTCTACGTTCAAATACAACGGGTGTAAGCCAGTTTTGCACACGCAGAATACTCAGGTTAAACTTGACGAGCCTAGCATATGCAGATATGGCCTCGGAACACTGGAGACCGAAAGGTCGAGTGTGAATCATATAGTAGATATGATCAACATAAGATGTTCACCATTGAAAACTACTCCATCTCACGTGATGATCGGACATGGCTTAGTTGATTTGGATCACGTGATCATTTAGATGACTAGAGGGATGTCTATCTAAGTGGGAGTTCTTTAGTAATATGATTAATTGAACTTTAATTTATCATGAACTTAGTCCTGGTAGTATTAGCATATCTATGTTGTAGATCAATAGCTCGCATTGTAGCTCCCCGTTCATTTTATATGTTCCTAGAGAAATATAAGTTGAAAGATGATAGTAGCAACGATGCGGACTTGTTCCGTGATATGAGGATTTTCCTCATTGCTGCACAGATGAATTATGTCCTTGATGCACCGCTAGGTGACAGATCTATTGCAGGAGCAGATGCAAATGTTATGAACGTTTGGCAAAGCTCAATATGATGTCTACTTAATAGTTTAGTGCACCATGCTTTACGGCTTAGAACCGAGACTTCAAAAACGTTTTGAATGCCATGGAGCATATAAGATGTTCCAAGAGTTGAAATTAGTATTTCATACTCATGCCCGTTTCGAGAGGTATGAGACCTCTGATAGTACTTTGCCTACAAGATGGAGGAGAATAGCTCAACCAGTGAGCATGTGCTCAGATTGTCTGGGTACTACAATTGCTTGAATCAAGTGGGAGTTAATCTTCCGGATAAGATAGTAATTGACAAAGTTCTCTAGACACTATCACAAAGTTAGTAGAACTTCATGATGAACTATAATATGCAAGGGATGACAAAAGTAATTCCCGAGCTCTTCGCGATGCTGAAATCGGCGAAGGTAGAAATCAAGAAAGAGCATCAAGTGTTGATGGTTAACAAGACCACTTGTTTCAAGAAAAGGACAAAGGGATAGAAGGGGAACTTCAAGAAGAATGACAAGCAAGTTTTCACTCCCGTGAAGAAACCCAAAGCTAAACTCAAGCATGAAACTAAGTGCTTCTACTGCAAAGGAAATGGTCACTGGAAGTGGAACTGCCCTAGATACTTGGCGGATAAAGAAGGATGGCAAAGTGAACAAAGGTATATTAGATATATAGATTATTGACGTGTACTTTACTAGTGTTCATAGCAAACCCTAGGTACTTGATACCAGTTCAGTTGCTAAAATTAGTAACTCGAAACGAGAGTTGCAAAATGAATAGAGACTAGTTAAAAGTGAAGTGACGATGTGTGTTGGAAGTGGTTCCAAGATTGATATGATCATCATCGCACACTCCCTATACTTTCGGGAATGGTGTAGAACCTAAATAAATGTTATTTGGCATTTGCGTTGAGCATGAATATGATTTGATCATGTTTGTTGCAATACGGTTATTCATTTAAAGTCATAGAATAATTGTTATTCTATTTACATGAATAAAACCTTCGATGGTCATACACCCAATAAAAATAGTTTGTTGGATCTCGATCGTAGTGATACACATATTCATAATATTGAAGCCAAAAGATGCAAGGTTAATGATGATAGTGCAATTTATTTGTGGCACTGCCGTTTAGGTCATATTGGTGTAAAGTGCATGAAGAAACTCCATAGTGATGGACTTTTGGAATCACTTGATTATGAACCACTTGGTGCTTGCGAACCATGCCTCATGGGAAAGATGACTAAAACTCCGTTCCCCGGAACAATGGAGTGAGCAACTGATTTATTGGAAATCATACATACTAATGTATGTGGACCGATGAGTGTTGAGGCTCGCGGCGAGTATCGCTATTTTCTGACCTTCACTGATGATTTGAGCAGATATGGGTATATCTACTTGATGAAACACAAGTCCAAAACATTTGAGTAGTTCAAAGAATTTCAGAGTGAAGTAGAGAATCATCGTAACAAGAAAATAAAGTTTCTACGATCTGATCGTGGAGGCGAATATTTGAGTTACGAGTTTGGTCTTCATTTGAAACAATATGGAATAGTTTCATAACTCACGCCACCCGGAACACCACAGCGTAATGGTGTGTCCGGACATCGTAACCGTACTTTATTAGATATAGTGCGATCTATGATGTCTCTTACCAATTTACCACTTTCGTTTTGGGTTATGCATTAGAGACAACTGCATTCACGTTAAATAAGGGCACCATCTAAATCCGTTGAGACGACACCTTATGAACTGTGGTTTGGCAAGAAACCACAGTTGTTGTTTCTTAAAGTTTGGGGCTGCGATGCTTATGTGAAAAAGCTTCAACCTGATAAGCTCAAACCCAAGTCGGAGAAACATGTCTTCATAGGATACCCAAAGGAGACTGTTGGGTACACCTTCTATCACAGATCCAAAGGCAAGATATTCGTTGCTAAGAATAGATCCTTTCTAGAGAAGGAGTTCCTCTCGAAAGAAGCGAGTGGGAGGAAAGTGGAACTTGATGAGGTAATTGTACCTTCTTCCGAATTGGATAGTAGTACATCACATAAACTAGTTCCAGTGATTCCTACACCAATTTGTGAGGAAGCTAATGATGATGATCATGAAACTTCGGATCAAGTTACTGTTGAACTTCGTAGATCAACCAGAGTACGTTCCGCACTAGAGTGGTACGGCAACCCAGTTCTGGAAGTCATGTTACTAGACCATGATGAACCTACGAACTATGAGGAAGCAATGATGAGCCCAGATTCCGCAAAATGGCTTGAGGCCATGAAATCTGAGATGGGATCCATGTATGAGAACAAAGTGTGGACTTTGGTTGACTTGCCCGATGATCGGCAAGCCATCGAAAATAAATGGATCTTCAAGAGGAAGACCGACGCTGGCGGTAATGCTACTGTTTACAAAGCTCGACTTGTTGCGAAAGGTTTTCGACAAGTTCAAGGAGTTGACTACGATGAGACTTTCTCACTCGTAGCGATGCTTAAGTCTGTTCGAATCATGTTAGCAATTGCCGCATTTTATGAAATTTGGCAAATGGATAACAAAAATTGCGTTCTTTAATGGATTTATTAAAGAAGAGTTGTATATGATGCAACTAGAAGGTTTTGTAAATCCTAAAGGTGCTAACAAAATGTGCAAGCTCCAGCGATCCATCTATGGACTGGTGCAAGCATCTCGGAGTTGGAATATACGCTTTGATAAGTTGATCAAAGCATATAGTTTTATACAGACTTGCGGTGAAGCCTGTATTTACAAGAAAGTGAGTGGGAGCACTACAGCCTTTCTGATAAATATATGTGAATGACATATTGTCGATTGGAAATGATGTAGAATTTTCTGGAAAGCAGAAAGGAGTGTTTGAATGGAGTTTTTCAAAGAAAGACCTCGGTGAAGCTGCTTACATATTGAGCATCAAGATCTATAGAGATAGATCAAGACGCTTGATAAGTTTTTTCAATGAGTACATACCTTGACAAGTTTTTTTTTGAAGTAGTTCAAAATGGAACAATCAAGGAAAGAGTTCGTGCCTGTGTTGCAAGGTATGAAGTTGAGTAAGATTCAAAACCCGATCACGGCAGAAGATAGAGATAGAATGAAAGCCATTCCCTATGCCTCAACCATAGGCTCTTTAAAGTATGCCATGACCTGTTGTGTACCTTGCCATGAGTTTGGCAAGGAGGTACAAAAGTGATCCAGGAGTAGAACACTAGACATCGGTCAAAATTATCCTTAGTTACCGGATGACTAAGGAAATATTTCTCGATTATGGAGGTGATAAAGAGTTCGTCGTAAAGAGTTAGGTCGATGCAATCTTTGACACCGATCTGGATGACTCTGAGTCTCGATCTGGATACATATTGAATGTAGGAGCATTTAGCTAGAGTAGCTTAGTGCAGAGCATTGTAGACATAGAAATTTGCAAAATACAAATGGATCTGAATGTGGCAGACCCATTGACTAAACCTCTCTCACAAGCAAAACATGATCACACCTTAGTACTCTTTGGGTGTTAATCACATGGCGATGTGAACTAGATTACTGACTCTAGTAAAACTTTTTGGGTATTGGTCACATGGCGATGTGAACTATAAAGTGTCAAGTCACATGGTGATGTGAACTATTGGTGTTAATCACATGGTGATGTGATCTAGATTATTGACTCTAGTTCAAGTGGGAGACTGAAGGAAATAAGACCTAGAGGCAATAATAAAGTTATTATTTATTTCCTTATATCATGATAAATGTTTATTATTCATGCTAGAATTGTATTAACCGGAAACTTAGTACATGTGTGAATACATAGACAAAACAGAGTGTCCCTAGTATGCCTCTACTAGACTAGCTCATGGATCAAAGATGGTTATATTTCCTAGCCATGGACATGAGTTGTCATTTGATCAACGGGATCACATCATTAGGAGAATGATGTGATGGACAAGACCCATCCGTTAGCTTAGCACTATGATCGTTTAGTTTTACTGCTAATGCTTTCTTGATGACTTATACATGTTCCTATGACTATGAGATTATGCAACCCCCGAATACCAGAGGAACACCTTGTGTGCTATCAAACGTCACAACATAACTGGGTGATTATAAAGATGCTCTATAGGTGTCTCCGAAGGCGTTCGTGGTGTTGCCATAGATCAAGAATAGGATTTGTCACTCCGAGTGTCGGAGAGGTATCTCTGGGCCCTCTCGGTAATACACATCATAATAAGCCTTGCAAGCAAATGACTAATGAGTTAGTCACAAGATGATTTATTACGGAACGAGTAAAGAGACTTGCCGGTAACGAGATTGAACTAGGTATTGAGATACCGACGATCAAATCTCGGGCAAGTAACATACCGATGACAGAGGGAACAATGTATGTTGTTATGCGGTTTGACCGATAAGGATCTTCGTAGAATATGTAGGAGCCAATATGAGCATCCAGGTTCTGCTATTGGTTATTGGTCGGAGATGAGTCTCGGTCATATCTACATAGTTCTCGAACCCGTAGGGTCCGCACGCTTAACGTTTGATGACAATCGGTATTATGAGTTTATGAGTTTTGATGTACCGAAGGTAGTTCAGAGTCCCGGATGACATCGGGGACATGACGAGGAGTCTCGAAATGGTCGAGACGTAAAGATCGATATATTGGAGGACTATATTCGGACATCGGAAAGGTTTCGAGTGATTCGGGTATTTTTCGGAGTACCGGAGAGTTATGGGAATTCGCCGGGGAGTATATGGGCCTTATTGGGCTTTAGGGGAAAGAGAGAGAGGAGGTTGCGCCCTCCCCCAAGGCTTAGTCTGAATTGGACTAGGGGAAGGGGCTGCGCCCCCTCCTTCCTTCTCTTCTCTTTTCCCTTTCCGTCTCTCCTACTCCTACTACTTGGAAGGGCTCCTAGTTCTACTAGGAAAGGGGGAATCCTACTCCCGGTTGGAGTAGGACTCCTCAGGGCGCGCCATAGTAGAGGGTCGGCCCTCCCCCTCCTCCACTCCTTTATATACAGGGGTGGGGGGCATCCCATAGACACACAAGTTGATCAGTTGATCTTTCCCAACTGTGTGCGGTGCCCCCCTCTACAGAAACACACCTCAGTCCTATCGTTGCAGTGCTTAGGCGAAGCCCTGCACCGGTAGCTTCATCATCTCCATCACCACGCCGCCGTGCTGACGAAACTCTCCCGCGAAGTTCTACTGGATCAAGAGCTCGTGGGACGTCATCAAGCTGAACTTGTGCTGAACGCGGAGGTGCCATACGTTCGGTGCTTGATCGGTTGGATCGCGAAGAAGTTTGACTACATCAACCGCGTCACTAGACACTTCTGCTTTCGGTCTACGAGGGTACGTAGAGACACTCTCCCCTCTCGTTGCTATGCTTCTAGTAGATAGATCTTGCGTGATCATAGGAAAATTTTGAAATACTACGTTCCCCAACATGAGATTATGCAACTCCCGAATACAGGAGGAACACTTTGGGTCCTATCAAACATCACAACGTAACTGGGTGATTGTAAAAATGCTCTACAGGTGTATACGAAGGTGTTTGTTGGGTTGGTATGAATCGAGATTAGGATTTGTCACACCGAGTGTCGGAGAGGTATCTCTGGGCCCTCTCGATAATGCACATAACTATAAGCCTTGCAAGCAAATGACTAATGAGTTAGTCATGAGATGATATATTAGGGAACGGGTAAAGAGACTTGTCAGTAACAAGATTAAACTAGGTATGATGATATCGATGATCGAATCTCGGGCAAGTAACATACCGATGACAAAGGGAATGACGTATGTTATTATGCGGTTTGACCGATAAAGATCTTCGTAGAATATGTAGGAGCCAATATGAGCATCCAGGTTCCGCTATTGGTTATTGATCAGAGATGTGTCTCGGTCATGTCTACATAGTTCTCGAACCCGTAGGGTCCGCGCGCTTAACGTTCTCTGACGATTTGTATCATTATTTATGTGATTTGATGACCGAAGTTTGTTCGGAGTCCCGGATGAGATCACGGACATGACGAGGAGTCTCGAAATGGTCAAGAGGTAAATATCGATATATTGGAAGGCTATATTCGAACATCGGAAAGGTTGCGAGTGATACGGGTATTTTTCGGAGTACCGAAGAGTTACAGGAACTCGCGGGGAAAGTAATGGGCCTTAATGGGCCATACGAGAAATGAGAGAAGGGCCACAAGGGTTTGCCGCCCCCCCATGGCAAGTCCGGATTGGACGAGGGAGGGGGCGGCGCCCCCCTCTCTTTACTTCTCCCTCTCCTACTCCTTCCCTCTCTCCCCTCTTGGAAAAGGAAGGGTACTCCAACTAGGACTGGGAATCCTAATTGGACTTCCCCTATAGGCGCGCCCCTCCTAGCCCGACCTCCTCCTCCTCCCTCCTTTATATACGTGGGCAGGGGGCACCCCAAAGGCACAACAGACAATCTCTTAGCCGTGTGCGGTGCTCCCCTCCACAGTTACACGCTTCGGTCATATCGTTGCAGTGCTTAGGCAAAGCCCTGCGCCGGTAACTTCATCATCACCGTCACCACGCCGTCGTGCTGACGAAACTCTCCCTCGTCCTCAACTGGATCAAGAGCTCGAGGGACGTCATCGTGCTGAACGTGTGCTGAACATGGAGGTGCCGTACGTCCGGTACTTGGATCGGTTGGATCGTGAATACGTTCGACTACATCAACCGTGTTACTAAACGCTTCCACTTTCGGTCTACGAGGGTACGTGGACACACTCTCCCTGCTCGTTTCTATGCTTCTCCTAGATAGATCGTGCGTGATCGTAGGTAATTTTTTTGAAATACTTCATTACCTAATAGTGGTACCAGAGCCAGGTCTATGCGTAGATGATATGCACGAGTAGAACACAATGAGTTTTGGGCGACAATAGTCATACTGCTTACCAGCATGTCATACTTTGATTCGGTGGTATTGTTGGATGAATCGAATGTGACTACACCCGGTCCCTGTATTGAATGTCATCTTATATTGCTGGCGGGTGTCAGTTTCTCCAACTTTAGTTGAATCGAATGTGACTACACCCGGTCCTTGTTGAAGGTTAAAACAACACACTTGACGAAAAATTGTTGTGGTATTGATGCGTAGGTAAGAACTGTTCTTGCTAGAAGCCTGTAGCAGCCATGTAAAACTTGCAACAACAAAGTAGAGGACGTCTAACTTGTTTTTGCAGGGCATGTTGTGATGTGATATGGTCAAGACATGATGAGTTATACGTTATTGTATGAGATGATCATATTTTGTAAATTATCGGCAACCGGCAGGAGCCTTATGGTTGTCTCTTTATTGTTGCATGTGATGTTTATCTTATCATGCATCTTATTTTGCTTAGTACGGCGGTAGCATTATAAGATGACCCCTTACAAAATTTCAAGGTACAAGTGTTCTCCCTGAGTATGCACCGTTGCGATAGTTCGTCGTGCCGAGACACCATGTGATGATCGGGTGTGATAAGCTCTACGTCCAAATTAAACGGGTGTAAGACAGTTCTGCACATGCAGAATACTCGGGTTAAACTTGACGAGCCTAGCATGTACAGACATGGCCTCGGAACACTGGAGACCGGAAGGTCGAGCGTGAATCATATAGTAGATATGATCAACATAAGATGTTCACCGTTGAAAACTACTCCATTTCACGTGATGATCGGACATGGTTTAGTTGATATGGATCATGATGTCAACTACACAACCTTCTTCCTGTAGACGTTGTTGGGCCTCCAAGTGTAGAGGTTTGTAGGACAGTAGCAAATTTCCCTCAAGTGGATGACCTAAGGTTTATCAATCCGTGGGAGGCATAGGATGAAAATGGTCTCTCTCAAGCAACCCTGCAACCAAATAACAAAGAGTCTCTTGTGTCCCCAACACGCCCAATACAATGGTAAATTGTATAGGTGCACTAGTACGACAAAGATATGGTGGTACAAATGCAATATGGATGGTAGATATAGGTTTTTGTAATAAGGAAATATAAAAACAGCAAGGTAGAAAGTGGTAAACGTGAGTATAAACGGTGTTCCAATGCTTTGAAACAAGGCCTAGGGTTCATACTTTCACTAGTGCAAGTTCTCTCAACAATAATTGTTGGGGAACGTAGCAGAAATCAAAAAAATTCTACGCTTCACCAAGATCAATCTATGGAGTCATCTAGCAACGAGGGAGAGGGGAGTGCATCTACATACCCTTGTAGATCGTGAGCGGAAGCGTTCAAGAGAACGTGGATGATGGAGTCGTACTCGTCGTAATCCAAATCACCGATGATCCTAGCGCCGATCGGACGGCACCTCCGCGTTCAACACACGTACGGAGCAGCGACGTCTCCTCCTTCTTGATCCAGCAAGAGGGGAGGAGAGGTTGATGGAGATCCAACAGCACGACGGTGTGGTGGTGGATGCAGCGGTATTCTAGCAGGGCTTCGCCAAGCAGCGCTGGAGGAGGGAGAGGGAGGCGCCAGGGCATCGGGTGCGGCTGCCCTCCCTCCCCCCACTATATATAGGGGGCCTAGGGGGTGCGTCGGCCCTAGAGATGGGATCTCTAAGGGGCGGCGGCCTAGGGGAGGGGGCTTGCCCCCCCCCCCCCAAGTCATGTGGGCGCCCCCACCCCTAGGGTTCCCAACCCTAGGCACAGGGGGGCGCACCAGCCCAGTATGGGCTGGTTCCCTTCCCCTTTCAGCCCATGGGTCCCTCCGGGATAGGTGGCCCCACCCGATGGACCCCCGGGACCCTTCCGGTGGTCCCGGTACAATACCGGTGACCCCCGAAACTCTCCCGGTGGCCGAAACTAGACTTCCTATATATAATTCTTTACCTCCGGACCATTCCGGAACTCCTCGTGACGTCCGGGATCTCATCCGGGACTCCGAACAACATTCGGGTTACCGCATGCATATATCTCTACAACCCTAGCGTCACCGAACCTTAAGTGTCTAGACCCTACGAGTCCGGGAGACACGTAGACATGACCGAGACGACTCTCCGGTCAATAACCAACAGCGGGATCTGGATACCCATGTTGGTTCCTACATGCTCCTCGATGATCTCATCGGGTGAACCACGATGTCAAGGATTCAATCAATCCCGTATACAATTCCCTTTGTCTATCGGTATAGTACTTGCCCAAGATTCGATCGTCGGTATACCGATACCTTGTTCAATCTAGTCATGGAAAGTCTCTTTACTCATTCCGTAATACATCAACCCATGACCAACACCTTAGTCACATTGAGCTCATTATGATGATGTCTTATCGAGTGGGCCCAGAGATACCTCTCCGTCATACGGAGTGACAAATCCCAGTCTCGGTTCGTGCCAACCCAACAGATAATTTCGGAGATACCCGTTGTGTACCTTTATAGCCACCCAGTTACGTTGTGAGTTTGGCACACCCAAAGTATTCCTACGGTATCCGGGAGTTGCACAACCTCATGGTCTAAGGAAAGGATACTTGAGTTTGGAAAAGCTTTACCATTACGAACTACACGATCTTGTGCTAGGCTTAGGATTGGGTCTTGTCCATCACATCATTCTTCTAATGATGTGATGTCGTTATCAATGACATCCAATGTCCATGGTCAGGAAACCGTAACCATCTGTTGATCAACGAGCTAGTAACTAGAGGTTTACCAGGGACACATTGTGGTCTATGTATTCACACATGTATCACTATTTCTGGATAATACAATTCAAGCATGAATAACAGACAATTATCATGAACAAGGAAATATAATAATAACCATTTTATTATTGCCTCTAGGGCATATTTCCAACAGTCTCCCACTTCCACTAGAGTCAATAATCTAGTTACATTGTGATGAATCGAACACCCATAGAGTTCTGGTGTTGATCATGTTTTGCTCGTGGAAGAGGTTTAGTCAACGGATCTATATCATTCAGATCCGTATGCACTTTACAAATATCTATGTCTCGATCTTGAATATAATTCCGGATGGAGTTGAAACAACGCTTGATGTGCTTGGTCTTCTTGTGAAACCTGGGCTCCTTGGCAATGGCAATAGCTCCAGTGTTGTCCCAGAAGAGAGTCATCGGGCCCGACGCGCTTGGAATAACTCCTAGGTCGGTGATGAACTCCTCCATCCAGACTCCTTCCCGCACTGCTTCGCAAGTAGCTATGTACTCCGCTTCACATGTAGAATGCGCCACGACGCTTTGCTTGCAACTGCACCAGCTGACTTCCCCACCATTCAAAATATACACGTATCCGGTTTGTGACTTGGAGTCATCCAGATCTGTGTCAAAGCTAGCATCCACGTAACCCTTTACGACGAGCTCTTCGTCACCTCCATAAACGAGAAACATATCCTTAGTCCTTTTCAGGTACTTCAGGATGTTCTTGACCGCTGTCCAGTGTTCCATACCGGGATCACTTTGGTACCTCCCTACCAAACTTATGGTAAGGTTCACATCAGGTCTGGTACACAGCATGTCATACATAATAGAACCTATGGCTGAGGCATAGGGGATGACACTCATATTTTCTCTATCTTTTGCCGTGGTCGGGGATTGAGCCGTGCTCAATCTCATACCTTGCAATACAGGCAAGAACCCTTTCTTGGACTGATCCATATTGAACTTCTTCAATATCTTATCAAGGTATGTGCTTTGTGAAAGACCAATGAGGCGTCTCGATATATCTCTATAGATCTTGATGCCTAATATGTAAGCAACTTCTCCAAGGTCCTTCATTGAAGAACTCTTACTCAAGTAGGCCTTTATGCTTTCCAAGAATTCTACATCATTTCCCATCAGCAATATATCATCCACATATAATATGAGAAATGTTACAGAGCTCCCACTCACTTTCTTGTAAATACAGGCTTCTCCCCAAGTCTGTATAAACCCAAACGCTTTGATCACATCATTGAAGAGAATGTTCCAACTCCGAGATGCTTGCACCAGCCCACAGATTGAGCGCTGGAGCTTGCATACCTTGTTAGCATTCTCAGGATCGACAAAACCTTCCGGATGCATCATATACAGTTCTTCCTTGAGGAAGCCATTAAGGAATGCCGTTTTGACGTCCATTTGCCACATCTCATAATCATAGTATGCGGCAATTGCTAACATGATTCGGACGGACTTCAGCATCGCTACGGGAGAGAAAGTCTCATCGTAGTCAATCCCTTGAACTTGTCGATAACCTTTAGCGACAAGTCGAGCCTTGTAGATGGTCACATTACCATCCGCGTCAGTCTACTTCTTAAAGATCCATTTGTTTTCTATGGCGTGCCGATCATCGGGCAAGTCCACCAAAGTCCATACTTTGTTTTCATACATGGATCCTATCTCGGATTTCATGGCTTCAAGCCATCTGTTGGAATCCGGGCCCGCCATCACTTCTTCATAGTTCGAAGGTTCACCGTTGTCCAACAACATGATTTCCACGATAGGGTTGCCGTACCACTCTGGTGCGGAACGTGTCCTTGTGGACCTACGAAGTTCAGTAGTAACTTGATCTGAAGCTTCATGATCATCATCATTAACTTCTTCCCTAGTCGGTGCAGGCACCACAGGAACATCTTCCCGCGCTGTGCTACTTTTCAGTTCGGAACGGGTGACTGTCACCTCATCAAGTTCCACATTCCTCCCACTCACTTCTTTCGAGAGAAACTCTTTCTCTAGAAAGGATCCATTCTTGGCAACGAAGACCTTGCCTTCGGATCTGAGGTAGAAGGTGTACCCAATAGTTTCCTTTGGGTATCCTATGAAGACGCATTTTTTCCGATTTGGGTTCGAGCTTTTCAGGTTGAAGTTTCTTGACATAAGCATCGCAACCCCGAACTTTCAGAAATGATAGCTTAGGTTTCTTGACAAACCAAAGTTCATACGGTGTCGTCTCAACGGATTTAGACGGAGCCCTATTTAAAGTGAATGCGGCAGTCTCTAAAGCATAACCCCAAAATGATAGCGGTAAGTCGGTAAGAGACATCATAGATCGCACCATGTCCAACAAAGTACGATTACGACGTTCGGACACACCATTACGCTGAGGTGTTCCAGGCGGTGTCAATTGTGAAACAATTCCACAGTTCCTTAGGTGCGTGCCAAATTCGTGACTTAAATATTCTCCTCCACGATCCGATCGTAAGAACTTTATTTTTCTATCACGTTGATTCTCAACCTCATTCTGAAATTCCTTGAACTTTTCAAAGGTCTCAGACATGTGTTTCATTAAGTAGACATACCCATATCTACTTAAGTCATCTGTGAGGGTGAGAACGTAACGATAGCCTCCGCGAGCTTCAACACTCATTGGACAGCACACATCGGTATGTATGATTTCCAATAAGTTGGTTGCTCGCTCCATTGTTCCTGAGAACAGAGTCTTGGTCATCTTGCCCAAGAGGCATGGTTCGCACGTGTCAAATGATTCATAATCTAGAGACTCCAAAAGTCCATCTGCATGGAGCTTCTTCATATGTTTGACACCAATATGACCAAGGCGGCAATGCCACGAGTATGTGGGACTATCATTATCAACCTTACATCTTTTGGCACTCACACTATGAATATGTGTAACATCATGTTCGAGATTCATTAAGAATAAACCATTGAACAGCGGGGCATGACCATAAAACATTTCTCTCATATAAATAGAACAACCATTATTCTCGGATTTAAATGAGTAGCCATCTCGCATTAAACGAGATCCAGATATAATGTTCATGCTCAAAGCTGGTACTAAATAACAATTATTAAGGTTTCAAACTAATCCCGAGGGTAGATGTAGAGGTAGCGTGCCGACGGCGATCACATCGACCTTGGAACCATTCCCGACGCGCATCGTCACCTCGTCCTTCGCCAGTCTCCGCTTATTCCGCAGCTCCTGCATTGAGTTACAAATGTGAGCAACTACACCAGTATCAAATACCCACGAGCTACTACGAGCGCTGGTAAGGTACACATCAATAACATGTATATCACATATACCTTTGACGTTGCCAGCCTTCTTATCTGCTAAGTATTTGGGGTAGTTCTTCTTCCAGTGACCCGTTCCCTTGCAATAAAAGCACTCATTTTTAGGCTTGGGTCCATTATTTGGCTTCTTCCCGGCAACTGGCTTACCGGGCGCGGCAACTCCTTTGCCGTCCTTCTTGTAGTTCTTCTTACCCTTGCCTTTCTTGAACTTAGTGGTTTTATTCACCATCAACACTTGATGCTCTTTCTTGATCTCCACCTCCGCTGATTTCAGCATTGAATACACTTCGGGAAGGGACTTCTCCATCCTTGCATATTGAAGTTTATCACGAAGCTCTTGTAGCTAGGTGGGAGCGACTGAAGGATTCTATCAACGACCGCTTCGTCTGGGAGATTCATTCCTAACTGAGACAAGCGATTGTGCAACCAAGACAATTTGAGTATGTGCTCAATGACAGAACTTTTCTCCTCCATCTTACAACTGTAGAATGCGTCAGAGACGTCATATCTCTCGACTCGGGCATGAACTTGGAAAACCATTTTCAGCTCTTGGAACATCTCATATGCTCCGCGGTGCTCAAAACGCTTTTGGAGCCCCGGTTCTAAGCTGTAGAGCATACCGCACTGAACCAGGGAGTAATCATCACAACGCGATTGCCAAGCGTTCATAACGTCTTGGTTTGCCGGGGCGGGAGTGTCACCTAGCGGTGCTTCAAGGACATATGTTTTTTGGCAGCTATGAGGATGATCCTTAGGTTACGGACCCAATCCGTATAGTTGCTACCATCGTCTTTCAGCTTGGGTTTCTCTAGGAATGCGTTGAAGTTTAGGGTAACATGAGTGTGGGCCATTTGATCTACAAGACATATTGTAAAGATTTTAGACTAAGTTCATGCAATTAAGTTCATCTAAACAATTCAATGAACTCCCACTCACATAGACATCTCTCTAGTCATCTAAGTGTTACATGATCCGAATCGACTAGGCCGTGTCCGATCATCACGTGAGACGGACTTGTCATCAACGGTGAACATCTTCATGTTGATCATATCTTCTATACGACTCATGTTCGACCTTTCGGTCTTCCGTGTTCCGAGGCCATGTTTGTACATGCTAGGCTCGTCAAGTGAACCCTAAGTGTATTGCGTGTGTAAATCTGGCTTACACCCGTTGTATGCGAATGTTAGAGCCTATCACACCCGATCATCACATGGTGCTTCGGAACAACGAACCTTAGCAACGGTGCACAGTTAGGGGGAACACAATTCTTGAAATTTTAGTGAGAGATCATCTTATTCACTACCGTCGTTCTAAGCAAATAAGATGTAAAAACATGATAAACATCACATGCAATAAAATAGTGACATGATATGGCCAATATCATTTTGCTCCTATGATCTTCATCTTCGGGGCTCCATGATCATCATCGTCATCGGCATGACACCATGATCTCCATCATCATGATCTCCATCATCGTGTCTTCATGAAGTCGTCTCGCCAAACATTACTTCTACTACTATGGCTAACGTTTAGCAATAAAGTAAAGTAATTACATGGCGTTATTCAGTGACACGCAGGTCACACAATAAATAAGACAACTCCTATGGCTCCTGCCGGTTGACATACTCATCGACATGCAAGTCGTGATTCCTATTACAAGAACATGATCAATCTCATACATCACATATATATCATTCATCACATCCTCTTTGGCCATATCACATCACACGGCACATGCTGCAAGAACAAGTTAGGCGTCCTCTAATTGTTGTTGCAAGTTTTTACGTGGATGCTATAGGTTTCTAGCAAAAACGTTTCTTACCTACGCCAAAACCCCAACGTGATATGTCAATTTTTATTTACCCTTCATAGGGACCCTTTTCATCGAATCCGATCTGACTAGAGTGGGAGAGACTGTCACCCGCTAGCCACCTTATGCAACTAGTGCATGTCAGTCGGTGGAACCTATCTCACGTAAGCGTACATGTAAGGTCGGTCCGGGCCGCTTCATCCCACGATGCCGCCGAATCAAGATAAGACTAGTAGCGGCAAGAGAATTGAACAAATCTACGCCCACAACTACTTTGTGTTCTACTCGTGCAAGATACTACGCATAGACCTAGCTCTGATGCCACTGTTGGGGAACGTAGCAGAAATCAAAAAAATTCTATGCTTCACCAAGATCAATCTATGGAGTCATCTAGCAACGAGGGAGAGGGGAGTGCATCTACATACCCTTGTAGATCGCGAGCGGAAGCGTTCAAGAGAACGTGGATGATGGAGTCATACTCGTCGTGATCCAAATCACCGATGATCCTAGCGCCAAACGGACGGCACCTCCGCGTTCAACACACGTACGGAGCAGCGACGTCTCCTCCTTCTTGATCCAGCAAGGGGGGAGGAGAGGTTGATGGAGATCCAGCAGCATGACGGCGTGGTGGTGATGCAGCGGTATTCCAGCAGGGCTTCGCCAAGCAGCGCTGGAGGAGGGAAAGGTGTCACGGGAGGGAGAGGGAGGCGCCAGGGCATCGGGTGCGGCTGCCCTCCCTCCCCCCACTATATATAGGGGGCCTAGGGGTTGCGCTGGCCCTAGAGATGGGATCTCTAGGGGAGTGGCAGCCTAGGGGGGGGGCTTGCCCCCCAAGTCATGTGGGCGCCCCCACCCCTAGGGTTCCCAACCCTAGGTGCAGGGGGAAGGCCCAAGGGGGGCGCACCAGCCCACTATGGGATGGTTCCCTTCCCCTTTCAGCCCATGGGGCCCTCCGGGATAGGTGCCCCACTCGGTGGACCCCCGGGACCCTTTCGGTGGTCCCGGTACAATACAGGTGACCCCCGAAACTCTCCCGATGGCCGAAACTGGACTTCCTATATATAATTCTTTACCTCCGGACCATTCCGGAACTCCTCGTGGCGTACGGGATCTCATCCGGGACTCCGAACAACATTCGGGTTACCGCATGCATATATCTCTACAACCCTAGCGTCACCGAACCTTAAGTGTGTAGACCCTATGGGTTCGGGAGAGACGTAGACATGACCGAGACGACTCTCCGGTCAATAACCAACATCGGGATCTGGATACCCATGTTGGTTCCTACATGCTCCTCGATGATCTCATCAGATGAACCACGATGTCAAGGATTCAATCAATCTCTTATACAATTCCCTTTGTCTATCAGTATAGTACTTTCCCGAGATTCGATCGTCGGTATACCGATACCTTGTTCAATCTCATCATGGAAAGTCTTATTATCATTCTGTAATACATCATCCCGTGACAAACACCTTAGTCACATTGAGCTCATTATGATGATGTCTTACCGAGTGGGCCCAGAGATACCTCTCCGTCATACGGAGTGACAAATCCCAGTCTCGGTTCGTGCCAACCCAACAAATACTTTCGGAGATACCCGTTGTGTACCTTTATAGCCACCCAGTTACGTTGTGAGTTTGGCACACCCAAAGTATTCCTACGGTATCCGAGAGTTGCACAACCTCATGGTCTAAGGAAAGGATACTTGACATTGGAAAAGCTTTACCATTACAAACTACACGATCTTGTGCTAGGCTTAGGATTGGGTCTTGTCCATCACATCATTCTTCTAATGATGTGATCTCATTATCAATGACATCCAATGTCCATGGTCAGGAAACCGTAACCATCTGTTGATCAACGAGCTAGTAACTAGAGGTTTACCAGGGACACGTTGTGGTCTATGTATTCACACATGTATCACTGTTTCCGGATAATACAATTCAAGCATGAATAACAGACAATTATCATGAACAAGGAAATATAATAATAACCATTTTATTATTGCCTCTAGGGCATATTTCCAACAGTCTCCCACTTGCACTAGAGTCAATAATCTAGTTACATTGTGATGAATCGAACACCCATAGAGTTCTGGTGTTGATCATGTTTTGCTCGTGGAAGAGATTTAGTCAACGGATCTGCAACATTCAGATCCGTATGCACTTTACAAATATCTTTGTCTCCATCTTGAATATAATTCCGGATGGAGTTGAAATGACGCTTGATGTGCTTGGTCTTCTTGTGAAACCTGGGCTCCTTGGCAATGGCAATAGCTCTAGTGTAGTCACAGAAGAGAGTCATCGGGCCCGACGCGCTTGGAATAACTCCTAGGTCAGTGATGAACTCCTTCATCCAGAATCCTTCCTGCACTACTTCGCAAGTAGCTATGTACTCTGCTTCACATGTAGAATTTGCCACGACGCTTTGCTTGCAACTACACCAGCTGACTGCCCCACCATTCGAAATATACACGTATCCGGTTTGTGACTTGGAGTCATCCAGATCTGTGTCGAAGCTAGCATCGACGTAACCCTTTACGACGAGATCTTCGTCACCTCCATAAACGAGAAACATATCCTTAGTCCTTTTCAGGTACTTCAGGATGTTCTTGACCGCTGTCCAGTGTTCCATACCGGGATCACTTTGGTACCTCCCTACCAAACTTATGGTATGGTTCACATCAGGTCTGGTACACAGCATGGCATACATAATAGAACCTGTCGTGGAATTAACACGGCAGATGTCCGGTTTAACGGACTTGATAATGGAACCATCGCACGGGTTAGCTTGAAGGGGTTAAAAGCACATAAAGGACACAGAGGGTTTATACTAGTTCGGCCCCTTCGATGAAGGTAAAAGCCTAAGTCTAGTTTGGTTTGGTATTGCTTGGGCGTCGATGTACAGGGAGCGGATTGCTTGCCTGTGTCTCGACGGGTTGTTTCTTGCTTGTCCTTGAACCATCGCCGGGTCATCCCTTTATATAGAGGCGATGCTCGGTCCGGTTTACAGAGTCCCGAGGCCGGCTCATACTTGTGTCCGCCTCGGTCTCTGCTCTTCCTTCCTTATCTCTCAAGTTACATGATCAGGCGGTTTACAAACCGTAACTCTATACATGGGCCCTAAGATCTCATGGGCCGTAGCCTCTACTAAATATTACAATGATACAACAATATTACCATAATCCGGTTTACACTAGCCGGTTCATACCTGCTAGTAATATCCCTGACATTAGGCCCCAGAATGATTTGAACTTGTTCACATCAATCTTCCCAGTCTTGCATAATCTTCCTTCTTGTGTCTTCTCATTTTTGTAAACCGGCCCTGACGTCATCTTTGAAAATCACTTAATTTAACCATGACATCACTTCCGCATTTAACGCACCCAGCTGTCCATCTGCTTTGTTTAAAGGCCATCCCGAGAATCGAGGCGACAGAGGATCTTTATCCAATCTTTTGCCTCCTCAAATCTCGCGCCTGTCGTTTCAACTCTGCCCTTCTATAAATACTGCTGCCTCTGTTCTTTATCTCCTTTCGTTCGTTCTTCTTCCTCCGTCGCCCGAGCCCAAGACTCCGTCGTTGCCCGTCGAACTCAAATCTTCGCCGTCGTCCGTCGAGCTCAAGTCTTCGCCGACCGCTGCATCAACCTGAGCGCGACCAGAGAGACTCCACCGCCGCTTCTTGCTGTTCCAGGTATTTCATCTTCCTCACTGTAGATCCATAGCTCTAGGGTTCTTCCTCGCATCTCCGCCATTAAATCTCAGCGTTAGCTTCATCTGTTCGTCATAGGCGCCAAGTTCACAATAATTTCAGCCTTTAAGTCTTGCCCTTGAAACTTGCTTCTGTTCCGCTGCTGCATGCTTTAGATCTCGTCCTTTAAATTCATCTGCTTTGTATAAGATTCTTACAGTTCTTCCTGTAATAGTCTCGTATATATATTCCTTTTCCTGGATGCTCAGATCTATTTTACTTTAGCTGTCTGCGAAAACTTGTTTCTTCACCTTTGTAGATATGTAAAGTATTCTCCGGTTTAAACAATCATGTGCTGCTTCTGTAAAAATCTAATGACGAACACGACGGTTTAGCTCTTTCTCTTTTGTTGTCATGAACCGGTAATAATACATTTTCCTGTTTATCGCCGGGTTAGCCATATCATTAGTCCCTTGTCTAAACCGTCGCGTGATCTTTGCATATGTCTTCCGGTTTACGCCACTGTACTCGAATAATCCGGTTTTACACTTTACCCTTTCAGCACTTGTTCTTCTGTTGCTATGGCCAAACAGTTTGTCTCTTGTAACTGGGTTCCTTCCGTTATCACGGAAGAAGATTTAGCTAAAGCGGTTGCAGTTGGTACTCTGGGCCCTCAGTCCGTTTTAAAATGGCGGGCTCCAGGAGATGAATGCCCTCCTACTCCCAAAGAGGGGGAAGTTATTGTTTTCTTCGACCACATTGCTCGAGGTTTCAGTCCTCCCGGTTCAAAGTTCTTCCGGGATGTACTTGCCGCTTTCCAGCTTCACCCTCAGGACATAGGGCCCAATTCTGTTTCCAACATCTGTGATTTTCAAGTTTTCTCAGAGGTGTACTTGCAAGAGGAGCCGTCTGTCGACCTGTTCCGGGACTTCTTCCACCTGAACCGGCGAACTGAGTTTACTACTGGACCCCATCAAGAGCTGGGCGGAGTCAGTATTCAGAAAAGAAAAGATGCAGTCTTTCCTCATGCCGCTCTCCACACACACCCCAAGGATTGGAATAAGTCTTGGTTTTACTGTATTGACACTTCACCTGAAGGGGAAAACCCATTGCCGGGTTATCGCGAGCACCGTCTTCCGGAGGATCATCCCCTGCCGCAGCGCCTCAGCTCCGCAGAGCGGCCCCGATTTGCTTCTCAACTTGCCACGCTAAAGGCCGTTATGGCCAATGGCTTAACCGGAGTGGATTTTATGCGCTACTGGCTCTCTTGGAGTATCCTTCCTCTGAGCCCGCGCCCAAGCTTGATGTATAAATATTCTGGTAAACCGGATGATCCTCAACGTTTTTCTAAGGACAAACTTTCTGAATCGGAAGTCACTGAGTCTGCTAAGAAGATGCTTAATGTCTCCTTAGAGGAATGCAGTCAAACCGGATTGGCTCCATATTACAAGAAAAACAAGCTGCCTGCAGTACGTCTTACTCTCTTTCATATGTTTTGTAATCCGTTCCTTTAAATCGTTCTTTCAATTATTTTTCACCTTTTGAACAGGCTGATGATCCCTTTTGGAAAAGGAAGCCACAAGAGAAGGCTGAAAAACAGCCACGCCGGAAAGCTTTCGCTATTAAAAAGAGAAAAGCGGCTGCTGGCTCCGGTTCACATGCTGAAGATGATGATCCGGATTCCGAGGTATGGGTTAATCCGGCTTTGACTTATTCACTTTTTATCCATACTTGTGTTTACCGGTAACTTTCCACAGGAGTTGGCTGAAGGAGATAAACCGGCAGAAATTGAGGTAACTATTCTTTCTTCCGATTCAGAACCACTTCCACAAAAAAGCCGTCGGACAGTCCGGAAATATCAGTTCTCTCACCCTTATGCTCAATTGGATCCTAATTTTCTTTTGAAGAAACAGCAACATGAAGCCCTTCGCCGGATCACCCGCCATAGCGGCCTTGTAGTGGAATCATCCGGAATATCCCTTACTCCGGCTCGGAGACGCCGCTCTGAGGTTATACTCTCTCCAACCCTTCTTCATCCCAAGGCCGGGCTTATACGCAAACCACTGAAACCGTCTGACCCCAATTATCAGGATACTCCTTTATCTTCTTCCGGCGAATCAACTGCCACACAACTCCCACCCCTGAAAACTGTCCAAGGGTAAGTCTTTTTAATTTATCCGGTTCATGATTGCACTTTACTTTACAGTTCTGACTTCTTTTTCCAATTTCTTTCAGCAAACCTAAACCCAGCAAAAAGGCAAAGGCCAACAAACCAACTGCTGAGACCGCCGTTGATGATCCGGCAGTTGATCCGGATTCAACTATCCCTCCGGAAGGCGAGCCCACAATTCCACTTGAAGATCCTGCTCCTATGGATCATACTACTGTACTTGAAAATCCCAACATCGAAAACGTCCCTGAACCGGCAAGTTCTACCCGGGCTGATCCTCCTCGGACTAGCCCGGCTCCTGCTAGCCCGGCCCACACTATTATTCCACCAACGACAACTGCTTCTCCAGAGGTTCAAGTAACTGGTACGGCTTATACTGCTCCGGCTGAGCCCACTGTCTTAGCCAAACATACGGCCAAAGCAGAGAAATTGCATCAAGAAAAGGGTAAATGGAGTACCGAGCTGTCTAGCCTTGCTGATATGAGTGCCCAGGAACTCTATTCCGGGTACTTGAACCGGCTTCATAGCAGTCGAGATTATGAAGCGGGCTTAGTTAACATGATGAAGGACAAGTATGAGGTAATCCTTTGCTTTTGATTTTTGCTTTTGATGTGCTTCTGTCTATACCGTAGCAGCCCCCAAGTTCCGGTTTAGCTACGTTTAGATGGTGAACTGGTACTTCCTGATTAAGCAAATGATCTTACATTAGCCCCCAAGTGCCAGGGGCATAACTCGGTTTATGTGCCTGGGACTTGCCTGACTTTTCCATTTAATACTTCAACTATCCATTAGCCCCCAAGAGTGAAGTAGACAACTTGTTTGTGTGCTTGAGACTTGTCTTTGAATTTGCTATTGTTTGATGCTTCAACTGCCCATTAGCCCCCAAGTGTCAAGTAGACAACTTGTTTGTGTGCTTGAGACTTGCTTGACTTTTCCCTTTATTCTACTTGATTTTCATTGCAGGCTGATTTGAACCGGAGAGCTGAAGAGATCACTGAACTCCGGAACAGACTTGCTGAAACGGAGTCTGCTGCTTCTAAGGCCAAGAAAGACTTGGCATTGAGCTTAAAGACTGCTGAACAGCTGAAGAAATTCTTTGAAGAGGAGCGGACCGCCTTCGAAGTTCAGAAAAAAGATCTGGAAAAAAGGGCAAAGGACGCTGAGGAAGCCCTTAATCCGGTGACTGAAGAGTTAACCGGCTTAAAGCGGCAAATAGAATTGATGACTTCTGCTGTCTTCGGTAAATACTTAATCTATATTCCTTCTTGCATCCTTGCAATTTTAATCCGTTCCGGTTTAACTGTGATAATCATATGCAGGGCGCCGTGTCACCCATCTTGGGGATGACTTACGGAAAAAACTCAAGGCGTGTTACACTTTGGTCGAGCAGCTGTATTCCGGCGCTCAGAGGATCATAAGTGCAACATCTTTCAATAAACCGGCCCCTACGACCATCCAAGGTACATTAGAGAAGCTGTCTGTCTTGCCGGTGCCTTTGGAAGAAGTTAAGAAGTCTGCTGCTCGAGCTGGTTCCCTCATGGCGCTTACCAGAGCGAAAGCGTGGGTTCCGGACTTTGATCTGGAAGAAGCTTTGAATGGGTATCCTAATACTAAAGAAGACGGATCAGCTTTCACTGCAAAGGATCTCCATGCCCTGACGAAGGAGATGCGTCCTCTCGCCAGCAAACTTGCGGCCGAATCAGATTTATCCAGGTATCATCAAGGGTATGATTTACAGAACGAGCGGGTGGAGCGGCCGGTTTATGATACCGTCAATCTAATCCCACCAGTGCGCCCTCATACCTTCGCCCCAGATATCGATCCGTCTGAACTCATCAATGAAGAGATGTACTTTCGTGCCTTAGCGAAAATCGATTGGTGCGTCCCTGACTTCCAGCCACTTCAAGAAGAGGAGGAGATTCTGGAACAAGTTGATACCCAGCCGTCGCAGCAGGAAGAAGCGTAGTTCATATTATATCTTTGTAGTTGCAGTCTCATTTTGCTGAACAATTCTTTAATCCGTTCAGGCTTGCTATGCCTTGTAATAGGATAGCTGAAAACATTGTTCGTTTTGATCCGGATGCTCCAACTTCTTGTTTTAACGTTGCCAATTTAAATTTGGTCTGATGTGGCTTATCCTGCATATCATCTGTTCCTGCATAGATAATACTGAAAATATGTCCTAGCGGTTTTACCGCTGGACCAATTAAATTGCTCTCATAAAATATATCAAACAAGTGTTTTGTTTACACCAAAAATAACTTCATACCTGCCATCAAGCATACTTGATATTTTTAATCCGGTAGAATTTAAAATTTTCTAAGGGAACCTTTGATAGACCCAATAATAATCCCGGGTTTGATAAAAGACACCGGTTTAAATCACGCTGGAACTTTGTCCAGACATTTGTAGATATACTTGGCTTTTGCCTGATGGCTAAATCCGGGTTATAATGAACACCGGTTTAACTCATGCTGGTATTCATGACCCAGACTTTTAACTCATGCTGGTGTTCATGACCCAGACTTTTAATTTTCTAGATATGTGGTCAACTCTTGAGTTGTCCCACTCCGGATTAGAGAATCATAAAACATAAACACCAGGAATGCAAATTTGCAAATAAAACCATGTAGTCGAGGCTTTTTACGAGCTGCCAGGCTCAAAGCAAGGTTCAGCCAATCACTGGATGCGGGTACCATCCAGAGGGCCGGTCGATGGATGCATGCGGGTACCATCCATAGGAACCGGATATGACCAACAGGGGTTAAGCTAGAATTCGGGTACAATCCTGCCCCCTGCTGGCCATATAAAACTTTGCTAATCACTGGATGCGGGTACCATCCAGAGGGCCTTTATGGTTCGGGTACAACCATAGGAAGAACTTTGCCAATCACTGGATGCGGGTACCATCCAGAGGGCCTTTATGAAACTTAACCAATCACTGGATGCGGGTACCATCCAGAGGGTCTTTATGAAACTTAACCAATCACTGGATGCGGGTACCATCCAGAGGGTCTTTATGAAACTTAACCAATCACTGGATGCGGGTACCATCCAGAGGGTTTTTATGAAACTTAACCAATGACTGGATGCGGGTACCATCCAGAGGGTTTTTATGCCATGTCCTCTTGAGTCCGGATATGACCTATGCTTGAATAGAAAGCTCTTCAGTGAGTTATTACTCCATAATACATATGCCCTGCAAAATCAGTTTAAACCGATCGACTTGTTTGAAATATGACATATGATAAAAAATGTATGGTTGTCACCATAAGATACTTGTATTGGAAAAAAGGCTAAGCCCCCGGTTTACCGAGGGTGCCGGTTTATTCATTAATCATAATATATACATAAGATACAGTGGAGCTCATGCCTCAGGTATAGTAGGGCCGCAAGAGGGCGATGTTCCACGGCCTCTTTGTCTCTTCTTCCGATGTCCGTGAATCCTTGTGTTCTCGAACGTCCACTAGGTAATATGAACCGTTGTGCAGATTCTTGCTGACCACAAAGGGCCCTTCCCAAGGCGGGGATAGCTTGTGCATGTCTGTTTGATCTTGGATGAGCCGGAGTACTAAGTCTCCCTCCTGGAATGTCCTGGTCTTGATCCGGCGGATGTGATATCTGCACAAGTCTTGTTGATAGATCGCAGACCGTGCTGCCGCTATATCACGCTCTTCATCCAACCGGTCCAAACTGTCTTGCCTCGCCTGCTCGTTGGCCGCTTCAACATAGGCTGTCACCCTTGGTGAATCATGAAGGATATCACTTGGAAGGACCGCTTCAGCACCATATACCATAAAGAAAGGTGTGTAACCTGTGGACCGGTTTGGCGTAGAATTGATACTCCAAAGGACAGATGGTAACACCTCAACCCAGCACCCTGGTGTTCTTTGCAAGGGAGTCATAAGTCGGGGCTTGATACCTCGCAAAATCTCTTGATTTGCTCTTTCAGCTTGACCATTAGTTTGAGGATGGGCCACAGAAGATACGTCTAGGCGAATATGTTCCCGTTGACAAAATTCTTCCATCTCACCCTTAGATAGATTGGTGCCGTTGTCTGTGATGATGCTGTGTGGAAAGCCAAACCGGAAAATTACCTTTTTGATGAATTTAACTGCTGTTGTCGCATCACACTTGCTCACAGGCTCTGCCTCAATCCACTTCATAAACTTATCCACCGCCACCGGTAGATGAGTTTTCTGATCTTGAGATCGTTTAAAGGGCCCAACCATATCAAGCCCCCAAGTTGCGAACGGCCAAGTTATGGGTATCATCCGAAGCTCCTACGCCGGAACAAGAGCGCGCCGTGAAAACTTCTGACAAGCATCACACTTCCGGACCAGATCCGCCGCATCAGCATGAGCTGTCAACCAATAGAACCCATGTCGAAAAGCTTTAGCCACCAAAGATTTTGAACCGGCATGATGACCACAATCCTCTTCATGGATCTCACGCAGAATATCACAACCTTCCTCAGCTGACACACACCGCTGAAATGCTCCAGAGACGCTGCGATGATGAAGTTCCCCGTTCGCAATTGTCATGGACTTAGAACGCCGGACTATCTGTCGTGCCTCGATCTCGTCGTCCGGTAGCTCTCCTCGGCTCAGATACGCCAAATAGGGAAACGTCCAATCCGGAATAACATGAAGCACCGCAACTAGCTGTGCCTCCGGATCAGGAACAGCCAGGTCTTCCTCTGATGGTACTTGCACTGATGGACTGTGTAGCTCATCCAAAAAAGTATTTGGTGGTACCGGTTTAGGTTGAGAACCCAGCCGGCTCAGAGCATCGGCCGCTTCATTCCTTCGCCGGTCTATGTGATCCACCTGATACCCTTTGAAATATCCCGCAACTGCTTCAACTTCTCGTTTGTAAGCTGCCATGAGAGGATCTCTTGAATCCCACTTTCCAGATACTTGTTGTGCCACTAAATCTGAATCGCCGAAGCACTTGACCTGGCTCAAGTTCATCTCCTTTGCCATCCGCAAGCCGTGAAGTAATGCTTCATACTCTGCTGCATTATTAGTACAAGGAAACAATAAACGGAGGACATAACAAAACTTATCACCTCGCGGGGAAGTTAAAACAACTCCAGCCCCCGAGCCTTCTAACTGCCTTGAACCGTCAAAATGAATCGTCCAGTATGTAAGGTCCGGCTTCTCCTCTGGTGTTTGCAGCTCTGTCCAATCATTGATGAAATCCACCAATGCCTGAGATTTTATGGCGGTGCGTGGCACATATTTCAATTCGTGTGGGCTGAGCTCAATGGCCCACTTCGCCCCTCTACCCGTAGCTTCCCTGTTCTGGATTATATCCCCCAATGGTGCTGAACTAACAACAGTTATTGGATGGCCTTGGAAATAATGCTTCAACTTCCGGTTTGCCATGAACACACCATACACCAGTTTCTGCCAATGCGGGTACCTCTACTTGGACTCAATGAGTACTTCACTAACGTAATAGACTGGACGCTGAACCGTATATTCCTTCCTTGCTTCCCTGCGTTCAACCACGATTGCCACACTAACTGCCCGTGCGTTGGCGGCAACATATAACAGCAAAGGCTCATTATCAACAGGGGCAGCCAGGAACGGTGGCTTTGCTAGCTGTCGCTTCAAATCCTCAAACGCAGTATTTGCCTCATCACTCCATATGAACCGATCCGTCTTTCTCAGCATCTGATAAAGCGGAATCGCCTTCTCCCCCAAACGGCTGATGAACCTGCTCAATGCTGTGATCCGGCCAGCGATACGCTGAACATCATTAATGCAAGCCGGTTTAGTCAAAGATGTGATTCCCTTGATCTTCTCCGGATTAGCTTCTATTCCTCTGTTTGACACCAAAAACCCAAGGAGCTTGCCTGCCAGAACACCAAAAGCACACTTCTCCGGATTAAGCATCATCTTATAGGCCCGAAGATTGTCAAAGGTCTCCTTGAGGTCCTCTATGAGCGTTTCCTCCTTTCTTGACTTCACCACCATATCATCCACATAAGCATGAACATTTCTCCCTATCTGCCCCTTAAGACAGTTCTGTACGCAACGCTGATAAGTTGCTTGGGCACTCTTGAGCCCAAAAGGCATAGATACATAGCAAAAAGCACCAAAAGGAGTTATGAAAGTTGTCTTCTTCTGGTCTTTAACTGCCATCTTGATCTGGTGATATCCTGAGTATGCATCCAAAAAACTTAGCTGCTCACATCCCGCTGTAGCATCAATGATCTGATCAATGCGAGGGAGAGCAAAAGGATCAGTTGGACAAGCTTTGTTGAGGTCTGTGTAGTCCACACACATTCTCCACTTTCCATTCTTTTTTAACACCAGCACCGGATTAGCCAACCATTCCGGATGAAAAACTTCAACTATGAACCCTGCGGCTAAAAGCCTGGCCACCTCTTCTCCTATAGCCTTGCGCCTTTCTTCGTTGAAGCGGCGCAGATACTGTTTGACTGGTTTAAACTTCGGATCAATGTTAAGACTCTGCTCAGCGAGTTCCCTCGGTATACTTGACATGTCAGAAGGTTTCCATGCAAAGATATCCCGGTTCTCACGGATGAACTCGATGAGCGCGCCTTCCTATTTGGGATCAAGGTTAGCGCTGATAGTGAATTGCTTGGATGAATCGCCTGGCACAAAATCAACTTGCTTGGTCTCCTCCGCTGATTTAAACTTCAACGCCGGATCATGCTCCGTAGTCGGCTTGTTCAATGGGGTCATATCTGCCGGATCAACGTTATCCTTGTAAAACTTCAACTCCTCTGTAGCACATACTGCCTCCGCGTATGCAGCGTCTCCCTCTTCACACTCTAATGCAATCTTGCGACTTCCATGAACCGTGATTGTTCCTTTGTAACCCGGCATCTTGAGCTGTAGATAAACATAACATGGCCTGGCCATAAACTTGGCATAAACCGTTGATGGCTTCTCGCCCCTCGTTGGTTACCCCAAGTGGAAGGTTTGAGATGTAGTGTAGCGGAAGTTTTCCCTTGGCAAAGATACCAAGGATCGATTTCCCCTGAGACTCCCAGTTTCAACAAGAAGGTGTCAACTGCTAACGGCGCCAGATATTAGCAATCAACGTGGACCTGCAAACAGATACAAATAACTTTGCTCCCAACGAGTACAGAGAGGTTGTCAATCCCTCCGGCCTTGTCGTTTACAAAGGATCAAATGCAAGTGATAGTAGTGATAGATATTGCTGCAATAGTAAATAAAAGCGGAAAGTAAATAGCGGATGTGATCAATGATGGTAATATGGACCGGAGTACCATGATGTTCACTAGTGATGTCTCTCTCCCAAAAGACGATAAAACAGCTATGTGAGGTAAACGAATTACAGCTGGGCAATTGACAGGACCATGTGCGCAAACCAATGCTGACTAAGTTGCAAGAAAGGTAGAGGTTCAAAGCATGGGCGGTACGCCAAAGTAAGTAGACCGAAATCCATCTGCATCTACTACTAATCATCCACCTTGAGATATCTATCCAGAACATCTCGCTGGTATTAAGTTGCGAGTCCCACCCATAGTGTAAACTCAAAGCAACAGACAACTGCATTAAAAGAACTTTGCGTAAAGTAAACAATCCTTGCACCCACGGGCACAAGCACCGTTGTTTTCCCCCTTGTGGCAACAGCACATCCCCTAGACTCATGTTTCTGTCACTCAAGCTAGTCATCGAGGGGCATGAACCCACAATCAAGCATAACGTTCCCTCTTGGAGTCACTACCTACTACTTGGCCAAAGCAATAAATAACAACGGAGAACATGCAAGAATTACTTACGAACATAAATATAAAAGAGGTAGATCAAATATATTACTCAAACACAATCTGAACATAATCTCATAATCCATCGGATCCCAGCGAACTCATCATAGCAACAGCATAAGGATTACATATGTGCCTCGATCATGTAGGGCAGCTCACGAGGACTAATTAGTGAAGCACAAGAACGGGAGGAGAACATCACATAGCTACTGGTCATGGACTCATGGTCCAAGGGAGACTACTCACAACTCATCCGGGAGGCGTCCATGGTGGTGGAGAAGCTCCCGGTGGTGATCCTCCCCTCCGGCAGGGTGCCGGGAAGAGTTCTCCTGGTGCTCCCGATCTTGGAAGCGGCGGCGGCGGCGGAACATAGATGAGATCACGAAAAAGGGTTCCCGTCTCGAGGGTTTCGGGACGCGATATAAATATATGCCAAAGGGGGGCATCAGACGAGGCTCGGGGGGCCCAGGCGCCCCCCCCCCCGGCGCGGCCAGGGGGGCGCGCCACCAGGGCGCCTGGAGCCCTGGTGGCCCCCCTCCAACTGTGCTTCGGGTGCGTGGTAGCTTCTGGAACGCTGATTTTTTATATAATTTTTCCGGGATTTTTCTGGCAGTTCTCGTAATGGGAAAACCTGAAATACAAAAACAGCCGAAAACAGAAAGTGGCACTGGGGTGCACCGAGTTAATAGGTTAGTCCAAATATGATCAAAAGTGTATGGAAATGTATAAATATCATAGCAATATCACCCAAAAGAGGCATGGAGCAAGCAGAAATTATAGATACGTTTTGGACGTATCAACATCCCCAAGCTTAATTCCTGCTCGTCCTCGAGTAGGTAAATGATAACAAGAATAATTTCTGTGGTGACATGCTATTAACCATATAGGACTTTTTCATAGTCACATGACAAAAGCTTACTGAGACAATGAATCTATAGTAATTAAGTTGCCTCATGAGAAAATCTCAAAGAACTGAAAGTTTTACAATATGATACTGAAACATCAAATAGATTTGTAATGAGCATGTTGTGCAAATATGATAAAGTGATATCTCGCTTGCCCCCTTTAGTGAAGCAAAACATAAATGCAGGGGCACCTCCAAGGTTTAAGTGATGACTAGATACAATGATTTCAAAATAAACGATATCACAATCATGCAAAAGACAATGCTACTTTGGGACAATGCACATTACACTCAGAATGACAATCATGCTCTCAGTAGTTGGTGCTTTTAAAAGAAGGTGGAGACTCTCGAACCGTGGCTTTTGTTGGCAAGGTTGAAAACCCGTAGTCGGAAACAAAGACAAAAC
Organism: Secale cereale; assembly: GCA_902687465.1. Classification (NCBI taxonomy): domain Eukaryota; kingdom Viridiplantae; phylum Streptophyta; class Magnoliopsida; order Poales; family Poaceae; genus Secale; species Secale cereale. Next base: position 639,362,707 of record LR738712.1, read on the forward strand.
ATGTACCAGAGCTCTTGGTTTTAAAAACAGAGGTAATAATAATTTTTAGATTATGCATGTTCCGTCAACGAATGCTAGCAGACAACTCAATCACTTCTTGAGATGGACAAGTTTCGAGGAACGGCTCCCGAATGAGGACGATCACATCCTCTTAATCTCCTTTGTTTATCACTGCCAAAGTTTTCTGATTTCTCATGAACAAAGCGTGAAGGAGGGTTTGTTTGTTATATTAATTTTGAGCTGGGCGCACTCAATGCCAGTTCCTTCTCGTATTATGGGTTTGCACATTATACATGCAATCCCGGGGTGAAGCTTGTCCAACTTAAAAAGATTATGAATTAACTACTACTTCCTCATGAACTTAAAACAGAGGCACAAAATAAGAATGCTTTTCTTTTTGAATAATTTCGAGATGGTACATGCAAGTCTCCGTTAGGAATGGCAGGTAAATACCATGTAGGAAGGTATGGTGGACTCATATGGCATAACTGGTTTAAAAGAATTTGGATGCACAAGCAGTCAGTCCGCTTAGTACAGGTGGAGGTTAGCAAAAGACTGGGAGCGACCAACTAAGAGAGCAATGACGGTCATAATCATGCAGAGCGACAAAGCAACATTGAATCAGGCATGGAAGTTATATCGCTACTCAGAAATAAAAGATCATCAAGGCTTGACAGAATTTCTTTACAGTCTTAAATATGCGTGAGCATACGCCAAGTCAATCAAAGTAAATTCTTGAAGGAAGATATTACTAAACCACACCACATCATAGGCAAACAAATCATGTTGGTACTCCAATAACACATTGGGAACCCCCCAGCTATTTGAGACTAACCATAAGAAAACATGAACTACTAAGTGCCATTATGCACGTAGCATCTTTATCATAGACATATCAACCAATGTAACGGAAGCAAACTCTCTTAATAAGATAAGCATGATAACTAAAGAGAGTTCAAGCAACCAACTAAACAAAAGCTCTTTAGAAAGATAAGCATGAATACTAAGAGCTGAACATGATAGTAGCTATTAAAAGACAAAGAACACACACAACAAAGATAGACATGAAAATTCTATGTTATGTTCTAGGTAGAAGTGGAGCGTGTTTCTCTCCCACATAAAGAAAGCTGAGTTCCGACTCGTTATGATAAGCTAAAGAAAACTAAAAAGGAAACTAAAAGCAAGACGCTCCAAGCATAGCACATAACACATGAAGTGATTAAAATATAGTGGAACGAAAGACGAACTGATAATGTTGATGGAGAAGGGGATGCACGGGGGCATCCCCAAGCTTAGACGCTTGAGTCTCCTTGAATATTTCTTGGGGTGCACGGGGGCATCCCCAAGCTTGAGCGTTTGACACTCCTGAATCTTTTTATCATCTTCCCTCGCACACTTGAAAACTCCCTTCATACATAACTCATCATAATCTGATTAGCGAGGTTAGTACCCATAATAAAATAATTGTTCCTTGCTGGAAATAAAGATATTCTTGAAGGTCTACTGTTTCTCAAGATTGCCAAAAGGTTTTTGCAAAGAAAAAGCAAGCTCAAGGTTTGCAAAATGAAGGAAAGGCTAAACAGGACATAATCTGTGAAAAACAGAACAGCGGGTAGTAAATGATTTTTTCGGGGTACTTCTGCAACTCTAATAAAAAAACTCAGAACAGACGCATGAAAGACAATTATATAGAGCACGCTGTCGAAAAAATTCAGACCAAAAAGATGATCTGGTGATTTTATACGAATTTTTCTATCCAAGGACAGAATCTGTTTCCTGGACAGCACGTCACAACTTTTGAACTTTCTTGCAATCAGAGGCTACACTTGGCACAAAATTGAAAAGCAAAGATACAATGATGATGCTACTGTAGTTAACAACATCAAGACACGACAAAAGCAAAATAAAATTTTATTCATGTGGGCTGCCTCCCAAAAGCGCTTTCTTTTATGCCTTTAAGCTAGGCATAATGCAAAGAGATCAAGTTGTATCAATTGAACCGTCATCAAGATCATCAAAAAGCTCTTCAATAATACAACTAGTCTCAAGAGGACTTTCAAATAAAGGCCTTATAGAGATACTTCTAGGGAGAAGACCAAAAGGATAAAAGTCAAGGGAGGATTCATTTATACATTCATCAAAGAGAGGTGTTTCTTCCAAAGTCTTTACAGTTTCAACCCCTTTGGCAATAGATGGATTACTTTTAGAACAGGGAGCCTTTGGAACGTGAACGAACTTAGGCTCCCTCTTTGCCGGAGTTTCTACCTTTTTGGTTTTGATTGAGGAGAAAGTAGTTCCTAGAGTATCAAATATTTCCTCAATCTTGTCTATCCTAGATGAGTCCAAGTCATGGGATTTGATGGTCTCCAAAGTTTTGAAAATTTTATGCATGGAGCTATCAAGCCTATTCAAATTCCCTTGGATCTTACGATCCGACTCGTTTATCTTATTAATGTTTGGCATCTCTAGCTCTATCTTTTCAAGTTTTTTCATAATGTGAGCTAGGGTGATGTCCTCTTGAATGCTAACAACAGGGGGACTCCCAACAAGATTTTCAATAATACTAAGAGACTCCCAAACTGGGGCCTCTAGGAAATTCCCATTGATAGCAGTATCTAGAATAAACCTATTCCAAGAAGTAATTCCAACATTAAAATTTCTAAGCAGGATAGTAGTAGGTTGCTTCTTGGTGGCTCTTTTTTGAGAATCATTAATTTTATACCAAGCATCTTTCAAACTTTCCCCACCTCTTTGTTTAAAGGTGAGAACTTCTGCCTCGTCAAAGACAAAAGGACCCGACATAATGACAACTAAAGAATAAGATAACTATTTTTGTGATTTTTGATAAAAGATACTAAAACAAAACTGAAAGGTAAACTAACAAGACTAAAAAGCAAAGGTAAAAGATAGCGTGCAACTCCCCTATCCTGAAGAGTGGAGTCCCCGGCAACGGCGCCAGAAAACTTTGCTTGATGGCTTCTCGCCCCTCGTTGGTTACCCCAAGTGGAAGGTTTGAGATGCAGTGTAGCGGAAGTTTTCCCTTGGCAAAGATACCAAGGATCGATTTCCCCTGAGACTCCCAGTTTCAACAAGAAGGTGTCAACTGCTAACGGCGCCAGATATTAGCAATCAACGTGGACCTGTACACAGATACAAATAACTTTGCTCCCAACGAGTACAGAGAGGTTGTCAATCCCTCCGGCCTTGTCGTTTACAAAGGATCAAACACAAGTGATAGTAGTGATAGATATTGCTGCAATAGTAAATAAAAGCGGAAAGTAAATAGCGGATGTGATCAATGATGGTAATATGGACCGGAGTACCATGATGTTCACTAGTGATGTCTCTCTCCCAAAAGACGATAAAACAGCTATGTGAGGTAAATGAATTACAGCTGGGCAATTGACAGGATCATGTGCGCAAACCAATGCTGACTAAGTTGCAAGAAAGGTAGAGGTTCAAAGCATGGGCGGTACGCCAAAGTAAGTAGACCGAAATCCATCTGCATCTACTACTAATCATCCACCTTCAGATATCTATCCAGAACATCTCGCTGGTATTAAGTTGCGAGTCCCACCCATAGTGTAAACTCAAAGCAACAGACAACTGCATTAAAAGAACTTTGCGTAAAGTAAACAATCCTTGCACCCGCGGGCACAAGCACCATTGTTTTCCCCCTTGTGGCAACAGCACATCCCCTAGACTCATGTTTCTGTCACTCAAGCTAGTCATCGAGGGGCATGAACCCACAATCAAGCATAACGTTCCCTCTTGGAGTCACTACCTACTACTTGGCCAAAGCAATAAATAACAACGGAGAACATGCAAGAATTACTTACGAACATAAATATAAAAGAGGTAGATCAAATATATTACTCAAACACAATCTGAACATAATCTCATAATCCATCGGATCCCAGCAAACTCATCATAGCAACAGCATAAGGATTACATATGTGCCTCGATCATGTAGGGCAGCTCACGAGGACTAATTAGTGAAGCACAAGAATGGGAGGAGAACATCACATAGCTACTGGTCATGGACTCATGGTCCAAGGGAGACTACTCACAACTCATCCGGGAGGCGTCCATGGTGGTGGAGAAGCTCCCGGTGGTGATCCTCCCCTCCGGCAGGGTGCCGGGAAGAGTTCTCCTGGTGCTCCCGATCTTGGAAGCGGCGGCGGCGGCGGAACAGAGATGAGATCGCAAAAAAGGGTTCCCGTCTCGAGGGTTTCGGGACGATATATAAATATATGCCAAAGGGGGGCATCAGACGAGGCTCGGGGGGCCCAGGCGCCCCCCCCCGGCGCGGCCAGGGGGTGGCCGCGCCACCAGGGCGCCTGGAGCCCTGGTGGCCCCCCTCCGGCTGTGCTTCGGGTGCCTGGTAGCTTCTGGAACGCTGATTTTTTATATAATTTTTCCGGGATTTTTCTGGCAGTTCTCGTAATGGGAAAACCTGAAATACAAAAACAGCCGAAAACAGAAACTGGCACTGGGGTGCACTGAGTTAATAGGTTAGTCCAAATATGATCAAAAGTGTATGGAAGTGTATAAATATCATAGCAATATCACCCAAAAGAGGCATGGAGCAAGCAGAAATTATAGATACGTTTTGGACGTATCAACCGTCCTCCCGAATAGAGCATGATAAGGGCTCCGGATCTTGACCACTTCAAAGGTTATCATCTCTGACCTGGAATCCTGCTCATCTCCAAAGGTAACTTCTAAGTCAATTTTTCCAACTGGGTAGGCCGACTTACCTGGCACTACTCCATGAAATACTGTGTTTGATTGCCTTAGCTTTTTATCCGTCAAGCCCATACGACGGAAAGTCTCATAATACAAGATATTGATGCTGCTGCCGCCATCCATAAGAACTTTAGTGAACTTGTAGCCACCCACCTGTGGTGCTACCACTAAAGCCAAGTGGCCCGGATTATCAACTCGCATCGGGTGATCCTCTCTGCTCCACACAATGGGCTGCTCTGACCAGCATAGAAATTGTGGCGTCGCCGGTTCAACCGCGTGGACCACCCGCTTCAAAACTTTTTGATCTCGTTTACACAAACTCATGGTAAACACATGATACTACCCACTACTCAACTCCTTCTGATTACTCTGATATCCGGATTGCTGCTGCTGCTGCTGCTGATTGCCCTGGTGGTTGTGATTACCCTGGCCCTGCTGTTGATTGTTTTGCTTATTGTAACCACCTTGACCACGCTGCTGATTGCCTTGGTCATTATAACCGCCTTGGCCATACTGATTATTGCCTCGGTTATTATAACCACTGTTGTTGCCACGATATCCTGATCCGGAGCCGTTCCCCTGGTGACCCGGACCGTAAAACCCCGGGCCTGAACCGCCGTTTGGAGGCCCGTTGTTAGAGTTGAAACGGCTCATTACGGCTTCCATCAAGGGCTTGCATTCTCTTATAGTGTGTTTTGCTGGTCGTTCCCTTGTGCTATGCTTCGGACAAGGCTGATTTAACTCCTAGTCCCAGCTAACATTTCCTACGCCGGTTTGTGGAGGTGGTTTGCCCTTATTGCGCTGAAAACCCCCTTGAACTTGGGTATTGGCCACGAAATCAGAGCCCCCCTCTGCTTTCCGTTTGCCTAAGAAACTGGTACCAGCCGGATTAACCTGCGCCGGTTTACCGGGCTTGTTAACCTTTCCTGCTTTGTCTCCCTCTGCTTCTTGATACTTAGTGTTGTCAGAATCCCCATATTTTACTAGAGCGCTCATTAGAGTTCCCATATCATTACAATCCCATTTAAGCCGTCCTAGTTTTAACTTGAGAGACTCAAACCGGCAATTGTTTTCCAACGTCACTATTGCCGTACTGGGATTGATACCATTCGAAGAGTGCAAGATCTCTGACACTCGCCGTACCCATGCACTTGTAGACTCCTGTTCTCCTTGCACACAGGCTGCCAAATCCACTATCGACATTGGCTGCTTGCATGTATCCTTGAAGTTCTTGACAAACTGGTGACGCAGCTCTCCCCATGACCCGATAGAATTAGGGGGGAAACCCTTTAGCCAGGTCCGGGTTGTACCTTCAAGCATCATGGTAAAATATTTCGCACAAGCCGCTTCATCCACATCCAGCATCTCCATGGCCATCTCATAACTCTCAACCCAAGCTTCTGGAGCCAAATCTGCTGTGTAATTAGGCACCTTACGTGGGCCTTTAAAATCCTTGGGCAGCTTTATGCTCCGTAAAGCAGGGATAAGACACTACACCCCAAAGGAACTCGTTGTGACTCCTGTATCTGCTGTGGTTGTGTGAACCGGCGTTGTTTGACGGACCACCTCCCGGGCCACCGATCTAACCCGATTTGCATCCGGAGCTTGTGCGTCCACGCCTGCCGGATTATTTTGTCTGTGACGGTGTCACCTACGTTCACTGCTAGACACTTTTGGTTCCTCCCAATGCCTAGTGTAACTCCGGCTGGGGCGTGGTGTTGAATGGAGCCTATCCCGGCTATGAGAATATGCTTGCTGTTGTGTTAACGCAGTATTAAGTAGCTCCTTAACCCTGCGTGCCTCCAACGCCACAGGAGATGTCCCCTCAATGGGTAAAGCGGCCAAGCGTGAAGCAGCAGCAACGATGTTGTCCAAGGGATTTAAATAGTGACCCAGAGGGATAGGAACGTGAGGCGTAGACGTGATCCGCCGATCCTGCTCCGCAGTAGGCTGCTGAACCGGCTCATCCCTTGCTGGGGGCGCCCTTCGGTTTAACGCCGGATCATTGCTGGTCCCCGCCCCGGTTGTCCTGAAAAGATATGTCGCCTCATAAACCGGCGGTAGACGAGACTGGTACTTCCGACTCCTTACTCCCTATGCAGAGGCCTGCTCCATCCTTAGATGAAAAGCCTGATCATTCAGCTCTGCCTGCCTTATTGCTATCATAGCCTTCTCTGTTTTTAGATATTCCCTTGCTTGATCAATCCGGCCCTTTAGCTGAAGAAGCTCTGCATCATGTTGCGCCTTGTCTGCTGGAGCTACCTCTGCCATGGCTCGGGCTGTAAACTCCTCGACCAAGGTGGATAGAACGTCAGTGGGCGAGAGGGCCTGGCCGCTCCCCACTGCACCAGCTTCTGCTGTCGCCCTGATCACCGTTGACTGCGGCGTGGATTGTGAACCGGCCATAAAGACAGCCACCCGGTTTGGCGGGACAAAGGGGCCCGGAATACTGTCTCCATTGGACTCACCCTCAGACCGGCCGTCCCGCAACTGATACAAAGATTCAGTCTCTCCGGATGAAGATTCGTCGTCGGAGTAAACAACTGTCTCGCCACCGGATTCTGATCCGTCCTCGGCTTGAACCCCGTGAATTGCTCCAACGAAAACGTGCTTCATGGCGGGCTGAATCCGGGCCGATCTCGCACGCTGAGCCGGCTCGACGATGTTGGGGAAGACGTCCGGCTCAGGTCCCGGTTCGCCAATCTTGCCGATGAAGACGTGGATGCTGCCGAAGGGAACCCGGTACCCGTATTTGATTGAATCGGCCTCCAGTCCCCAACCTGCGTCGTCGATGTAGATCCGGCCGCGGCGACTCTTGGTCATCCGTCCGACCGCGTAGCCCTTGAGCCCTTCAAAGCTGCCCTTCAAGAACTCGAAACCATCGTGCGGAGGCCCCACGGTGGGCGCCAACTGTCGTGGAATTAACACGTCAGATGTCCGGTTTAACGGACTTGATAATGGAACCATCGCACGGGTTAGCTTGAAGGGGTTAAAAGCACACAAAGGACACAGAGGGTTTATACTAGTTCGGCCCCTTCGATGAAGGTAAAAGCCTACATCTAGTTTGGTTTGGTATTGCTTAGGCGTCGATGTACAGGGAGCAGATTGCTTGCCTGTGTCTCGACGGGTTGTTTCTTGCTTGTCCTTGAACCGTCGCCGGGTCATCCCTTTATATAGAGGCGATGCTCGGTCCGGTTTACAGAGTCCCGAGGCCGGCTCATACTTGTGTCCGCCTCGGTCTCTGCTCTTCCTTCCTTATCTCTCAAGTTACATGATCAGGCGGTTTACAAACCGTAACTCTATACATGGGCCCTAAGATCTCATGGGCCGTAGCCTCTACTAAATATTACAATGATACAACAATATTACCATAATCCGGTTTACACTAGCCGGTTCATACCTGCTAGTAATATCCCTGACAGAACCTATGGCTGAGGCATAGGGGATGACACTCATCTTTTCTCTATCTTCTGTCGTGGTCAGGGATTGAGCCGTGCTCAATCTCATACCTTGCAATACAGGCAAGAACCCTTTCTTGGACTGATCCATATTGAACTTCTTCAATATCTTATCAAGGTATGTGCTTTGTGAAAGACCAATGAGGCGTCTCGATCTATCTCTATAGATCTTGATGCCTAATATGTAAGCAGCTTCTCCAAGATCCTTCATTGAAAAACTCTTATTCAAGTAGGCCTTTATGCTTTCCAAGAATTCTACATCATTTCCCATCAGCAATATATCATCCACATATAATATGAGAAATGCTACAGAGCTCCCACTCACTTTCTTGTAAATACAGGCTTCTCCCCAAGTCTGTATAAACCCAAACGCTTTGATCACATCATTAAAGCGAATGTTCCAACTCCGAGATGCTTGCACCAGCCCATATATTGAGCGATGGAGCTTGCATACCTTGTTAGCATTCTCAGGATCGACAAAACCTTCCAGCTGCATCATATACAGTTCTTCCTTGAGGAAGCCATTAAGGAATGCCGTTTTGACGTCCATTTCCCATATCTCATAATCATAGTATGCGGCAATTGCTAACATGATTCGGACGGACTTCAGCATCGCTACGGGAGAGAAAGTCTCATCGTAGTCAATCCCTTGAACTTGTCGATAACCTTTAGCGACAAGTCGAGCCTTATAGATGGTCACATTACCATCCACGTCAGTCTTCTTCTTAAAGATCCATTTGTTTTCTATGGCGTGCCGATCATCGGGCAAGTCCACCAAAGTCCATACTTTGTTTTCATACATGGATCCTATCTCGGATTTCCTGGCTTCAAGCCATCTGTTGGAATCCGGGCCAGCCATCGCTTCTTCATAGGTCGAAGGTTCACCGTTGTCCAACAACTTGATTTCCATGACAGGGTTGTCGTACCACTCTGGTGCGGAACGTGTCCTTGTGGACCTACGAAGTTCAGTAGTACCTTGATCTGAAGCTTCATGTCATCATCATTAACTTCTTCCCTAGTCGGTGCAGGCACCAGAGGAACATCTTCCCACGCCGCGCTACTTTCTAGTTCGGAAGGGGTGACTATCACCTCATCAAGTTCCACTTTCCTCCCACTCACTTCTTTCGAGAGAAACTCTTTCTCCAGAAAGGATCCATTCTTGGCAACGAAGACATTGCCTTCGGATATGAGGTAGAAGGTGTACCCAATAGTTTCCTTTGGGTATCCTATGAAGACTCATTTTTTCCGATTTGGGTTCGAGCTTTTCAGGTTGAAGTTTCTTGACATAAGCATCGCAACCCCAAACTTTCAGAAACGACTGCTTAGGTTTTTGCCAAACCAAAGTTCATACGGTGTCATCTCAATGGATTTAGACGGAGCCCTATTTAAAGTGAATGCGGCAGTCTCTAAAGCATAACCCCAAAATGATAACGGTAAGTCGGTAAGAGACATCATAGATCGCACCATGTCCAACAAAGTACGATTACGACGTTCGGACACACCATTACGCTGAGGTGTTCCAGGCGGTGTCAATTGTGAAACAATTCACAGTTCCTTAGGTGCGTGCCAAATTCGTGACTTAAATATTCTCCTCCACGATCCAATCATAAGAACTTTATTTTTCTGTCACGTTGATTCTCAACCTCATTTTGAAATTCCTTGAACTTTTCAAAGGTCTCAGACTTGTGTTCCATTAAGTAGACATACCCATATCTACTTAAGTCATCTGTGAGGGTGAGAACATAACGATAGCCTCCGCGAGCTTCAACACTCATTGGACCGCACACATCGGTATGTATGATTTCCAATAAGTTGGTTGCTCGCTCCATTGTTCCGGAGAATGGAGTCTTGGTCATCTTGCCCAAGTGCCATGGTTCGCACGTGTCAAATGATTCATAATCAAGAGACTCCAAAAGTCCATCTGTATGGAGCTTCTTCATACGTTTGACACCAATATGACCAAGGCGGCAATGCCACAAGTATGTGGGACTATCATTATCAACCTTACATCTTTTGGCATTCACACTATGAATATGTGTAACATCACGTTCGAGATTCATTAAGAATAAACCATTGAACAGCGGGGCATGACCATAAAACATTTCTCTCATATAAATAGAACAACCATTATTCTCGGATTTAAATGAGTAGCCATCTCGCATTAAACGAGATCCAGATACAATGTTCATGCTCAAAGCTGGTACTAAATAACAATTATTGAGGTTTAAAACTAATCCCGAGGGTAGATGTAGAGGTAGCGTGCCGACGACGATCACATCGATCTTGGAACCATTCCCGACGTGCATCGTCACCTCGTCCTTCGCGAGTCTCTGCTTATTCCGCAGCTCCTGCTTTGAGTTACAAATGTGAGCAACTGCACCGGTATCAAATCCCCAGGAGCTACTACGAGCGCTGGTAAGGTACACATCAATAACATGTATATCACATATACCTTTGACGTTGCCGGCCTTCTTATCTGCTAAGTATTTGGGGCAGTTCCGCTTCCAGTGACCCGTTCCCTTGCAATAAAAGCACTCAGTTTCAGGCTTGGGTCCATTCTTTGGCTTCTTCCCGGCAACTGGCTTACCGGGCGCGGCAACTCCTTTGCCGTCCTTCTTGAAGTTCTTCTTACCCTTGCCTTTCTTGAACTTAGTGGTTTTATTCACCATTAATACTTGATGCTCTTTCTTGATCTCCACCTCCGCTGATTTTAGCATTGAATACACTTCGGGAATGGACTTCTCCATCCCTTGCATATTGAAGTTTATCACGAAGCTCTTGTAGCTAGGTGGGAGCGACTGAAGGATTCTGTCAACGACTGCTTCGTGTGGGAGATTCATTCCCAACTGAGGCAAGCGATTGTGCAACCCAGACAATTTGAGTATGTTCTCGCTGACAGAACTATTCTCCTCCATCTTACAACTGCAGAATGCGTCGGAGACGTCATATCTCTCGACTCGGGCATGAGTTTGGAAAACCATTTTCAGCTCTTGGAACATCTCATATGCTCCGTGGTGCTCAAAACGCTTTTGGAGCCCCGATTCTAAGCTGCAGAGCATACCGCACTGAACCAGGGAGTAATCATCACAACGCGACTGCCAAGCGTTCATAACGTCTTGGTTTGCCGGGGCGGGAGCGTCACCTAGCGGTGCTTCAAGGACATATTGTAAAGATTTAGACTAAGTTCATGACAATTAAGTTCATCTAAACAATTCAATGAACTCCCACTCAGATAGACATCTCTCTAGTCATCTAAGTGTTACATGATCCGAATCGACTAGGCCGTGTCCGATCATCACGTGAGACAGACTAGTCATCAACGGTGAACATCTTCATGTTGATCGTATCTTCTATACGACTCATGTTCGACCTTTCGGTCTTCCGTGTTCCGAGGCCATGTCTGTACATGCTAGGCTCATCAAGTGAACCCTAAGTGTATTGCGTGTGTAAATCTGGCTTACACCCGTTGTATGCGAACGTTAGAGCCTATCACACCCGATCATCACGTGGTGCTTCGGAACAACGACCCTTAGCAACGGTGCACGGTTAGGGGGGACACAATTCTTGAAATTTTAGTGAGAGATCATCTTATTCGCTACCGTCGTTCTAAGCAAACAAGATGTAAAAACATGATAAACATCACATGCAATCAAATAGTGACATGATATGGCTAATATCATTTTGCTCCTTTGATCTTCATCTTCGGGGCTCCATGATCATCATCGTCACCGGCATGACACCATGATCTCCATCATCATGATCTCCATCATCATGATCTCCATCATCGTGTCTTCATGAAGTCGTCTCGCCAAACATTACTTCTACTACTATGGCTAACGTTTAGCAATAAAGTAAAGTAATTACATGGCGTTATTCAGTGACACGCAGGTCATACAATAAATAAGACAACTCCTATGGCTCCTGCCGGTTGTCATACTCATCGACATGCAAGTCGTGATTCCTATTACAAGAACATGATCAATCTCATACATCACATATATATCATTCATCACATCCTCTTTGGCCATATCACATCACACGGCACATGCTGCAAGAACAAGTTAGACGTCCTTTAATTGTTGTTGCAAGTTTTTACGTGGCTGCTATAGGTTTCTAGCAAGAACGTTTCTTACCTACGCCAAAACCACAACGTGATATGTCAATTTCTATTTACCCTTCATAAGGACCCTTTTCATCGAATCCGATCCGACTAAAGTGGGAGAGGCTGTCACGCGCTAGCCACCTTATGCAACTAGTGCATGTCAGTCGGTGGAACCTGTCTCACATAAGCGTACATGTAGGTCGGTCCGGGCCGCTTCATCCCACAATGCCGCCGAATCAAGATAAGACTAGTAGCGGCGAGAGAATTGAACAAATCTATGCCCACTACTACTTTGTGTTCTACTCGTGCAAGATACTACGCATAGACCTAGCTCTGATGCCACTATTGGGGAACGTAGCAGAAATCAGAAAATTTCTATGCTTCACCAAGATCAATCTATGGAGTCATCTAGCAACGAGGGAGAGGGAGTGCATCTACATACCCTTGTAGATCGCGAGCGGAAGCGTTCAAGAGAATGTGGATGATGGAGTCGTACTCGTCGTGATCCAAATCACCGATGATCCTAGCGCCAAACGGACAGCACCTCCACGTTCAACACACGTATGTAGCAGTGACGTCTCCTCCTTCTTGATCCAGCAAGGGGGGATGAGAGGTTGATGGAGATCCAGCAGCACGACGGCGTGGTGGTGGATGCAGCGGTATTCCAGCAGGGCTTCGCCAAGCAGCGCTGGAGGAGGGAGAGGTGTCACGGGAGGGAGAGGGAGGCGCCAGGGCATCGGGTGCGGCTGCCCTCCCTCCCCCCCCCACTATATATAGGGGGCCTAGGGGGAGCGCCGGCCCTGGAGATGGGATCTCTAGGGGGGCGGAGGCCTAGCG
>LR738712.1:639375947-639393572 GCA_902687465.1 Secale cereale
GGGGGGGGCTTGCCCCCCAAGTCATGTGGGCGCCCCCCACCCCTAGGGTTCCCAACCCTAGGCGCAGTGGGAAGGCCCAAGGGGGGCGCACCAGCCCACTATGGGCTGGTTCCCTTCCCCTTTCAGCCCATGGGGCCCTCCGGGATAGGTGGCCCCACCCGATGGACCCTCGGGACCCTTCCGATGGTCCCGGTACAATACAGGTGACCCCCGAAACTCTCCCGATGGCCGAAACTGGACTTCCTATATATAATTCTTTACCTCCAGACCATTCCGGAACTCCTCGTGACGTACGGGATCTCATCCGGGACTCCGAACAACATTCGGGTTACCACATGCATATATCCCTACAACCCTAGCGTCAACGAACCTTAAGTGTGTAGATCCTACGGGTTCGGGAGACACGTACACATGACCGAGACGACTCTCTGGTCAATAACCAACATCGGGATCTGGATACCCATGTTGGTTCCTACATGCTCCTCGATGATCTCATCGGATGAACCACGATTTCAGGGATTCAATCAATCTCGTATACAATTCCCTTTGTCTATCGGTATAGTACTTGCCCGAGATTCGATCGTCGGTATACCGATACCTTGTTCAATCTCATCATGGAAAGTCTTATTATCGTTCCGTAATACATCATCCCGTGACCAACACCTTAGTCACATTGAGCTCATTATGATGATGTCTTACCGAGTGGGCCCAGAGATACCTCTCCGTCATACGGAGTGACAAATCCCAGTCTCGGTTCGTGCCAACCCAATAGATACTTTTGGAGATACCCGTTGTGTACCTTTATAGCCACCCAGTTACGTTGTGAGTTTGGCACATCCAAAGTATTCCTATGGTATCCAGCAGTTGCAAAACCTCATGGTCTAAGGAAAGGATACTTGACATTGGAAAAGCTTTACCATTACAAACTACACGATCTTGTTCTAGGCTTAGGATTGGGTCTTGTCCATCACATCATTCTTCTAATGATGTGATCTCGTTATCAATGACATCCAATGTCCATGGTCAGGAAACCGTAACCATCTGTTGATCAACGATCTAGTAACTAGAGGTTTACCAGGGACACGTTGTGGTCTATGTATTCACACATGTATCACTGTTTCCGGATAATACAATTCAAGCATGAATAACAGACAAGTATCATGAACAAGGAAATATAATAATAACCATTTTATTATTGCCTCTAGGGCATATTTCCAACAGTCTCCCACTTGCACTAGAGTCAATAATCTAGTTACATTGTGATGAATCGAACACCCATAGAGTTCTAGTGTTGATCATGTTTTGCTCGTGGAAGAGGTTTAGTCAACGGATCTGCAACATTCAGATCCGTATGCACTTTACAAATATCTATGTCACCATCTTGAATATAATTCCGGATGGAGTTGAAACGACGCTTGATGTGCTTGGTCTTCTTGTGAAACCTGGGCTCCTTGGCAATGGCAATAGCTCCAGTGTTGTCACAGAAGAGAGTCATCGGGCTCGACGCGCTTCGAATAACTCCTAGGTCGGTGATGAACTCCTTCATCCACACTACTTCCTGCGCTGCTTCGCAAGCAGCTATGTACCCTGCTTCACATGTAGAATGTGCCACGACGCTTTGCTTGCAACTGCACCAGCTGACTGCCCCACCATTCAAAATATACATGTATCCGGTTTGTGACTTGGAGTCATCCAGATCTGTGTCGAAGCTAGCATCGATGTAACCCTTTACGATGAGCTCTTCGTCACCTCCATAAACGAGAAACATATCCTTAGTCCTTTTCAGGTACTTCAGTGTGTTCTTGACCACTGTCCAGTGTTCCATATTGGGATCACTTTGGTACCTCCCTACCAAACTTATGGTAAGGTTCACATCAGGTCTGGTACACAGCATGGCATACATAATAGAACCTATGGCTGAGGCATAGGGGATGACACTCATCTTTTCTCTATCTTCTGTCGTGGTCGGGGATTGAGGCATGCTCAATCTCATACCTTGCAATACATGCAAGAACCCTTTCTTTGACTGATCCATATTGAACTTCTTCAATATCTTATCAAGGTATGTGCTTTGTGAAAGACCAATGAGGCGTCTCGGTCTATCTCTATAGATCTTGATGCCTAATATGTAAGCAGCTTCTCCAAGGTCCTTCATTGAAAAACTCTTATTCAAGTAGGCCTTTATGCTTTCCAAGAATTCTACATCATTTCCCATCAGCAATATATCATCCACATATAATATGAGAAATGCTACAGAGCTCCCACTCACTTCTTGTAAATACAGGCTTCTCCCCAAGTCTGTATAAACCCAAACGCTTTGATCACATCATTGAAGCGAATGTTCCAACTCCGAGATGCTTGCACCAGCCCATAGATTGAGCACTAGCTTGCATACCTTGTTAGCATTCTCAGGATCGACAAAACCTTCCGGCTGCATCATATACAGTTCTTCCTTGAGGAAGCCATTAAGGAATGCCATTTTGACGTCCATTTGCCATATCTCATAAGCATAGTATGCGGCAATTGCTAACATGATTCGGACGGACTTCAGCATTGCTACGGGAGAGAAAGTCTCATCGTAGTCAATCCCTTGAACTTGTCGATAACCTTTAGCGACAAGTCGAGCCTTGTAGATGGTCACATTACCATCCGCGTCAGTCTTCTTCTTAAAGATCCATTTGTTTTCTATGGCATGCCGATCATCGGGCAAGTCCACCAAAGTCCATACTTTGTTTTCATACATGGATCCTATCTCGAATTTCATGGCTTCAAGCCATCTGTTGGATACCGGGCCCGCCATCGCTTCTTCATAGTTCGAAGGTTCACCGTTGTCCAACAACATGATTTCCATGACAGGGTTACCGTACCACTCTGGTGCGGAACGTGTCCTTGTGGACCTACGAAGTTCAGTAGTAACTTTATCTGAAGCTTCATGATCATCATCATTAACTTCTTCCCTAGTCGGTGCAGGCACCACAAGAACATCTTCCCGCGCTGCGCTACTTTCCGGTTTGGAAGGGGTGACTGTCACCTCATCAAGTTCCACTTTCCTCCCACTCACTTCTTTCGAGAGAAACTCTTTCCCAGAAAGGATCCATTCTTGGCAACGAAAACCTTGCCTTCGGATCTGAGGTAGAAGGTGTACCCAATAGTTTCCTTTGGGTATCCTATGAAGACACATTTTTTTCCGATTTGGGTTCGAGCTTTTCAGGTTGAAGTTTCATGACATAACCATCGCAACCCCAAACTTTCAGAAACGACAGCTTAGGTTTCTTGCCAAACCAAAGTTCATACGGTGTCGTCTCAACGGATTTAGACGGAGCCCTACTTAAAGTGAATGCGGCAGTCTCTAAAGCATAACGCCAAAATGATAGCGGTAAGTCGGTAAGAGACATCATAGATCGCACCATGTCCAACAAAGTACGATTACGATGTTCGGACACACCATTACGCTAAGGTGTTCCAGGTGGTGTCAATTGTGAAACAATTCCACAGTTCCTTAGGTGCGTGCCAAATTCGTGACTTAAATATTCTCCTCCACGATCCGATCGTAAGAACTTTATTTTTCTGTCATGTTGATTCTCAACCTCATTCTGAATTTCCTTGAACTTTTCAAAGGTCTCAGACTTGTGTTTCATTAAGTAGACATACCCATATCTACTTAAGTCATCTGTGAGGGTGAGAACATAACGATAGCCTCCGCGAGCTTCAACACTCATTGGACAGCACACATCGGTATGTATGATTTCCAATAAGTTGGTTGCTCGCCCCATTGTTCCGGAGAACGGAGTCTTGGTCATCCTGCCCAAGAGGCATGGTTCGCACGTGTCAAATGATTCATAATCAAGAGACTCCAAAAGTCCATCTGCATGGAGCTTCTTCATACGTTTGACACCAATATGACCAAGGCAGCAATTGAACAGCTATGAATATGTGTAACATCACGTTCGAGATTCATTAAGAATAAACCATTGAACAGCGGGGCATGACCATAAAACATTTCTCTCATATAAATAGAACAACCATTATTCTCGGATTTAAATGAGTAGCCATCTCGCATTAAACGAGATCCAGATACAATGTTCATGCTCAAAGCTGGTACTAAATAACAATTATTAAGGTTTAAAACTAATCCCGAGGGTAGATGTAGAGGTAGCGTGCCGACGGCGATCACATCGACCTTGGAACCATTCCCGACGCGCATCGTCACCTCGTCCTTCGCCAGTCTCCGCTTATTCCGCAGCTCCTGCTTTAAGTTACAAATGTGAGCAACTGCACCGGTATCAAATACCCAGGAGCTACTACGAGCGCTGGTAAGGTTCACATCAATAACATGTATATCACATATACCTTTGAGGTTGCCGGCCTTCTTATCTGCTAAGTATTTGGGGCAGTTCCACTTCCAGTTTCCCTTGCAATAAAAGCACTCAGTTTCAGGCTTGGTTCTATTCTTTGGCTTCTTCCCGGCAACTGGCTTACCGGGCGCGGCAAGTCCTTTGCCGTCCTTCTTGAAGTTCTTCTTACCCTTGCCTTTCTTGAACTTAGTGGTTTTATTCACCATCAACACTTGATGCTATTTCTTGATCTCCACCTCCGCTGATTTCAGCATTGAATACACTTCAGGAATGGACTTCTCCATCCCTTGCATATTGAAGTTTATCACGAAGCTCTTGTAGCTAGGTGGGAGCAACTGAAGGATTCTGTCAACGACCGCTTCGTCTGGGAGATTCATTCCCAACTGAGATAAGCGATTGTGCAATCCAGACAATTTGAGTATGTGCTCGCAGACAGAACTATTCTCCTCCATCTTACAACTGTAGAATGCGTCGGAGACGTCATATCTCTCGACTAGGGCATGAGCTTGGAAAACCATTTTCAGCTCTTGGAACATCTCATATGCTCCGTGGTGCTCAAAACGCTTTTGGAGCCCCGATTCTAAGCTGTAGAGCATGCCGCACTGAACCAGGGAGTAATCATCACAACGCGACTGCCAAGCGTTCATAACGTCTTGGTTTGCCGGGGCGGGAGCGTCACCTAGCGGTGCTTCAAGGACATATGTTTTCTTGGCACCTATGAGGATGATCCTCACGTTACGGACCCAATCCGTATTGTTGCTACCATTGTCTTTCAGCTTGGATTTCTCTAGGAACGCATTGAAGTTTAGGGTAACATGAGCATGGGCCATTTGATCTACAAGACATATTGTAAAGATTTTAGACTAAGTTCATGACAATTAAGTTCATCTAAACAATTCAATGAACTCCCACTCAGATAGACATCTCTCTAGTCATCATAGTGTTACATGATCCGAATCGACTAGGCCGTGTCCGATCATCACGTGAGACAGACTAGTCATCAACGGTGAACATCTTCAAGTTGATCGTATCTTCTATACGACTCATGTTCGACCTTTCGGTCTTCCGTGTTCCCAGGCCATGTCTGTACATGCTAGGCTCATCAAGTGAACCCTAAGTGTATTGCGTGTGTAAATCTGGCTTACACCCGTTGTATGCGAACGTTAGAGCCTATCACACCCGATCATCACGTGGTGCTTCGAAACAACGAACCTTAGCAACGGTGCACAGTTAGGGGGAACCCAATTAGTGAAAATTTAGTGAGAGATCATCTTATTCACTACTGACGTTCTAAGCAAATAAGATGTAAAAACATGATAGACATCACATGCAATCAAATAGTGACATGATATGGCTAATATCATTTTGCTCCTTTGATCTTCATCTTCGGGGCTCCATGATCATCATCGTCACTGGCATGACACCATGATCTCCATCATCGTGTCTTCATGAAGTCGTCTCGCCAAACATTACTTCTACTACTATGGCTAATGTTTAGCAATAAAGTAAAGTAATTACATGGCGTTATTCAGTGACACGCATGTCATACAATAAATAAGACAACTCCTATGGCTCCTGCCGGTTGTCATACTCATCGACTTGCAAGTCGTGATTCCTATTACAAGAACATGATCAATCTCATACATCACATATATATCATTCATCACATCCTCTTTGGCCATATCACATCACACGACACATGCTGCAAGAATAAGTTAGACGTCCTCTAATTGTTGTTGCAAGTTTTTACGTGGCTGCTATAGGTTTCTAGCAAGAACGTTTCTTACCTACGCCAAAACCACAACGTGATATGTCAATTTATATTTACCCTTCATAAGGACCCTTTTCATCGAATCCGATCCGACTAAAGTGGGAGAGACTGTCACCCGCTAGCCACCTTATGCAACTAGTGCATGTCAGTCGGTGGAACCTGTCTCACGTAAGCGTACATGTAAGGTCGGTCCGGGCCGCTTCATCCCACGATGCCGCCGAATCAAGATAAGACTAGTAGCGGCAAGAGAATTGAACAAATCTACGCCCACAACTACTTTGTGTTCTACTCGTTCAAGATACTACGCATAGAGCTAGCTCTGATGCAACTGTTGGGGAACGTAGCATAAATCAGAAAATTTCTACGACCAAGATCAATCTATGGAGTCATCTAGCAACGAGGGAGAGGGGAGTGCATCTACATACCCTTGTAGATCGCGAGCGGAAGCGTTCAAGAGAACGTGGATGATGGAGTCGTACTCGTCGTGATCCAAATCACCGATGATCCTAGCGCCAAACGGACGGCACCTCCGCGTTCAACACACGTACGGAGCAGCGACGTCTCCTCCTTCTTGATCCAGCAAGGGGGGAGGAGAGGTTGATGGAGATCCAGCAGCACGACGGCGTGGTGGTGGATGCAGCGGTATTCCAGCAGGGCTTCGCCAAGCAGCGCTGGAGGAGGGAGAGGTGTCACGGGAGGGAGAGTGAGCCGCCAGGGCATCGGGTGCGGCTGCCCTCCCTCCCCCCACTATATATAGGGGGGCTAGGGGGTGCGCCGGCCCTAGAGATGGGATCTCTAGGGGGCGGCGGCCTAGGGGGGGTGCTTGCCCCCCAAGTCATGTGGGCGCCCCCCACCCCTAGGGTTCCCAACCCTAGGCGCAGGAGGAAGGCCCAAGGGGGGCGCACCAGCCCACTATGGGCTGGTTCCCTTCCCCTTTCAGCCCATGGGGCCCTTCGGGATAGGTGGCCCCACCCGGTGGACCCCCGGGACCCTTCCGGTGGTCCCGATACAATACCGGTGAACCCCGAAACTCTCCCGATGGCCGAAACTGGACTTCTTATATATAATTCTCTAGCTCCGGACCATTCCGGAACTCCTCGTGATATACGGGATCTCATCCGGGACTCCGAACAACATTCGGGTTACCGCATGCATATATCTCTACAACCCTAGCGTCACCGAACCTTAAGTGTGTACCCTAAGGGTTCGGGAGACACGTAGACATGACCGAGACGACTCTCCGGTCAATAACCAACAGCGGGATCTGGATACCCATGTTGGTTCCTACATGTTCCTCGATGATCTCATCGGATGAACCACGATGTCAAGGATTCAATCAATCCCGTATACAATTCCCTTTGTCTATCGGTATAGTACTTGCCTGAGATTCGATCGTCGGTATACCGATACCTTATTCAATCTCGTCATGGCAAGTCTTATTATCGTTCCGTAATACATCATCCCGTGACCAACACCTTAGTCACATTGAGCTCATTATGATGATGTCTTACCGAGTGGGCCCAGAGATACCTCTCCGTCATACGGAGTGACAAATCCCAGTCTCGGTTCATGCCAACCCAACAGATACTTTCAGAGATACCCGTTGTGTACCTTTATAGCCACCCAGTTACGTTGTGACGTTTGGCACACCCAAAGTATTCCTACGGTATCTGGGAGTTGCACAACCTCATGGTCTAAGGAAAGGATACTTGACATTGGAAAAGCTTTAGCATTACGAACTACACGATCTTGTGCTAGGCTTAGGATTGGGTCTTGTCCATCACATCATTCTTCTAATGATGTGATCTCGTTATCAATGGCATCCAATGTCCATGGTCAGGAAACCGTAACCAGCTGTTGATCAACGAGCTAGTAACTAGAGGTTTACCAGGGACACGTTGTGGTCTATGTATTCACACATGTATCAGTGTTTCCGGATAATACAATTCAAGCATGAATAACAGACAATTATCATGAACAAGGAAATATAATAATAACCATTTTATTATTGCCTCTAGGGCATATTTCCAACAATAATAACCTAAGTGGATCATATAACTATCCGTCAACATGCAACAAAGAGTCACTCCAAAGTCACTAATAGTGGAAAACAAACGAAGAGATTATTGTTGGGTACGAAACCACCTCAAAGTTATTCTTTCTGATCGATCTATTCAAGGGTCCGTAGTAAAATAACACAAAGCTATTCTTTCCGTTTGATCTATCCTAGAGTTCGTACTAGAATAACACCTTAAGACACATATCAACCAAAACCCTAATGTCACCTAGATACTCCATTGTCACCTCAAGTATCCGTGGGCATGATTATACGATATGCATCACACAATCTCAGATTCATCTATTCAACCAACACAAAGAACTTCAAAGAGTGCCCCAAAGTTTCTACCGGAGAGTCAAGATGAAAACGTGTGCCAACGCCTATGCATAGATTCCCAAGGTCACGGAACCCGCAAGTTGATCATCAAGACATACATCAAGTAGATCACGTGATATCCCATTGTCACCACAGATAAGCACATGCAAGACATACATCAAGTGTTCTCAAATCCTTAAAGACTCATTCCGATAAGATAACTTCAAAGGGAAAACTCAATCCATTACAAGAGAATAGAGGGGGGAAGCATCATAAGATCCAACTATAATTGCAAAGCTCGCGATACATCAAGATCGTGCCATCTCAAGAACACGAGAGAGAGTGAGAGAGAGAGAGAGAGAGAGAGATCAAACACATAGCTACTTGTACATACCCTCAGCCCCGAGGGTGAACTACTCCCTCCTCGTCATGGAGAGCGCAGGGATGATGAAGATGGCCACCAGAGAGGGGTTCCCCCTCCGGCAGGGTGCCGGAACGGGTCTAGATTGGTTTTCGGTGGCAACAGAGGCTTGCAGCGGCGGAACTCCCGATGTAGGTAATTTTCCGGAGGTTTCTGTATATATAGGAGGTGTTGGAGTCGGGGACAAGTAAAGGGGACCTCTGGGTTGTCCATGAAGCAGGGGGGCTCGCCCAGGGGAGGTGCTCCCTACCCTCGTGGGCAGCCCGGGAACCTTCTGGTCCCCCTCCGGCACTTCCTGGGCTTCTTCTGGTCCAAAAATAACCTCCGTTGAGTTTCAGGTCAACTGGGCTCCATTTGATATTCCTTTTCTGCGATACTCTAAAACAAGAGAAATACAGAAACTTGCACTGGGCTCTGGGTTAATAGGTTAGTCCCAAAAATCATATAAAAGTGTATATAAAAGCCCATAAAACGTCCTAGAAGGATAATATAATAGCTTGGAACAATAAAAAATTATCGATACGTTGGAGACGTATCAGATCACGTGATCATTTAGATGACTTGAGGGATGTCTATCTAAGTGGGAGTTCTTTAGTAATATGATTAATTGAACTTCAATTTATCATGAACTTAAGTCCTCACAGTATTCGAAAATTATGTTGTAGATCAATAGCTCGCGTTATAGCTCCCCTATGTTTTTTGATATGTTACTAGATAAAACTAAGTTGAAAGATGTTAGTTGCAATGATGCGGACCATGTCCGTTGTGACAGCCTGGTTTTTGCCCTCTTTTATTTCCCTGATTTTTATTCGGATTGATTTTGAAACTTGGAGTTTTTGAATCCTTTCATATGGTCTTAACCACTTGGGTACCCTTGGCTTTCACCCAAGTGCCTCATATCCAGCTCTAATCATCATTTCCTCTCTCGTTCACTCCAAAATAATATTTGGAATATTTTTCTTTAATGAAAATATTCATTTTCCTCTCTAAAACCCTAGCTAGCTCAATGTGCTCCAAAGCAACCCCATTTTTTCTTGCCCACAAAAATCTGAGAAAATTCACAAATATTCTTTGAACCCCAGGCCACCTTCCTGAGCAAAGATATTGCATCACTTTTTGGAATATTTTTGCTACAGAAAATATTTTCTGTTCTGGACAGAAATGGTAGTTTCTACAGCAACTACCATTTTACTTGCTCCATTGTAGCTGGTTTTTCTTGTGCATCATCACCTTAGTAGATGATTGCTAGCCTCCAAAACCCAGCCCCCAACTCCCAGCCGTTTGACTTCAGTAAACTCTTAAAGTTACTGATCAGAAACTTACCTAGCTTGTGAAATCTTTTCTACTGCGTCTGGGTCCAAACCAAATTATGGTAATCTTCAAAACTACCACTAACAACAAGCTAGACATGAACTTTGGACGTAGGTCAGCCTGGGGGCAAAGTTCACGCGGTGACCACGTGTGTACACAATGCCATCCTGCGTGTCCGCGCTCTGAGTGCCGCCGAGCATTCTGTTTCGCGCGTGCTCGCTTTCCTGACCGCCATAGCGCACCAAACCTCGCCCCCATCTTCGTCCCAACCCCCTTAACTTCCCCCTGGCACTCGCCGATGCTGGAGCTCACCGCAGCGAGCACGGGCACGGTCCGGCCAAAGTAACAGTGCAGTGTGCACTATGCTCGTCGCCTTCTCCTCGATCTTGTGCTCGTCCCCGTTCGCCCACAGTCCCCGCGTGAGCTGCCTCGCCTTCTCCCCCTCTCACTGACGCCGCTCCTCGCCGGGCGCAATGTCTAGGTGTCGACGGCGGAGCCCGATCCCCCCCTCATGGTTCGCCTATAAATGGAGCCACCCCCGGCCTCCTCGAGCACCATCCTCCACTCCCACACACCCCACAACCTCGTACGAAACAGTAGCCCGGCCGGGCAGGCCGCGGGCCGCCGTCCCCGAGCTTGAGCTTGCCGGCGATCCCCTCGGGTCGTCGCGGTAGCTCCAGCCCCTCCCAGGCCCGGGCAACCCTTCCAGGGCCTCCGCCACTCTCCGGTGGTGTTGTTCCGCCTGGTTGGAGCCCCTGGAGTTGCCGCTGTTCGCCGTCGTCTTCGCCTCTGGAGAGCACCGCTCTCTGCCTCCGCTTGCGAGGTCATTTCCGACGTCGTCCGACCACCCCTAGCTACGCTACGGGTACGAGCAGGAGCGCCTCCATCCCCTCTCTTGATCCCTCCCTCTCGTTTTGGCCAAGGAGCCCTCGTCGCCGGCGTGAGCTCCAGCGAAGCCGCGGCCGTCTTTGCTTCCTTCTCCCTCTCCCCCTCACCTGACTAGCGGGGCCCGCTAGTCAGCCGCTCAGTACGCGCGCGAAGCAGTACGAGTGGTGGCGCCCCGAGGCTTTACGCCTTCGACGTCACCCCCAGTCTGTTTTAGTTAAATTCAAATTCTTATATATTGCAGAGAGCTTCAAACAGTTATAACTTTTTAACCATAAGTCCAAATGAATTGATTCTTTTTGCATTGTGTTCTTTGCAAAGAAATCTAGCAGCACACCAAAAATGAGATTTTTCTGTGTTGTCTAGATTTTCTGGTGATTTCCAGAAGGGTTCTTGATGATTTATTTTTGTGTTTATAAATGTTTTCAGAAGGTGAAGCTTGTCTTCAGGATCACCAGGAAGTTTGTGAACCTCACATGCACTAAGGCAAGCTACAGCAACATTTTCATGGTGCCATTACAATATTTGTGATTTTTTCAACTTGAATGAATGCTTTCATCCATACATTTGAATCACTTTTATTATTTATATTCTGTTGGTTGCTGGTTTAAGTTATCATGTTTAGTTTACAGAAAGTTGGTAGTTAATTAAGTTGGTGTAGTAACTAGAAGTAAGTTTTGTTTTGAAGAACTAATATGGTTATGGATATAAGTAATTATTTGGAGTTATTCTCCTTGCATAAGAAATATGATAAAATTTGCTAGAAAAGATTCTTTTTAAATTGAGGTTAATCTTAACCAGAGAAGTGTTAGGAGTTGTTGATGTTTATGCTTAGTGTGGGAAGAGCTGACCTAGTTATTTCTGATGATATAGGATGCATATGTTGTGTTGCATTTGCATGGCATTTTATGATATTAGTTATTTATAAATTTTAAGTTGAACCTGTTAATAACTCAACTTGAATATATCGTTGATCGGGTCATGGTGCCACTGAATCGAGTTTTTCCCAGTGCAACCACATTTGCCTTTTATGGGGAGGCCTTTATTCGGTCCTTTGTCATGCCTCTGGTCGGTGCCTCCATCTAGGGAAGGTTATGGGCGTTCGGTACCCTCGCCCGGTAAGCAGACATAACCTTGTGTGCCTGTTGTTGAGATTATGGTACCGTGTCCCCATTTGGGATAGTTTATGTTTTGGCCACGACGGTGGTCGTTGTGTCTTTCGTAGACATGGGGCCACCCAGGACTAGCCCGATGGGGAGTGAGTCGGAGTGGCCGAGAGAGTGTCATGACAATGGAGGGATTTCGTCGGAATGACGTTGGTCCACCCGAATGGGAGTACGAGGCCATGGGTTTCGTGGTGTGGGTACAGTGCACTACCTCTGTAGAGTGTAATTAATCTATCGATAGCCGAGTCAACATTTAATAAAACTTTGCACACTAAGTCATGAACTTTGCACTTGACCCTCGAGATATTTGAGACCAAAGGTTGGTCATGTTTGTGATTGCCGGAAAGATCAAGAGGTAACCTGAATTAAGACCACGAAGTGGGTATGTTCGTGATCTAAGAAATAGCACCGTTGGTAAGCCAGTCCGAGGGACTGCCCTCACAAGAGCATGGTCACAACATGTTGGATATATAAATTGTTGCATTTTAACAACTGAATAATTATCATGACATTGTTTGTCATTATGTTTATGCTTGCTGTAAGCTTGCAAGTACATTCAATGTACTGACCTGGCGTGTCATGCCAGATTTCAGGAGAGTCTCGCTGGAAAGGAGTGATGTCTGAGTCTAGATCGTGTGCACATTGGTGTCCCTGTGCTACGGAGTTCCTCTACGACGTTGTTCCGCAGCCGCGTAGTTGTTATGACCGAGGCCCCTTTATGTTCACTAAATAATGTACATATTGTTCAGCCTCACCGTGTGTGCCGCTTGGCCTCGTTACCTGTTGTAATATAAACTTGATCCGCTAGCATCAATAAAGCGGTTGTTTTCTGTACCAAGATGTTGTGTGTTGCCAAAAGACATGGTCTCTGGGTTGGCAATGCATGGTAAACCGGTTGCTCTGAGACGGAGTGCCACAACGCTAGGTATCAGAGCCACGCTGACTGTAGGCCACGCTAGACTACGACGTGTTAACTGGACGTTAGATATGAGTTTAAGTTGAGTGCCGGTTGCTTTGGTAGCTGGTTGTTGCATTGCATACACTTGCTTTATTTTTATGCTAACCTACTAATGGTTGTGAGTGTAGATGGCTCCGGTGTCGTATCCGTGCCAGTTGCAGCTGATGTCATACACATCACCGCACCTCCTTCATAACACGTGGCGTCGGATGCACCCTCTCGGAGAGGACCCAGTCTATCGTGTGTACCGGGAGCGTCTAGTAGTCTCAGTGTACGAGTATCAGGCAGAGGTTACTCTGCGCACCAGTTTCGCTTCCAGTACTTCCACTCGTACCTCTCAGAGTGGTTACGCTTCTACCGCTTACCAGGCCGTCCAATTTGCTGCATTCGAGGTCCTTGTCGAGCTTTGTTACAATGAGGTCCGGATGCAGAACCACCCAGGTTTCCAATACTATCCTTCTCTGCACGACAATGGTCGTGTCCGTTTCCCTATCATTGATCTGGAGTCTGATAGTGTTGCTAGCCACCTTTCCCGTTATATTACTGCTAGCTATCTTATGATCCATGAGCTGGCTCGAGAGCTGGCTTGTACTCGTATTGCTTTAGCCACTACTAGGTCTGTCACTATTCCAGCATCTATGGGATTTACCCCTTACACTCCAGCCAGTTCTAGTTCCCCTATTTCACCGGTTACTCCTCCGAGTAGCTCGGGCGCCTCGACCATAAATCCCCTCAGTGCTCCTGCTGAGTGGGTTTCACTTCTCACTACTCCTGTAGCTCCTATGCTTCACCCTACTCCTGCCCCGGAGGGAGAGCCCTAGAGGCAGCGTCATCATGTTACCTTTAACCCGGAGGTTTCAGTTAACCTCGTCAGTTAAGGATCCGAGTCCGCTTCAGGGGAGGACCCCGCAGCACCAGCAGAGCAGTAGAGCTTCTGAGTGTTCGCAGTTGTCAGGATGGTGTACGGATGTAGCCGTACGAGTCATGATGTTTCGTTTCCTGTATGAGAGTAGTGGAACCTGGCATGTTGATTACCTTTCATGTATGAGTCTATGTATAATTATGTTGGAACTTTATTTCTTTTATTCGCCATTTTATTTTCTTCGATATTACGTTTTCTCTCGGGATTCGTTGTTGGCTGTTCCCCAACTTACTTTTGGATGTTTCTCATCTCGGTTGCGTTTGTCTTGGAAAAAAATCTATATTAGGATGCCACGGGGAGGCAGCAGTAGCAGCGCTCACGAGGATGTTCATGTTCGTCGTTCCGCTCGACAGGCAGGACACTCTCCCGAGCCGTACATACCACCATCACCTCCACCGCCAAATCCGCCTACCACCGAGCAAATCATGTGTATCTTTGAGGAAAGGAGGAATAATGATATGATTGAGATATTAAGAAGTGTTCAAGCTATGGTTGGACAGAATGGAAATCAAAACGGCCATCACTCCAACATATCAGATTTTCAAAGAACCAAGCCTCCCAGTTTCAGTCAGGTTATTGACCCCTTGGATGCAGACGATTTGTTGCGGACCATTGAAAAGAAGCTTGATGATTCTCATTGTTCCTTGAATTTCCTTCAGCAAGCCCAAGCCTAGCAAGAAGGCGAAGGCCACCAAAGCGGCTGCCGAGACTGCTACCACTGATCCGGCGGCTGATCCGGATGAAGTCATCCCTCCAGAGAGCGATCCTGCAACTCAGTTTGATGATCATGCTCCCATGGACCATGATGACATTGTTGCCCCGGAAGATACCAATGTGGAAAATGTCATTGAACTGGCGAGTCCTGTCTGGATTAGCCCTCCTCGGACTAATCCGGCTCCTGTTAGCCCGACCCCTACTGCTGCCCCTTCTCAGCCAACCACTGCCTCTTCTCCGGATGTTCAGATAACCAGGACAGGTTTTACCGCTCCTGCTGAACCTATCATCTTGGCCAAGCATACTGCTAAAGAGGAGAAGCTTCAACAAGAGAAGGGCAAGTGGAGCACGGACTTGTCCAACTATGCCGAATTGAGTGCCCAGGAACTTTATTCCGGGTATTCGAACCGGCTTCATACCAGCCGTGATTATGAATTGGGCTTGGTTAATATGATGAAGGATAAGTACGAGGTAACTTCCTTCACTTGTCTTTGTTCTGTATTCTTTGTACTTCTGTCTTTATGCCATAATAGCCCCCAAGTTCCGGTTTAGCTTCGTTGTAGGTGAACCGGTACTTCCAACTATATGAAAAATGAACTTACATTAGCCCCCAAGTGTTAGGGGCATAACTTGTTTTATGTGCCTCGGACTTGTCTGAATTTCTCTTTTAATACTTCAACTGCCCATTAGCCCCCAAGTGTCAAGTGGATAACTTGTTTATATGCTTGAGACTTGTCTGAATTGTCTTTTACTCCCCTTAATTTCCTTGTAGGCTGACTTGACCCGGAGGGCTGCATAAGTAACTGAGCTCCGGAATAGACTTGCTGCCACTGAAACTGCTTCTGCCAAAGCCAAGGATGAGCTGGCGCTGAACTTAACCAATACTGAAAAATTGAAAAAAGATTTTGAAGCGGAACGGACAGCCTGGGAGGTGCAGAGGAACGCTCTTGAAAAAAGAGCAAAGGATGCTGAAGAGGCCCTTAATCCGGTGATGCAAGAGCTGACCGGCTTAAGACAGCAAATAGAACTTATGACCTCTGCCATCTTTGGTGAGTACTTAGTTTGCATATGTTTTCATCTCTGCAATCTTTATCCTGCTCCGGTTTAACTGTAACAATCATATGCAGGGCGATGCATAACCCATCTTTGGGATGATATTCGGAAGAAACTCAAGGCCTCTTATACTCTGGTTGAGCAGCTGTATTCCGGCGCTCAAAGGATTATAAGTGCGATGTCCCATCACAAAGCGGCCCCCACTACTATCCAAGGTACTTTGGAGAAGCTATCTATACTGCATGTACGCTTGGAAGAAGTGAAAAAATCTGCTGCACCAGCCGGCTCTCTTGTAGCACTAACTAGGGCCAAGGCATGGGTTCCGGATTTTGATCCGGAGGAAGCTATGAACGGGTACCCCAGTAACAAGGAAGATGGATCTGCCTTCTCTGGCAAGGACCTCCGCGCTTTAACCAAGGAGATGCGTCCTCTTGCCAGCAAGCTTGCCGATGAAGCGGATCTGACCAGGTATCATCCGACATATGACTTAGAAAATGAACGGGTGGACCGGCCGGTTTATGATACCGAGAATCTGATCCCGCCAGTGCGTGCCCATACTTTCGCTCCAGATGTTGATCCGTCCGATCTTATTACTGAGGAAATGTACTTTCGTGCGCTATCCAAGATCGACTGGCGCGTTCCTGATTTCCAGCCGATTCAAGAAGACGAAGAAGTTCTGGAACAAGCCGATCCTCGGCCTTCACAGCAGGAAGAAGAATCATAAACTGCTTATTTTAACTCCTAGCTGCTGAAATCTGTTGCGAAAAAACTTTAATCTGTTCAGGCCTGCCAGTGCCTTGTAATAGAATAGTTCGAAACATTGTCTGTCTTGATCCGGATTTTACAGCTTGACTTGGCATCTGCCAATTTTTAACCCTTGTCTGCTATGTTATCTGTATCTGCATACACAAAGCTAAAATATGTCCTGGCGGTTTACCACCGGAACAAACATATTGCTCCCATGGGCATATATATTGAAAGAGTATTTATGTTATATCCAAAAAATATTTCATACCTTTGGTTAAGTGTGTCTGACCTCCTTAATCCGGTAGACATCATTGAACGTATAGATTGTAATGAGGCTCTTGGCCCAGCTTGGCGTTTGCCCAATGATTGTTCCGGACTATGATAACCACCGGTTTAAATCATGCTGGTGTTCTATGACCCAGACTTTGGTAGATACGTGGTCAACTTTGCAATTGCCCAGTTCCGGATCAAAAACCACAAAAAACATTGAAAAATCACAAAACACAAAACACTGTTGCAAATAAGACCATGTAGTCGAGGCTTTTTGCGAGCTGCCAGGCTCCATATTTGCCAATCAATGGATGTGACCCAAAGGGCTATGATTCATTTTGCCAATCAATGGGTGCAATCCAAGGAGCAATGATTTCTTTTGCCAATCAATGGATGTAATCCAAGGAGCAAGAACTATTTCTTTTGCCAATCAATGGATGTAATCCAAGGAGCAAGAACATTTTCTTTTGCCAATCAATGGATGTAATCCAAGGAGCAAGAACTTTTTCTTTTGCCAATCAATGGATGTAATCCAAGGAGCAAGAACATTTTCTTTTGCCAATCAACGGATATAATCCAAGAGGCAAGAACATTTTCTTTTGTCAATCAACGGATATAATCCAAGGGGCAAGAACATTTTCTTTTGCCAATCAACGGATATAATCAAAGGGGCAAGAA
>LR738712.1:639393643-639434492 GCA_902687465.1 Secale cereale
AACATTTTCTTTTTCCAATCAACGGATATAATCCAAGGGGCAAGAACATTTTCTTTTGCCAATCAACGGATATAATCCAAGGGGCAAGAACATTTTCTTTTGCCAATCAACGGATATAATCCAAGGGGCAAGAACATTTTCTTTTGCCAATCAACGGATATAATCCAAGGGGCAAGAACATTTTCTTTTGCCAATCAATTGATATAATCCAAAGGGCAAGAACATTTTCTTTTGCTAATCAATGGATATAATCCAAGGGGCACTGATGCGAAGACGATCGTATAAACCGGACCAGAAGGGATTAAGCGAGGATTCGAATGTGATCCGTAGCCCCCTAGTGATCATGGAGGTAGGGTTCCTATGAAAGAGTTGCGCTTGAAAGGCAAGTCCTGTTTGGTCCCTTATAGAATTGTCCTGCATAGCAAAATAGACTGACCAAAGCATCTGCGTTAACTCTCATAAGACCCTTATTTAGAAGAGAAAAGGCTGATCCCCCGGTTTACCAGGGTGCCAGTTTATTTATTAA
The DNA here is from genome assembly GCA_902687465.1 of Secale cereale. Lineage (NCBI taxonomy): Eukaryota > Viridiplantae > Streptophyta > Magnoliopsida > Poales > Poaceae > Secale > Secale cereale. The sequence goes on from LR738712.1 coordinate 639,394,170, forward strand.
TCATAATATATACAGGATACATGAAGCGGAGCTCATGGCTCAAGTGTAGTAAGGCCGCAGAAGGGCAATGTTCCACGGCCTCTTCGTCTCTTCCTCTGCTGTCCGTGAGTCTTTGTGTTCTCGAACGTCCACCAGGCAGTATGAACCGTTGTGTAGGTTCTTGCTGACCACAAAGGGCCCTTCCCAAGGTGGGGATAACTTGTGCATATCTATCTGGTCCTGGATGAGCCGGAGTACTAAGTCCCCCTCCTGGAACATCCTGGTTTTAACCCGGCGGCTGTGATATCTGCGCAGGTCCTGCTGATAAATTGCAGATCGTGCTGCTGCTATGTCACGCTCTTCATCCAGCTGGTCTAAGCTGTCCTGTCTTGCTTGCTCATTGGCTGCTTCAACATAAGCTGCCACCCGTGGTGAGTCGTGCCGGATATCACTTGGAAGAACCGCTTCAGCACCGTACACCATGAAGAAAGGTGTGTAGCATGTGGACCTGTTCGGCGTAGTATTGATGCTCCAGAGGATAGAAGGTAACTCCTCAACCCAGCACCCTGGTGTTCTTTGCAAGGGAGTCATAAGCCGGGGCTTGATGCCTCGCAAAATCTCTTGATTGGCCCTTTCAGCTTGACCATTGGATTGAGGGTGAGCTACAGAAGACACATCTAGGCAAATATGCTCCCTTTGACAAAACTCTTCCATCTCTCCTTTAGATAGATTGGTGCCATTATCAGTGATAATGTTGTGTGGAAAGCCAAACCGGAAAATTACCTTCTTGATGAATTTAACCGTTGTTGGCGCATCACACTTGCTCACAGGCTCTGTCTCAATCCACTTTGTAAATTTATCCACTGCCACCAACAGGTGAGTTTTTTGATCTTGGGATCGTTTAAAAGGCCCAACCATATCAATCCCCCAAGTCGCAAACGGCCAAGTAATTCGAATCATCCGCAGCTCCTGTGCCGGAACAAGAGCACGCCGTGAAAATTTCTGACAAGCGTCGCATTTCCGGACTAGATCCTCCGCATCAGCATGGGCTGTCAACCAGTAGAAGTCATGACGGAAAGCTTTAGCTACCAAGGACTTTGAACCGGCGTGATGACCACAATCCCCTTCATGAATCTCTCGAAGAATGTCGCAGCCTTCTTCTGATGATACACACCGCTAAAACGCTCCAGAAATACTGCGGTGATGAAGTTCTCCGTTAATAATTGTCATGGACTTGGATCGCCGGGTTATCTGCCTAGCTTCAATCTCATCATCTGGCAACTCTCCTCGGCTCAGGTACGCCAAGTAAGGGAGTGTCCAATCCGGAATAACATGAAGTGCCGCAACCAGCTGCGCTTCCGGATCAGGAATAGCCAAATGCTCCTCCGATGGTACCTGAACTGATGGACTGTGTAGCTCATCCAAGAAAGTATTCGGCGGCACCGGTTTATGCTGAGAACCCAGCCGGCTTAGAGCATCAGCCGCTTCATTTTTTCGCCGGTCTATGTGATCCACCTGATATCCCTTGAAACATCCTGCAACTGCTTCAACTTCTCGCCTGTAAGCTGCCATGAGAGGGTCTTTAGAGTCCCACTTGCCAGAAACTTGTTGTGCCACTAAATCTGAATCACCAAAGCACTTGACCCGGCTCAAGTTCATCTCCTTAGCCATCCGCAGGCCATGAAGCAGTGCCTCATATTCAGCCGCATTGTTAGTGCAAGGAAACATTAGTCGGAGGACATAACAAAATTTTTCACCTCGTGGGGAAGTTAACACAACTCCAGCCCCCGAGCCTTCTAATTGCCTTGAACCGTCGAAGTGAATAGTCCTGTATGTATGATCCGGCTTCTCCTCTGGTGCTTGCAATTCTGTCCAATCATTGATGAAATCTACCAATGCTTGGGATTTGATAGCAGTACGTGGTACATACTTCAATCCGTGTGGGCTAAGCTCAATGGCCCACTTTGCTACTCTGCCAGTAGCTTCTCTGTTCTGGATTATATTCCCCAACGGAGCTGAGCTAACAACAGTGATTGGGTGGCCCTGGAAGTAGTGCTTCAGCTTTCGGTTCACCATAAACACGCCATATACTAGCTTCTGCCAATGTGGGTACCTTTGTTTTGATTCAATTAGAACCTCACTGACGTAATAAACCGGGCGCTGAACCGGATATTCCTTGCCTGCTTCTTTGCGCTCCACCACGATTGCTACGCTAACTGCACGGGCATAGGCGGCCACGTATAACAGCAGCGGCTCCTTATCAACAGGGGCAGCAAGGACCGGTGGTTATGCTAATTGCCGCTTCAAGTCCTCAAACGCGGCGTTTGCAGCATCGCTCCATATAAACCGGTCTGTCTTCTTCAGCATCTGATAAATCGGAATTGCCTTCTCTCCCAAACGGCTGATGAATCGGCTTAACGCTGTAATCTGGCCAGCGATGCGCTGGACATCATTGATACAAGCTGGTTTAGTCAAGGATGTGATCGCCTTGATCTTCTCCGGATTGGCCTTTATTCCTCTGTTTGATACCAAGAATCCGAGGAGCTTGCGAGCCAGAACACCAAAAACGCACTTCTCCGGATTAAGCATCATCTTATAGACCCGGAGGTTATCAAAGGTTTCCTTTAGGTCCTCTATCAGCGTCTCCTCCTTTCTTGATTTTACAACAATGTCATCCACATAAGCATGGACATTTTTCCCTATCTGCCTCTTAAGACAGTTCTGTACGCAACGCTGGTAAGTTGCTTGGGCACTCTTGAGCCCAAAAGGCATAGATACATAGCAAAAGGCTCCAAAGGGAGTTATGAAGGCTATCTTCTCCTGGTCCTTAATCGCCATCTTGATCTGATGATACCCTGAATATGCATCCAAAAAACTTAGCCGCTCACATCCCGCCGTGGCATCAATGATCTGATCAATACGGGGGAGGGAAAAAGGATCGGTTGGACAAGCCTTGTTTAAATCTGTGTAATCCACACACATCCTCCACTTTCCATTTTTCTTTAACGCCAGAACCGGATTAGCCAACCACTCCGGGTGGAACACCTCAACTATGAACCCTGCGGCCAAAAGCCTGGCCACTTCTTGATGATTCCTTGATGATTCTCATTGTTCCTTCAATTTCCTTCAGCAAGCCCAAGCCTAGCAAGAAGGCGAAGGCCACCAAAGCGGCTGCCGAGACTGCTACCGCTGATCCGGCGGCTGATCCGGATGAAGTCATCCCTCCAGAGAGCGATCCTGCAACTTAGTTTGATGATCCTGCTCCCATGGACCATGATGACATTGTTGCCCCGGAAGATACGAATGTGGAAAATGTCATTGAACCGGTGAGTCCTGTCCGGGTTAGCCCTCCTCGGACTAACCCGGCTCCTGTTAGCCCGGCCCCTACTGGTGCCCCTTCTCAGCCAACCACTGCCTCTTCTCCGGATGTTCAGATAACCGGGACAGGTTTTACCGCTCCTGCTAAACCTATCATCTTGGCCAAGCATACTGCTAAAGAGGAGAAGCTTCAACAAGAGAAGGGCAAGTCAAGCACGGACTTGTCCAACTATGCCGAATTGAGTGCCCAGGAACTTTATTTCGGGTATTTGAACCGGCTTCATACCAGCCGCGATTATGAATTGGGCTTGGTTAATATGATGAAGGATAAGTACGAGGTAACTTCCTTCACTTGTCTTTGTTCTGTATTCTTTGTACTTCTGTCTTTATGCCATAATAGCCCCCAAGTTCCGGTTTAGCTTCGTTGTAGGTTAACCGGTACTTCCAACTGTATGAAAAATGAACTTACATTAGCCCCCAAGTGCTAGGGGCATAACTTGTTTTATGTGCCTGGGAATTGTCTGAATTTCTCTTTTAATACTTCAACTGCCCATTAGCCCCCACGTGTCAAGTGGATAACTTGTTTATATGCTTGAGACTTGTCTGAATTGTCTTTTACTCCCCTTAATTTCCTTGTAGGCTGACTTGACCCGGAGGGCTGCATAAGTAACTGAGCTCCGGAATAGACTTGCTGCCACTGAAACTGCTTCTGCCAAAGCAAGGATGAGCTGGCATTGAACTTAACCAATACTGAAAAATTGAAAAAAGATTTTGAAGCGGAACGGACAGCCTGGGAGGTGCAGAGGAACTCTCTTGAAAAAAGAGCAAAGGATGCTGAAGAGGCCCTTAATCCGGAGATGCAAGAGCTGACCGGCTTAAGACAGCAAATAGAACTTATGACCTCTGCCATCTTTGGTGAGTACTTAGTTTGCATATGTTTTCATCTCTGCAATCTTTATCCTGCTCCGGTTTAACTGTAACAATCATATGCAGGGCAACGCATAACCCATCTTGGGGATGATATTCGGAAGAAACTCAAGGCCTCTTATACTCTGGTTGAGCAGCTGTATTCCGGCGCTCAAAGGATTATAAGTGCGATGTCCCATCACAAAGCGGCCCCCACTACTATCCAAGGTACTTTGTAGAAGCTATCTATACTGCCTGTATGCTTGGAAGAAGTGAAGAAATCTGCTGCACGGGCCGGCTCTCTTGTAGCACTGACTAGGGCCAAGGCATGGGTTCCGGATTTTGATCTGGAGGAAGCTATGAACGGGTACCCCAGTAACAAGGAAGATGGATCTGCCTTCTCTGGCAAGGACCTCCGCGCTTTAACCAAGGAGATGCGTCCTCTTGCCAGCAAGCTTGCCGATGAAGCGGATGTGACCAGGTATCATCCGGCATATGACTTAGAAAAAGAACAGGTGGACCGGCCGGTTTATGATACCGAGAATCTGATCCCGCCAGTGCGTGCCCATACTTTCGCTCCAGATGTTGATCCGTCCGATCTTATTACTGAGGAAATGTACTTTCGTGCGCTATCCAAGATCGACTGGCGCGTTCCTGATTTCCAGCCGCTTCAAGAAGACGAAGAAGTTCCGGAACAAGCCGATCCTCAGCCTTCACAGCAGGAAGAAGAATCATAAACTGCTTATTATAACTCCTAGCTGCTGAAATCTGTTGCGAAAAAACTTTAATCCGTTCAGGCCTGCCAGTGCCTTGTAATAGGATAGTTCAAAACATTGTCTGTCTTGATCCGGATTTTACAGCTTGACTTGGCATCTGCCAATTTTTAACCCTTGTCTACTATGTAATCAGTATCTGCATACACAAAGCTAAAATATGTCCTGGCGGTTTACCACCGGACCAAACATATTGCTCCCATGGGCATATATATTGAAAGAGTATTTATGTTATATCCAAAAAATATTTCATACCTTTGGTTAAGTGTGTCTGACCTCCTTAATCCGGTAGACATCATTGAACATATAGATTGTAATGAGGCTCTTGGCCCAGCTTGGCGTTTGCCCAATGATTGTTCCGGACTATGATAACCACCGGTTTAAATCATGATGGTGTTCTATGACCCAGACTTTTGTAGATACGTGGTCAGCTTTGAAATTGCACAGTTCCGGATCAAAAACCACAGAAAACTTTGAAAAATCACAAAACACAAAACACTGTTGCAAATAAGACCATGTAGTCGAGGCTTTTTGCGAGCTGCCAGGCTCCATATTTGCCAATCAATGGATGCGACCCAAAGGGCTATGATTCATTTTGCCAATCAATGGGTGCAATCCAAGGAGCAATGATTTCTTTTGCCAATCAATGGATGTAATCCAAGGAGCAAGAACATTTTCTTTTGCAAATCAATTGATGTAATCCAAGGAGCAAGAACTTTTTCTTTTGCCAATCAATGGATGTAATCCAAGGAGCAAGAACATTTTCTTTTGCCAATCAACGGATATAATCCAAGAGGCAAGAACATTTTCTTTTGCCAATCAATGGATATAATCCAAGGGGCAAGAACATTTTCTTTTGCCAATCAACGGATATAATCCAAGGGGCAAGAACATTTTCTTTTGCCAATCAACGGATATAATCCAAGGGGCAAGAACATTTTCTTTTGCCAATCAACGGATATAATCGAAGGGGCAAGAACATTTTCTTTTGCCAATCAACGGATATAATCCAAAGGGCAAGAACATTTTATTTTTCCAATCAATGGATATAATCCAAGGTGCAAGAACATTTTCTTTTGCCAATCAATGGATATAATCCAAGGGGCACTGATGCGAAGACGATCGTTTAAACCAGACCAGAAGGGATTAAGCGAGGATTCGAATGTGATCCGTAGCCCCTAGTGATCATGGAGGTAGGGTTCCTATGAAAGAGTTGCGCTTGAAAGGCAAGTCCTGTTTGGTCCCTTATAGAATTGTCCTGCATAGCAAAATAGACCGACCAAAGCATCTGCGTTAACTATCATAAGACCCTTATTTAGAAGAGAAAAGGCTGATCCCCCGGTTTACTAGGGTGCAGGTTTATTTATTAATCATAATATATACAGGATACATGAAGCGGAGCTCATGGCGCAAGTGTCGTAAGGCCGCAGAAGGGCAATGTTCCACGGCCTCTTCGTCTCTTCCTCTGCTGTCCGTGAGTCTTTGTGTTCTCGAACATCCACCAGGTAGTATGAACCGTTGTGTAGGTTCTTGCTGACCACAAATGGCCCTTCCCAAGGTGGGGATAACTTGTGCATATATGTCTGGTCCTGGATGAGCCGGAGTACTAAGTCCCCCTCCTGGAACGTCCTGGTTTTAACCCGGCGGTTGTGATATCTGCGCAGGTCATGCTGATAAATTGCAGATCGTGCTGCTGCTATGTCACGCTCTTCATCCAGCCGGTCTAAGTTGTCCTATCTTGCTTGCTCATTGGCTGCTTCAATATAAGCTGCCACCCATGGTGAGTCGTTCCGGATATCACTTGGAAGAACCGCTTCAGCACCGTACACCATGAAGAAAGGTGTGTAGCCTGTGGACCTGTTCGGCGTAGTTTTGATGCTCCAGAGGACAGAAGGTAACTCCTCAACCCAGCACCCTGGTGTTCTTTGCAAGGGAGTCATAAGCCGGGGCTTGATGCCTCGCAAAATCTCTTGATTGGCCCTTTCAGCTTGACCATTGGATTGAGGGTGAGCTACAGAAGACACATCTAGGCAAATATACTCCCTTTGACAAAACTCTTCCGTCTCTCCTTTAGATAGATTGGTGCCATTATCAGTGATAATGCTGTGTGGAAAGCCAAACCGAAAAATTACCTTCTTGATGAATTTAACTGTTGTTGCCGCATCACACTTGCTCACAGGCTCTGTCTCAATCCACTTTGTAAATTTATCCACTACCACCAACAGGTGAGTTTTTTGATCTTGGGATCATTTAAAAGGCCCAACCATATCAATCCCCCAAGTCGCAAATGGCCAAGTAATTGGAATCATCCGCAGCTCCTGTGTCGAAACAAGAGCACGCCGTGAAAATTTCTGACAAGCGTCGCATTTCCGGACTAGATCCTCCGCATCAGCATGGGCTGTCAACCAGTAGAACCCATGACGGAAAGCTTTAGCTACCAAGGACTTTGAACCGGCGTGATGACCACAATCCCCTTCATGAATCTCTCGAAGAATGTCGCAGCCTTCTTCTGATGATACACACCGCTAAAACGCTCCAGAAATACTGCGGTGATGAAGTTCTCCGTTAATAATTGTCATGGACTTGGATCGCCGGGTTATCTGCCTAGCTTCAATCTCATCATCTGGCAACTCTCCTCGGCTCAGGTACGCCAAGTAAGGGAGTGTCCAATCCGGAATAACATGAAGTGCCGCAACCAGCTACGCTTCCGGATCAGGAACAGCCAAATCCTCCTCCGATGGTACCTGAACTGATGGACTGTGTAGCTCATCCAAGAAAGTATTCGGCGGCACCGGTTTACGCTGAGAACCCAGCCGGCTTAGAGCATCATCCGCTTCATTTTTTCGCCGGTCTATGTGATCCACCTGATATCCCTTGAAACATCCTGCAACTGCTTCAACTTCTCGCCTGTAAGCTACCATGAGAGGGTCTTTAGAGTCCCACTTGCCAGATACTTGTTGTGCCACTAAATCTGAATCACCAAAGCACTTGACCCGGCTCAAGTTCATCTCCTTAGCCATCCGCAGGCCATGAAGCAGTGCCTCATATTCAGCCGCATTGTTAGTGCAAGGAAACATTAGTAGGAGGACATAACAAAATTTGTCACCTCGTGGGGAAGTTAACACAACTCCAGCCCCCGAGCCTTCTAATTGCCTTGAACTGTCGAAGTGAATAGTCTAGTATGTATGATCCGGCTTCTCCTCTGGTGCTTGCAATTCTGTCCAATCATTGATGAAATCTACCAATTCTTGGGATTTGATAGCAGTACGTGGTACATACTTCAATCCGTGTGGGCTAAGCTCAATGGCCCACTTTGCTACTCTGCCAGTAGCTTCTCTGTTCTGGATTATATCCCCCAACGGAGCTGAGCTAACAACAGTGATTGGGTGGCCCTGGAAGTAGTGCTTCAGCTTCCGGTTTGCCATAAACACGCCATATACCAGCTTCTGCCAATGTGGGTACCTTTGTTTTGATTCAATTAGAACCTCACTGACGTAATAAACTGGGCGCTGAACCGGATATTCCTTGCCTGCTTCTTTGCGCTCCACCACGATTGCTACGCTAACTACACGGGCATTGGCGGCCACGTATAACAGCAGCGGCTCCTTATCAACAGGGGCAGCAAGGACCGGTGGTTCTGCTAATTGCTGCTTCAAGTCCTCAAACGCGGCGTTTGCAGCATCGCTCCATATAAACCGGTCTGTCTTCTTCAGCATCTGATAAAGCAGAATTGCCTTCTCTCCCAAATGGATGATGAATCGGCTTAACGCTGTAATCCGGCCAGTGATGCGCTGGACATCATTGATACAAGCTGGTTTAGTCAAGGATGTGATCGCCTTGATCTTCTCCGAATTGGCCTCTATTCCTCTGTTTGATACCAAGAATCCGAGGAGCTTGCCAGCCGGAACACCAAAAACGCACTTCTCCGGATTAAGCATCATCTTATAGACCCGGAGGTTATCAAAGGTTTCCTTTAGGTCCTCTATCAGCGTCTCCTCCTTTCTTGATTTTACAACAATGTCATCCACATAAGCATGGACATTTTTCCCTATCTGCCCCTTAAGACAGTTCTGTACGCAACGCTGGTAAGTTGCTTGGGCACTCTTGAGCCCAAAAGGCATAGATACATAGCAAAAGGCTCCAAAGGGAGTTATGAAGGCTGTCTTCTCCTGGTCCTTAATCACCATCTTGATCTGATGATACCCTGAATATGCATCCAAAAAACTTAGCCGCTCACATCCCGCCGTGGCATCAATGATCTGATCAATACGGGGGAGGGCAAAAGGATCGGTTGGACAAGCCTTGTTTAAATCTGTGTAATCCACACACATCCTCCACTTTCCATTTTTCTTTAACACCAGAACCGGATTAGCCAACCACTCCGGGTGGAACACCTCAACTATGAACCCTGCGGCCAAAAGCCTGGCCACTTCTTCACCTATAGCCTTGCGCCTTTCTTCATTGAAGCGGTGCAGATACTGCTTGACCGGTTTGAACTTCGGATCAATATTAAGACTGTGGTCAGCGAGTTCCCTCGGTATACCTGGCATGTCAGAAGGTTTCCATGCAAAGATATCCCGGTTCTCATGGATGAACTCGATGAGCGCGCTTTCCTATTTGGGGTCAAGGTTAGCGCTGATAGTGAACTGCTTGGATGAGTCGCCTGGTACAAAGTCAACTTGCTTGGTTTCCTCTGCCGATTTAAACTTCAACGCCGGATCATGCTCTGTAGTTGGCTTCTTTAACGGGGACATATCTGCCGGATCAACATTATCTTTATAGAACTTCAACTCCTCTCTAGCACATACTGCCTCTGCATAGGCTGCGTCTCCTTCTTCGCACTCCAATGCAATCTTGCGACTTCCGTGAACCGTGATAGTTCCCTTGTGACCTGGCATCTTGAGCTGTAGATAAACATAACACGGTCTAGCCATGAATTTGGCGTAAACCGGCCTTCCAAACAGAGCATGATATGGGCTCCGGATCTTTACCACCTCAAACATTAATGTCTCTGACCTGGAGTCCTGTTCATCTCCAAAGGTGACCTCCAGATCAATTTTCCCAACTGGGTAAGCCGATTTACCTGGTACTACTCTATGGAACACCATGTTGGACTGTCTCAATTTTTTGTCCGTCAACCCCATACGACAGAAAGTCTCATAATATAGGATGTTGATACTACTGCCACCATCCATGAGCACCTTTGTGAATTTGTAACTACCCACCTGTCGTGCCACCACTAAGGCCAACTGGCCCGGATTAGCAATCCGCGGTGGGTGATCCTCTCTGCTCCACACAATAGGTTGTTCCGACCAACGCAGGAAATGTGGTGTTGCCGGTTCAACTGTGTTTACCGCCCGCTTCAGGATTTTCTGATCCCTTTTGCACAAACTCGTAGTAAAAACATGGTACTGTCCACTACTTAGCTCCTTCGGATTACTCTGATATCCGGATTGCTGCTACTGTTGACGCTGCTGATTGCCTTGGTTACTGTAGCCACCCTGACCATGCTGGTGGTTGCCTTGGTTGTTATAACCACCCTGACCATGCTGCTGGTGGTTGCCTTGGTTGTAGTTATTGTTGCCGCCATGATATCCTGATCCGGACCCATTACCATGGTGACCCGGATCTTGAAAACCGGAACTCGAGCCGCCGCCCAGTGGTCCGTTGTCATTCTTGGCTTGTCTCATGGCCTCTACCATGATCCGGCATTGCCCCCATGTATGCTTAGCTGGGTGTTCCTCTGTGCTATGTTTTGGGCAAGCCTCGTTCAATTGTCGATCCAGATTGATGGATCCTCCCCCGCTCCATGGAGGTGGCCTACCCTTGCGGAGCTGAAAATTTCCTTGAACATTGGTATTGGCCACAAAATCAGAGCTGCCCTCTGCCTTCCGCTTACCATTAAAACTTGTTCCTGCCGGATTAACCTGTGCCGGTTTACCAGCCTTGTTCGCTTTCCCGGATTTGTCTCCATCTGCTTCTGGGTATTTAGTGTTATCAGAGTCCCCATACTTCACCAGAGCGCTCATGAGTGTCCCCATGTCGTTACAATCCCGCTTGAGTCGTCCCAACTTCAGCTTCAGAGACTCAAACCGGCAATTGTTTTCTAGTGTCACTATTGCCGTACTGGGATTGATGCTATTGGAAGAGTGCAGGATTTCCGACACTCGCCGCACCCAGGTGCTCGTCGGCTCCTGCTCTCCTTGAACACATGCCGCCAGGTCCACTATTGACATCGGTTGCTTGCACGTGTCTTTGAAATTTTTGATAAACTGCCGACGCACCTCACCCCATGATCCGATGGAGTTAGGTGGTAAGCCCTTTAACCATGTCCGGGTTGTACCCTCAAGCATCATGGTAAAATACTTTGTGCATGCTGCTTCATCCACATCTAGCATCTCCATAGCCATCTCATAGCTCTCAATCCAAGCCTCTGGAGCCAGGTCTGCCGTATAGTTAGGCACCTTGCGCGGACCTTTGAAGTCCTTGGGTAACCTTACGCTTCGTAAAGCGGGAACAAGACACTGCACTCCAAAAGAACTCACCGTGACTCCCGTCTCTACTGTGGTTGGGTGAACCGGTGTCGTTTGACGGATATCCTCGCGGGCAGTAGGTCTGGCCTGGTTCATCGCCTCCTGGGTGTGCGCCCCTGCTCCTGCCGGATTATCTTGCCTGTGACGGCGACGTCTCCGCTCGCTGCTGGATACTTCCGGTTCATCCCAACGCCTAGTGTAACTCCTGCTGTGGCGGGGTGTTGAATGAATTCTCTCCCTGCTGTAAGAGTACGCCTGCTGCTGTGTCAACGCTGTGTCCAGCAATTCCTTGACCCTGCGTGCTTCCATCGCCACAGGGGATGTCCCCTCAATGGGTAAAGCGGCCAGTCGTGAAGCGGCGGCGACAATGTTATCCAATGGGTTTAAATAATGGCCGGGAGGTGTGGGGATGTGCGGCGTGGGCACAACCTGACGATTTTGCTCCGCGGTCGGCTGTTGAACCGGCGCGCCTGCTCCTGGGACTCCTCTCCGGTTTACTTCTAGGTTATTGCTGGCTCCCGCTCCTGGTGTGCCAAAGAGATTCATCGCCTCATAGACCGGCGGTAGACGAGTCTGATACCTTCTGTTCCTTACCTCCTGCGCAAAGGCCTGATCAATCCTGAGCCAGAAAGCTTGGGAATCCAGCTCTGCTTGCCTTGTCACCATCCTGGCTTTCTCTGCATCCAGATCCCGTTTGGTTTGCTCAATCCGGCCCTTCAGCTGGAGGATCTCCGCATCATGCTGCGCCTTGTTGGCAGGAGCTACTTCTGCTATTGCGCGTGCTGTCAACTCCTCGACCAAGGTGGATAGAGCGTTAGAGGGTCAGGGGGTTTGGTTGCTCGCCCCTGCACCAGCCACCTCTGTTGTGAACGCCCCAGTCACCGTGGGCTGCTGCATAGGCTGTGATCCGGCCATGAAGACAGCCACCCGGTTTGGCGGATCGAAGGGGTCCGGAATACTGTCACCACCGGACATACCCCCGGATCGGCCGTCCCGCAACTGATACAAAGATTCGATCTCTCCGGATGAAGATTCATCGTCAGAGTAGACAACTGTCTCGCCACCAGAATCCGATCCGTCCTCGGCTTGGACTCCATGCACTGCTCCAACGAAAACACGCTTCATGGCGGGCTGAATCCGCGCCGATCTCGCACGCTGAGCCGGCTCGACGATGTTGGGGAAGATGTCCGGCTCAGGTCCCGGTTCACCAATCTTGCCGATGAAGATGTGGATGCCGCCGAAGGGGACTCGGTACCCGTATTCGATTGAATCGGCCTCGGGGCCCCAGCCTGCGTCGTCGATGTAGATCCGTCCGCGGCGACTCTTGGTCATCCGGCCAACCGCGTAACCCTTGAGTCCTTCAAAGCTGACCTTCAAGAACTCGAAACCATCGTGTGATAGCCCCACGGTGGGCGCCAACTGTCGTGGAATTGGCACGGCAGATGTCCGGTTTAGAGGACTTAGGTGTGGAGCCATCGCGCGAGTTATCTTGAAGAGGTTAAAGCACACGAAGAACACAAAGGGTTTATACTAGTTTGGCCCCTTCGATGAAGGTAAAAGCCTACGTCTAGTTTGGTTTGGTATTGCTTGGGCGTCGATGAACAGGGAGCGGATTGCTTGCCTGTGTCTTGACGGGTTGTTGCCTGTCTTGAACCGTTGCCGGGTCGTCCCTTTATATAGGAGGCGACGCCCGGTCCGGTTTACAGAGTCCCGAGGCCGGTTCATAATCGTGTCCGCCTCGGTCTCTATTCTTCCTAACTTATTCCTCAAGTTACATGATATGACGGTTCATAAACCGTAAGCTTTACATATGGGCCCTAAGCCTCCATGGGCCGTAACCTCTACTGGGCTTATGATAACACAGCTAAATTAATATAATCCGGATCTTCCTAGCCGGTTTATACCTGCTAGTAATATCCCTAACATTGCCCTTACTGCAGAAAATGATAAAGTTCCATTTGCAACTCATTATCTTGAAGGCGCTGCTGCCATATGGTAGGAGAATGCAAAAGCCATGTGGCCTGCAAATGAAGAAATCACCTGGTCAAAATTCAAGGATCAGTTCTGGAAATATCATATCCCTACTGGAATTATGAAGACTAAGCAGCGTGAATTTCTTGCACTCACCCAAGGAAATCAGTCTGTGGGTGAATATTTGCAAAAATTCAATCATCTGGCCCGTTACTCCTTATATGACGTAGCCACCGAAGAAAGAAAGATCGACAGATTTCTTGGGGGATTAAACTCACAACTCTGGTATACCCTCAGTATGCTCGATTTGCCAGACTTCCAAACCTTGGTGAACAAAGTTTTCATCGCTGAAAGGGAGCACAAGCTCGTGACAAATAATAGGCCTGCTAATAATGATCACAAGCGCAAGTTTGAACCAAGGAAGGAAGGGCAACCAGTGCAAAAGGCTCATACCTGGTAGCAAACTCAGGTGGAATACAAGCCCAATTGGCAACATAATGTTAACAAGACCACTACCCAAGTCAAGAATGTCGTGACCAACCCAGTGCACGAGGAGCGTCAGTGCAACAATTCTTTCTTCAGTTGTGGGCAAAACAGACATTATGCCAGATAGTGCCCCAAGAACAGCAAGGCGAATGCCCTATTCAGGCCATAAGTCAACTTTATGGGGTCATGCCCGAACCAGCAAAACATCACTGGGCACATTCATCACCTCTCCGCAGATGAAGCCCAAGAAAACCCCGAAGTCGTCATTGGTATGTTTTCTGTTAATTGCATACATGCCGTAATTTTATTTGACTCTGGGGCTTCCCACTCTTTTATTTCTCGGAGTTTTGTTGCCCAACAAAAATTCATTGTTCGCTTTCGGGCAAGAATATGCTGATACAAACCTCGGGATCCTTAATCAAGAGCAATCTGGTCTGCCGTGATCTGGAAATCAATATCAACAGAGTCAGATTTCCAACTTCCTTGATACTTATTGAATATGTACAGTTGGATGTTATTTTGGGTATGAATTGGTTGACCCAATATCAAGTATGCATAAATTGCGCGACCCGAGAAGTCACTTTGACCAATCATAAGGGGCAGACTACCAAATTCTATTCTCGTAGAAGCATACCCAAGAAAGAAATGGTCCTTACCACTGTCGCTGAGTTGGAATTAATTCATGTGGTCAGTGAATTTCCTGATGTATTTCCAGAAGAACTTCCAGGCATGCCACCAGATCGAGAGCTTGAGTTTGCAATAGATCTTGTGCCCGGAACCGCACCGTTATACAAGAAGTATTACCGGATGCCCTCATCAGAATTAGTGGAGCTAAAGAAACAGCTCGATGAAATGCTCCAGAAAGAATATATTCGTCCCAGCTCTTCACCATGGGGATCACCTGCTATCTTCGTGAATAAGAAGGATGGCAACCTCCGCATGTGTGTGGATTACCGTCAGCTGAATGATGTCACCATCAAAAATAAATATCCGCTGCCAAGAATTGATGACTTGTTTGATCAGCTCAGTGGGGCCAAGGTATTCTCCAAGATTGATTTACGGACATGATATCACCAGCTCAAGATTAAAAGGAAGATATTCCTAAGACCGCATTCACCACTCGATACAATCTTTATGAATATACAATTATGTCCTTTGGTCTCACCAATGCCCCTGCTTTCTTCATGCATATGATGAACAAAGTATTCATGGACTTCCTCGATAAGTTCGTGGTAGTCATTATCGATGACATACTTATATACTCAAAAAGTGAAGGGGATCACAGAGAACACCTCCGAGCAGTGCTACAACGACTCCGCGACCATCAGCTATACGCCAAATTTAGTAAATGTGAGTTTTGGCTCAAGCAAGTCGGATTTCTTGGACATGTGCTATCCGCTGAAGGTATAGCCGTGGACCCAAGCACAGTAAAGGATGTGCTCGATTGGTTGCCACCCACAACAGTATCACAGATCCAGAGTTTCCTTGGACTAGCCGGATATTACCGTCGCATCATTGAAGGGTTCCCCAAGATTGCTAAACCCATGACAGAGCTGCTCAAAAAGGATAAGAAGTTTGAATGGACTGAAGACTGTGAGAAAAGTTTCAATGAGCTAAAGATACGGCTGACGACCGCACCTGTATTGACTCTTCCAGATATCCACCGCAGTTTTGATGTGTACTGTGACGCCTCCAGACAAGGACTTGGATGCGTACTTATGCAAGATGGCAAGGTAGTAGCATATGCATCGCGACAGCTACGACCACACGAGGGAAATTACCCTACTCATGATCTGGAATTGGCCGCGGTGGTTCATGCACTAAAAATATGGAGACACTACCTCATAGGGAAGAGGTGCCAAATTTTTACCGATCACAAAAGTCTCAAATATATATTTACTGAGCCAGACTTAAATCTCCCTCAGCGAAGATGGCTTGAGTTGGTCAAGGATTACGATCTTGGAATAAATTACCACCCGGGTAAGGCCAACGTGGTTGCCGATGCACTCAGTCGAAAGCCTGTCAGCCTAAATGTCATATAGAAATCCTTGCCTCCTGAACTTCAAGAGGAGATTGCTCAACTCAACATGGTCATAGTCGATGCTGGCCTCGCTAATATTTTGGAAGTTACCCCCACACTCGAGGAAGAAATCCGCAAGGCCCAGCCAGCTGACATCGATCTACAGAAACGTGTCAAGAGCACGATGGCTGGACAGACTCCAGATTTCTCAAAGGATAAATTTGGTACCCTCCGGTTCCGTGAAAGGATTTGTGTACCCAATCAGTCGGACTTAAAGAAGAAAATCATGTCGGAAGCACATGAATCCTCATATTCTATTCACCCTGGAGGTACGAAAATGTATGAAGACCTTCGACAAATATTCTGGTGGGATGGAATGAAGAAAGACATTGCCTATTTTGTGGCATGTTGCGACATATGCAACAAGGTGAAGGCAGAGCATCAGAAGCCAGCCGGACTTCTCCAACCACTGCCAGTTTCGCAATGGAAATGGGATGACGTTTGCATGGATTTCATCACAGGACTACCTAAGACTCAGCGAGGCAATGATGCAATATGGGTCATAGTGGACACCTTAACCAAGGTTGCTCACTTTATCCCGATCAGAACCACATATCAAGCAGATCAACTTGCACAGCTGTATGTATCCAGAATAGTCAGTCTACATGGAGTACCTCGAACCATCACTTCGGACCGAAGTTCACTCTTTACCTCCGCTTTTTGGTCACGTCTCCATCAAGCCTTGGGGACAGCACTGAAATATAGTACCGCTTATCATCCTCAGACTGATGGACAAACAGAGCGGGTAAACCAAATACTCGAAGATATGCTTCGAGCCTGCGCTTTGGCCCAAGGATCTAAATGGGAAGATTGTCTGCCGTATGCCGAGTTCTCTTATAACAACAGTTTCCAGACCAGTCTAAAGATGTCACCATACGAGGCTTTGTATGGTCGTAAGTGCCACACTCCTTTAAATTGGTCCTAAACTGGAGATAGCCATATCTTCGGAACAGATCTCATGATGGAAGCTGAGAAACAAGTTAAGGAGATCAGAGACAGATTGCATTTGGCAAAATCTCGACAAAAGAGTTATTATGATGCAAAGCACCGACAAATCAGTTTTGAACCTGGAGAACACTTACACCTCTGAGTCACTCCTATGAAAGGAGTCAAGAGATTCCAGACTCATGGAAAGTTGGCACCTAGATTTATTGGCCCATTTCCAATTATGTCTCGAGTGGGTACTGTTTCTTATCAGTTGGAACTACCCCCAGAATTGTCAGACGTGCACAACGTGATTCATGTCTCATAGTTGAGGCGATGCATATCGCTGCGTGAGAAAAGGACTGCTATGGCCGAAATTGAGTTGGCAAAGGATTTAACATACGAAGATAGGCCGTTCAAAATTTTGGATCAGATGGAAATGGTCACTCGCAGTAAAGTGAGGAAGTTCTACAAAGTCCAGTGGGATCTTCACACCGAGTCCGAATCAACTTGGGAACGAGAAGAATTTCTCAGGGCACAATATCCAGAATGGTTTCCCAAGCAACCGAATCTCGAGAACGAGATTCATTCTAAGTGGGGGAGGTTTGTGACAGCCTGGTTTTTGCCCTCTTTTATTTGTCTGATTTTCATTTGGATTGGTTTTGAAACTTGGAGTTTTTGAATCCTTTCATATGTACTTAACCACTTGGGTACCCTTGGCTTTCACCCAAGTGCCTCATATCCAGCTCTAATCATCATTTCCTCTCTGGTTCACTCCAAAATAATATTTGGAATATTTTTCTTTAATGAAAAATATTCATTTTCCTCTCTAAAACCCTAGCTAGCTCTATGTGCTCCAAAGCAACCCCAATTTTTCTTGCCCACAAAAATCTGAGAAAATTCACAAATATTATTTGAACCCTAGGGCACCTTCCTGAGCAATAATATTGCACCACTTTTTGGAATATTTTTACTACAGAAAATATTTTCTGTTCTGGACGGAAATGGTAGTTTCTACAGCAACTACCATTGTACTTGCTCCATTGTAGCTGGTTTTTCTTGTGCATCATCACCTTAGTAGATGATTGCTAGCCTCCAAAACCCAGCCCCCAACTCCCAGCCGTTTGACCTCAGTAAACTCTTAAAGTTACTGATCATAAACTTACCTGGCTTGTGAAATCTTTTCTACTGTGTCTGGGTCCAAACCAAATCGTGGTAATCTTCAGAACTACCACGAACAACAAGCCAGACATGAACTTTGGACGTTGGTCGGCCTGGGGGCAAAGTTCACGCGGTGACCACGCGTGTACATGATGCCAGCCTGCGTGTCGACGCGCTCTGAGTGCCGCCGAGTGCTCTGTTTCGCGCGTACTCGCTTCCCCGACTGCCATAGCGCGCCAAACCTCGCCCCCATCTTTGTCCCAACCCCCTTAACTCCCTCCTGGCACTCGCCGACGCTGGAGCTTGCCGCAGCGAGCACGGGCATGGTCCGGTCAAAGTAACAGTGCGGTGTGCACTGTGCTCGTCGCCTTCTCCTCGATCATGTGCTCGTCCCCATTCGCCCACAGTCCCCGCGTGAGCTGCGTCTTCTCCCCCTCTCACTGACGCCGCTCGTCGCCGGGCATAGTGTCCAGGTGTCGACGACGGAGCCCGATCCCCCTCTTGTGGTTCGCCTATAAATGGAGCCACCCCCAGCCTCCTCGAGCACCATCCTCCACTCCCACACACCCCACAACCTCGTAGGAAACCGTAGCCCGGCCATGCAGGCCGCTGGCCGCCGTCCCCGAGGTTGAGCTCGCCGGCGATCCCCTCGGTTCGTCGCGGTAGCTCCAACCCCTCCGAGGCCTGGGCAAACCTTCCAGGGCCTCCGCAACTCTCCGGTGGTGTTGTTCCGCCTAGTTGGAGCCCCTGGAGTCGCCGCTGTTTGCCGTCGTCTTCGCCTCCGGCGAGCACCGCTCTCTGCCTCCGCTTGCGAGGTCGTTTCCGATGGCGTCCGACCACCCCTAGCTACGCTACGGGTACGGGCAGGTGCGCCTCCATCCCCTCTCTTGATCCCTCCCTCTCGTTTTGGCCAAGGAGCCCTCGTCGCCGGCGTGAGCTCCAGCGAAGCAGCGGCCGCCTTTGTTTCCTTCTCCCTCTCCCCCTCACCTGACTAGCTGGGCCCACTAGTCAGCCGTTCAGTACGTGAGTGAAGCGGTACGAGTCGTGGCGCCCCGAGGCTTTACGCCTTCGACGTCACCGCCCAGTCTGTTTTAGTTAAATTCAAATTCTTATATATTCCAGAGAGCTTCAAACAGCTATAACTTTTTAACCATAAGTCCAAATGAATTGATTCTTTTTGCATTGTGTTCTTTGCAAAGAAATCTAGCAGCACACCAAAAATGAGATTTTTCTGTGCTGTCTAGATTTTCTGGTGATTTTCATAAGGGTTCCTGATGATTTATTTTTGTGTTTTTAAATGTTTTCACAAGGTGAAGCTTGTCTTGAGGATCACCAGGAGGTTTGTGAACCTCATATGCACTAAGGCAAGCTACATCAACATTTTCATGGTGCCATTACAATATTTGTGATTTTTTCAACTTAAATGAATGCTTTAATCCATGCATTTGAATCACTTTTATTATTTATATTCTTTTGGTTGCTGGTTTAAGTTGTCATGTTTAGTTTACAGAAAGTTGGTAGTTAATTAAGTTGGTGAAGTAACTAAAAGTAAGTTTTGTTTTGAAGAAGTAATATGGTTATGGATATAAGTAATTATTTGGAGTTATTCTCCTTGCATAAGAAATATCATAAAATTTGCTATAAAAGATTCTGTTTAAATTGATGTTCATCTTAACGAGAGAAGTGTTAGGAGATGTTGATGTTTATGCTTAGTGTGGGAAGAGCTGACCTAGTTATTTCCGATGATATAGGATGCATATGTTGTGTTGCATTTGCATGGCATTTTATGACACCGGTTATTTTTAAATTTTAAGTTGAACCTGTTAATAACTCAACTTGAATATATCGTTGACCGAGTCATGGTGCCACTGAATCGAGTTTTTCCCAGTGCAACCACATTTGCCTTTTATGGGGAGGACTTTATTCGGTCCGTTGTCATGCCTCTGGTTGGTGCCTCCATCTAGGGAAGGTTATGGGAGTGCGGTACCCTGGCCCGGTAAGCAGACATAACCTTGTGTGCCCGTTGTTGAGATTATGGTACCGTGTCCCCATTTGGGACATTTTATGTTTTGTCCACGACGGTGGTCGTTGTGTCTTTGGTAGACACGGGGCCACCCAGGACTAGCCCGATGGGGAGTGAGTCGGAGTGGCCGAGAGAGTGTCATGGCAATGGAGGGATTTCGTCGGAATACCGTTGGTCCACACGAATGGGAGTACGAGGCCATGGGTTCCGTGGTGTGGGTACAGTGCACTACCTCTACAGAGTGTAATTAATCTATCGATAGCCGAATCCACGGTTACGGACACGCTCGAAAGTAGGTCACACCATGGGTCAACATTTAATAAAACTTTGCACACTAAGTCATGAACTTTGCACTAGACCCTCGAGATATTTGATACCAAAGGTTGGTCATGTTTGTGATCGCCGGAAAGATCAAGAGGTAACCTGAATTAAGACCACAAAGTGGGTAAGTTCGTGATCTAAGAAATATCATCGTTGGTAAGCCCGTCTGAGGGACTGCCCTCACAAGAGCATGGTCACAGCATGTTGGATATATAAATTGTTGCATTTTAATAATTGAATAATTATCATGATATTGTTTGTCATTATGTTTATGCTTGTTGTAAGTACATTCAATGTACTGACCTAGCATGTCATGCCAGATTTCAGGAAAGTCTCGCTGGAAAGGAGTGCTGTCCGAGTCTAGATCGTGTCCACATCGGTGTCCCTGTGCTATGGAGTTCTGCTACGACATTGTTCCGCTGCCGCGTAGTTGTTATGACCGAGGCCCCTTTATGTTCAATAAATAATGTACATATTGTTCAGCTGCACCGTGTGTGCCGCTTGGCCTCGTTACCTGTTGTAATATAAACTTGATCCGCTAGCATCAATAAAGCGGTTGTTTTCTGTACCAAGATGTTGTGTGTTGCCAGAAGATATGGTCTCTGGGTTGGCAATGCATGGTAAACCGGTTGCTCTGAGCCGGGGTGCCACATCCGTGATCTGAGGATTATCCTCATTGCTGCACAGAAGTATTATGTCCTTGATGCACCGCTAGGTGACAAACCTATTGCAGGAGCAGATGCAAACGTTATGAACGTTTGTCAAGCTCAATATGATGACTACTTGATAGTTTAGTGCGCCTTACTTTATGGCTTATAACCGGGACTTCAAAAACGTTTTGAATGCCACGAAGCATATGAGATGTTCCGAGAGTTGAAAATAGTATTTCAGACTCATGCCCGTGTCGAGGGTATGAGACCTCTGACAAGTACTTTGCCTTCAAGATGGAGGAGAATAGCTCAACCAATGAGCACGTGCTCAGAATGTCTGAGTACTACAATCGCTTGAATCAAGTGGGAGTTAATCTTCCAGATAAGATAGTGATTGACAGAGTTATCTAGTCACTATCACCATGTTACTGGAACTTCGTGATGAACTATAATATGCAAGGGATGATGAAAACGATTCACGAGCTCTTCGTGATGCTGAAATCAATGAAGGTAGAAATCAAGAAAGAGCATCAATTGTTGATGGTTAACAAGACCACTAGTTTCAAGAAAAAGGGCAAGGGGAAGAAATGGAACTTCAATAAGAATGGCAAGCAAGTTGTCACTCCCGTGAAGAAGCCCAAAGCTGGACCTAAGCCTGAAACTGAGTGCTTCTAACTGCAAAGGAAATGGTCACTGGAAGCGAAAGTTCCCTGCATATTTGGCGGATAAGAAAGATGGCGAAGTGAACAAAGGTATACTTGATATACATATTAATAATGTGTAGCTCACTAGTGTTCATATTAGCCCCTGGGTATTTGATACTTGTTCGGTTGCTAAGATTAGTAACTCGAAACAGGAGTTGTAGAATAAACGGAAACTAGTTGGGGGTGAGATGACGATGTTTGTTGGAAGTAGTTCCAATATTGTTATGATCATCATCGCACACTCGCTGTACTTTTGGGATTAGTGTTAAACCTAAATAAATGTTATTTGGTGTTTGCGTTGAGCATGAACAAGATTGGATCATGTTTATTGCAATACAGTTATTCATTTAAGTGAGAGAATAATTGTTATTCTGTTTACATGAATAAAACCTTCTATGGTCATACACCCAAGGTGAATGGTTTATTGAATCTCGATCGTAGTAAATACACATATTCATAATATTAAAGCCAAAACATGCAGAGTTGATAATGATAGTGCAACATACTTGTGGCACTGCCGTTTAGGTTATATTGGTGTAAAGCGCATGAAGAAACTCCATGGTGATGGACTTTTGAAATCACTTGATTATGAATCATTTGATGCTTGCGAACCATGCCTCATGGGCAAGATGACTAAAAACTCCGTTCTCCAGAACAATGGAGCGAGCAAGTGACTTATTGGAAATAATACACACTAATGTATGCGGACCAATGAGTGTTGATGCTCGCGGCGGGTATCGTTATTTTCTCACCTTCACCGATGATTTGAGCAGATATGGGTATATCTACTTGATGAAACACAAGTCTGAAACATTTGAAAAGTACAAAGAATTTCAGAGTGAAGTAGAGAATCATCGTATCAAGAAAATAAAGTTTCTATGATTTGATCGCGGAGGCGAATATTTGAGTTACGAGTTTGGTTTTCATTTAAAAAAATCTGGAATAGTTTCGCAACTCACGCCACCTGGAACACCACAACATAATGGTGTGTCTGAACGTCATAGCCGTACTTTATTAGATATGGTGCGATCTATGATGTCTCTTACCGATTTACCACAATCTTTTTGGGGATATGCATTAAAGATAGATGCATTCACGTTAAATAGGGCACCTTCTAAATCCATTGAGAGGACACCGTATGAACTATGGTTTGGCAAGAAACCTAAGCTGTCGTTTACTAAAGTTTGGAGCTGCAATGCTTATGTAAAAAAGCTTCAACCTGATAAGCTCGAACCCAAGTCGGAGAAATGTGTCTTCATAGGATACCCAAAAGAAACTGTTGGGTACACCTTCTATCACAGATCTGAAGGCAATATATTCGTTGCTAAGAATGGATCCTTTCTAGAGAAGGAGTTTTTCTCAAAAGAAGTGAGTAGGAGGAAAGTGGAAATTGATGAGGTATTTGTACGTTCTCCCGAATTGGGAAGTAGTTCATCACAGAAATCTGTTCCAGTGATTCCTGCACCGGTTAGTGAGGAAGTTAATGATGATGATCATGAAACTTCACATCAAGTTACTACTGAACCTCGTACGTCAACCAGAGGACGTTCCGCACCAGAGTGGTACGGTAACCATGCTCTGGAAGTCATGTTACTAGACCATGACGAACCTACGAACTATGAGGATGCGATGATGAGCCCATATTCCGCGAAATGGCTTGAGGCCATGAAATCTGAGATGGGATCCATGCATGAGAACAAAGTGTGGACTTTGGATGACTTGCCTGAAGATCGACAAGCCATAGAAAATAAATGGATCTTCAAGAGGAAGACATACGTTGATGGTAATGTTACTGTCTACAAAGATCGACTTGTCGCCAAAGGTTTTCGACAAGTTCAAGGAGTTGACTACGATGAGACTTTGTCACCCGTAGCAATACTTAAGTTTGTTTGAATCAAGTTAGCAATTGTCGCATTTTATGAAATCTGGAAAATGGATGTCAAAACTACATTCCTTCATGGATTTCTGAAAGAAGAGTTGTATATGATGCAATTAGAAGAGTTGGGGAACGTAGTATTTCAAAAATTTCCTACGATCATGCAAGATCTATCAAGGAGAAGCATAGCAACGAGCCGGGAGAGTGTTTCCATGTACCCTCGTAGACCGAAAGCGGAAGCGTTTAGTAACGCGGTTGATGTAGTCGAACGTATTCATGATCCAACCGATCCAAGTACCGAACGTACGGCACCTCCATGTTCAGCACACGTTCAGCACGATGACGCCCCTCGAGCTCTTGATCCAGTTGAGGATTAGGGAGAGTTTCATCAGCACGATGGCGTGGTGACGGTGATGATGAAGTTACCGGGGCAGGGCTTCGCCTAAGCACTACAACGATATGACTGAGGTGTATAACTGTGGAGGGGGACACCACACATGGCTAAGAGATTGTCTGTTGTGCCTTTGAGGTGCCCCTGCCCACGTATATAAAGGAGGGAGGAGGAGGCCGACCTAGGAGGGGCACGCCAATAGGGGAGTCCAACTAGGATTCCCAATCCTAGTTGGAGTCCCCTTCCTTTTCCAAGAGGTGGAGAGAGGGAAGGAGGAGGAAAGGGAGAAGCAAAGAGGGGGCGCTGCCCCTCCTAATCCAATTCGTACCAGCCCATGGAGGGGCGCGCTGCCTCCCCTTGTGGCCCTTCTCTCCTTTCCACTAAAGCCCAATAAGGCCCAATACTTCCACCGGTGAATTCCCGTAACTCCCCGGTACTCCGAAAATACCCAAATCACTTGTAACCATTCCGATGTCCGAATATATCCCTCCAATATGTGAATCTTTACCTCTCGACCATTTTGAGACTCCTCGTCACGTCCATGATCTCATCCGGGGCTCCGAACAAACTTCGGTCATCAAATCACATAACTCATAATATAAATCGTCATCGAACGTTAAGCATGCGGACCCTACGGGTTCGAGAACTATGTAGACATGACCGAGACACATCTCCGGTCAATAACCAATAGCGGAACCTGGATGCTACATATTGGCTCCTACATATTCTACGAAGATCTTTATCGGTCAAACCGCATAACAACATACGTTGTTCCATTTGTCATCGGTATGTTACTTTGCGCGAGATTCGATCGTCGGTATCATCATACCTAGTTCAATCTCGTTACAGGCAAGTCTCTTTAGTCATTTCGTAAAACATCATCTCGTGACTAACTCATTAGTCATTTGCTTGCAAGGCTTATTATGATGTGCATTACCGAGATGGCCCAGAGATACCTCTCCGACATTCGGAGTGACAAATCCTATTCTCGATCTATGCCAACACCACAAACACCTTTCGGAAACACCTGTAGAGCATATTTATAATCGCCCAGTTATGTTGTGATGTTTGATAGCACACAAGGTGTTCCTCCGGCATTCGGGAGTTGCATAATCTCATAGTTAGAGGAACATGTATAAGTCACGAAGAAAGCAATAGCAATAAAACTAAACGATCATAACGCTAAGCTAACGGATGGGTCTTGTCCATCACATCATTATCCTAATGATGTGATCCCATTGATCAGATGACAACACATGTCTATGGTTAGGAAACATAACCATCTTTGATCAACGAGTTAGTCAAGTAGAGGCATACTAGGGACACTCTGTTTTGTCTATGTATTCACACATGTACCAAGTTTCCAGTTAATACAATTCTAGCATGAATAATAAACATTTATCATGATATAAGGAAATATGAATAACAACTTTATTATTAGCTCTAGGGAATATTCCTTCAGTGCCCGGGGGCCGACGGCGGTGGCGGGGATCCTCCTCTCTCCCGCATCTCACGGGTGGTGCGGCGCCCTTGCGCGTGTGGAGGCGTGGCAGGTCCGGCGGCGGCGGTGATGGGCGCGACGACGGTCGCTGGTGTTGTCATGGGTGATGGCAACTGCAACACATCGGGCAGCCCGGTCACGGGAGGCGGTGGGCGGCGGCTTGCCTGGTTCGGGCGGCGGCGACTTATGCAGCGGCGACGTGTCATCCAGCTTCGGATCGATGACGACTTGGAGGGCCTGGTGGGAGGCTTGGCGGCACTGATAACCCATAAGTATAGGGGGTTGTTTGTAGCCTTCTTTGATAAATATGAGTGTCGAGCCCAACGAGGAGCTAAAGGCAGAACAAATATTCCCTCAAGTTCTATCGACCACCGATACAACTCTACGCACACTTGAAGTTTGCTTTAACAAAAACAAGTATGAAACTATTTTGTAGGTGTGATGCCAGAACTACTTTGCAAGAATAAAACTAGAAGTACTTTGCAAGATAATAAAAGTGGATAGCTTTTGTTAACAAGAAGGTCATTTGTCCCTAGGTAATCGATAACAAGTACGGGTAATCATTCTTGTAATTTTATATGAGGGAGAGGCATGAGCTAATATACTTTATCTACTTGGATCATGTGCACTTATGATTGGACCCCTAGAAAGCATCCACAACTACTAAAGATCAGTAAGGTCGTGAAACCCAACCATAGCATTAAGTATGAAGTCGTCTTTACTCCCATACGTCATACCCCACCTACTCGGGTTTAAGCTTCTGTCACTCTCGCAACCCACCATAAGCGAACCATAAACATATTGCAGCACCCTACAGTGGGGGCTCCTCACGTTTGCGCGAGAAAGGAGGGCACCGTAGGACAACATCATAAATAAAATATACAATCATACCAACCAAGATCATGATTAACCCACGGGACAAAACGAATCTACTCAAACATCATAGGATAACCATGGATCATTGGGAAATAATATATGGAGTTGAGCACCATGTTTAAGTAGAGATTACAGCGGGGAGAAGAGGTGCTACACCGCTGCATAGAGGGGGAGAGAGTTGGTGTTGACGATAGCAAGATTGTTGATGTATATCGCCGTCTCGATCGTTGCTTCGGCGGCACTCCAGCGCCACCAGAAGCGAGGGGGAGAGAACCCCCCTCCTTCTTCTTCGTTGGGCTACTACCTAGGTGGGAGAAGGGTTTCCCTTTTGGTCCTTGACTTCCATGGCATGGGAGGCGTGAGAGCTCTGGGATTGGATTTGTCTCTTTGTCCTCTTCTGTTTCACGTCCCCCAGATCTGGCCCTTCACCGTTTCTTAAATTCCTGAAGATCCGTAACTCCGATTGCGCTGAATTTTTGACACGATTTTTATCCATAAATTAGCTTTCTTGCGCCAGAAGAAGGGCCCCAACCAACGTTCGAGGTGAGTGTAGGACACGAGGGCGCGCCTGGACCTGGTGGCGCGCCCTGGTGGGTTGTGGGCACTATGGGCCCCCGTTTGCGTTGCTTCCACCTCCCGAAAGTCACATATATTCCAAAATAATTCTCCGCCAATTTTTATCGCGTTTGGACTTTGTTTGATATGGATTTTCTGCGATACAAAAACATGAAGAAAAAAACATGAACTGGTAATGGGCACTGGATCAGTAGGTTAGTCCAATAAATCATATAAATAGTTGCCAAAAATATGTGAAAATTGTATAATATTGGCATGAAACAATAAAAAATTATAGATACGAGGGAGACCTATTAGCATCCCCAAGCTTAATTCATGCTCGTCCTCGAGTAGGTAAATGATAAAAAAGATAATTTTAGATGTGGAATGCTACCTAGCATAAACTTGATCATATATCTAGTCATGGCATGAATATTAAGACATGAGTGATTCAAAGCAATAGTCTATAATTTGACATAAAGACATCAATACTCGAGCATCCCAACAAACAATCATGTCTTTCAGAATATCAAATGCTAAAGAATGTTATCCCTACAAAATCATATAGTCTTGTCATGCTCTGTCTTCCCAGCTCAAAGTATAAATCATGTACTATCCTGGTGTCAGCCAAACAATTGGTTCATACTTTTTAACGCACTTCGGCATTTTCAACTCTCACGCAATACATGAGCGCAAGCCATGGATATAGCAATATAGGTGGAACAGAATGCGGTGGTAGTAGACAAAAGAAGGGAAGAAAGTCTCACATCAACTAGGCAAACTAATGGACTATGGAGATGTCCATCAATCAATATCAATGTGAGGAGTAGGGATTGCCATGCAACGGATGCACTAAGAGCTATAAGTGTATGAAAGCTTAATATGAAACTAAGTGGGTGTGCATCAAACTCTACTACGGAAAATTCCCACTAGTATATGAAAGTGACAACATAGGAGACTCTCTACATGAAAAAACATGGTGCTACTTTGAAGCACAAGTGTGGTAAAGGATAGTGGCAATGCCCCTTCTCTCTTTTCTCTCATTTTTTTGTTTTCTCCCTTTTTATATTTTTTTTGTTTTTGGTGGGATTCTTTGGCCTATTTTTTATTTGGGCTTCTTTGGCCTCTTTTATTATTTTTGAAGTCCGGAGTCTCATCCTGACTTGTGGGGGAATCATAGTTTCCATCATCCTTTCCTCACTGGGACATCCTCTAATAATGGATAATGATGATCATCACACTTCTATTTACTTATAGCTCAAAAGTAATAAAAATTACAACTCGATACCTATGACATAGTATGACTCTAAATGAATGCCTCTGGTAGTGTACCAGGATGTGCAATGATCTAGCATAGAAAAGATATCAAAAAACGGACAAGCCATGAAAATATCGTGCTAGCCGTCTTTCGATCATGCAAAGCAATATGAAAGTGAATGCTCAAGTCAACTATATGATGGAAGTGCATGGCAATATATCTCGGAATGGCTAAGGAAATGGCATAATAGGTAGGTATGGTGGCTGTTTTGAGGAAGGTATAATAAAGTTTATCCACCGGCGAAAGTTGTGCGGCACAAGAGAGGCTAGCAATTATGAAAGGGTGAGAGTGCGTATAATCCATGGACTCACATTAGTCATAAAGAACTCACATACTTATTGCAAAAGTTTATTAGCCCTCAAAGCAAAGTAATACTATGCATGCTCCTAGTGGGGAGGTTGGTAGGAGTTAACCATCGCGCGCCCCCGACCTTCACACAAAGATAGGACAATCAAGGATAAATTGTGCTCCAACTTCCCGGCATAACGGGAGACTATACGTGCATGCTTCGGGAATCACAAACCTTAACATCGATATCTTACTAAACACGATCATCTACTAGTACCTCCCACATATTATCATCTCTATATCGCAAAACTATTGCAAGGAATCAAACATATCATATTCAGTGATCCATAAGTTTTATGTAGGATTTAATGACTAACCATGCAATTGACCAATTCCGTTTGACTCTTAATAGATATAAGTGAAGCATGAGAGTTTAATTCTTTCTACAAAAGATCATGCTCTAGCAAATATAAGTGAAGCATGAGAGCATTCTACGAACATCGGTTTTCAATGTGAAGAGAAACAGGCAATCCAAACTTCAAATGATATGAGTGAAGCACATGAAGCATTCTATAAAGCCATACTCAAAAGATATAAGTGAAGTGCAAAGAGCATTCTACAAATTGTACAAGGACTATCTCATACCATCATGGTGCATTATTAAAAGAAAAATAAAAGGTACACGACGCTCCAAGAATTTACACATATCATGTGAACGAAACGAATTCGAACCGATACTTGTTGAAGAAAGATGAGATGCCTTACGGATCATCCCCAAGCTTAGACGATTGGGTCTCCTTGAATATTTACTTAGGGTGCCTTGGGCATCCCTAAGCTTGAGCTCTTGCCTCTCCTCCTTCTCCTCACATCGAGACCTCCTCGATCTCCGAACACTTCATCCACACAAAACTTAACCGAACTTTTAGTGGCGGGGTTAGTGCTTATGATCAATGAAATCTCATCATGTACTGCTCTACAATTATTGTATAATTATAAACAAACATTACCCACTGTATGCTATCACAATTCTATGGCCCCAAGTCAAGGAGGCTTCAACAAGAATTCAAACATATGCAAATAATGAAGCTATAACAGCCAAAGTTTCAGAACCTTTCGACGTTCCAGTAAAAAACGTAAAATCACGCACTACAGCCAAAGTTTCTGTTTTTGCACCGCACAAACCAACAAGCAATTTAATCATCCTAAAGGAAACTCTTGGCACATTATTTTTATAATACAACGGAATTGTACAAGGGGGTAATTATTTTTGTTGAAAAGTTTCTGTAATTAAGATTCACAAAGCTCCCATGGGCATGAACGGAGTTCAAGGCTAGCTCCCACTTTCATAATGCTTGTCCCTCTCACTTTCACTTTTCTTTATGAAAAAGTTTTATGTTCCCCTCTATATTTTTTGTTTTAAAACTTTATAAAAGAACACAACAGAAATAAATGACTCTTTTTTTAAACTTTCGGGTTGTCTCCCTGGCAGCGCTTTCTTTAAAGCCATTAAGCTAGACATAGAGTGCTCAAGTAATGAATCCACCCGGATCCCAAGGTATATCAAAGCCAATTTGAATCAACAATGATTTAGCATTTAGTAGTGAGCACAAAGAAACATATATCAAGAAATGACGAAGTCTAACTCTCTTCCTATGCATCGACATGTCATACGAGAACAATTCATGCACATCAAGTAAAGGCCAATGCATAGTATAAATAGTTTCTTGCAATTCTATCATGTTGGAAACATAGGGAGGTGGAGATGTAGTTCCTCTCTCATAATAATTGCAAGTAGGAGCGGCAAGCACATGCATATTATATTCATCAAAATCATCATGTGCAACGAAAAAAGGCAACCCAACAATGTAATCCTTAATAAGTGCAAACTTCTCCGATATAGTGTAATTGGGAGAATTCAAAAAGATAATAGGACTATCATGTGTGGGTGCAATAGCAACAATTTCATGCTTGACATAAGGAACAATAGCAAGTTCATCTCCAGAAGCATAATTCATTTGGCATCTTGGCCACAAACATAGCAAGCATCATCAAAAAGGGATATTTCAAACGAATCAATAGGATCATAGGAATCATCATAGCATTCATCCTTCGGTAAATTTGAAGGGAAATTAAACAATGTATGGGATAAAGAGTTACTCTCATTAGAAGGTGGAAACGAGTGATCAATCCGCTCTTCGTCCTTTTGTTCTTTGCTCTCCTCCTCATCTTTTTCATCCAGTGAGCTCACAATGTCATTAATTTCTTCTTCCATAGACTTCTGCAATATATTTGTCTCTTCTTGGACAGCGGAGACCTTCTCAATAAACACATCAATATAGGCATTGTATTTATAATTCAAATAGCAGTATTTAAGTATACCTAAATTTTCAGATCTGTAAACAACATCATCATAATTTTCATACTCTTCAAACAAACATTTAATTTCACAAGCACCCTTAAAAGCAACAAATTCTTCTATTTGTTCCACATCATAGTAATCATATATACCATTAGCATAAGAAGCCAAGGTTTTATTATCATTGAATTTGTTGGGGAACGTAGCAGAATTCAAAAAAATTCCTACGCTTCACCAAGATCAATCTAACGAGTCATCTAGCAACGAGCATAAAGGAGTGCATCTACATACCCTTTGTAGATCGCGTGCGGAAGCGTTCGAAGGAACATGGATGATGGAGTCATACTCGTCGTGATCCTCGTCACCGATGATCCCAGCGCCGAACGGACGGCACCTCCGCGTTCAACACACGTATGGTACAGCGACGTCTCCTCCTTCTTGATCCAGCAAGGGGGGAGGAGAGGTTGATGGAGATCCAGCAGCACGATGGCGTGGTGGTGGATGCAACGGGAAAAGCTGCAGGGCTTCGCCGAGACCCTGCGGGAGGAGTAGGAGATGTAACGGGGGGAGAGGCGCCTGAAGGAAATATGCCCTAGAGGCAATAATAAAGATGTTATTTGTATTTCCTTATATCATGATAAATGTCTTTTATTCATGCTAGAATTGTATTAACCGGAAACTTAGTACATGTGTGGATACATAGACAAAACAGTATGTCCCTAGTATGCCTCTACTAGACTAGCTCATTGATCAAAGATGGTTATGTTTCCTAGCCATAGACATGAGTTGTCATTTGATCAACGGGATCACATCATTAGGAGAATGATGTGATGGACTAGACCCATCCGTTAGCATAGCACTATGATCGTTTAGTTTTGCTGCTATTGCTTTCTTCATGACTTATACATGTTCCTATGACTATGAGATTATGCAACTCCCGAATACCGTAGGAACACCTTGTGTGCTATCAAACGTCACAACATAACTAGGTGATCATAAAGATGCTCTACAGGTGTCCCTGAAAGTATTCGTGGTGTTGGCATATATCAAGATTAGGATTTGTCACTCCGAGTGTCGGAGAGGTATCTCTGGGCCCTCTCGGTAACACACATCATAATAAGCCTTGCAAGCAAAAGACTAATGAGTTAGTCATGAGATGATGTGTTACGGAACGAGTAAAGAGACTTGCCGGTAACGAGATTGAACTAGGTATAGAGATACCGACGATCGAATCTCGGGCAAGTAACATACCGATGACAAAAGGAACAACGTATGTTGTTATGCGGTTTGACCGATAAAGATCTTCGTAGAATATGTAGGAGCCAATATGAGCATCCAGGTTCCGCTATTGGTTATTGACCGGAGATGAGTCTCGGTCATGTCTACATAGTTCTCGAACCCGTAGGGTCCGCACGCTTAACGTTTGATGACGATCGGTATTATGAGTTTATGAGTTTTGATGTACCGAAGGTAGTTCGGAGTCCCAGATGAGATCACGGACATGACGAGGAGTCTCGGAATGTCCGAGACATAAAGATTGATATATTGGACGGCTATATTCCGACACCGGAAGTGTTCTGGAAAGTTTCGGAATTTACCGGAGTGCCGGGGGGGGGGGTTACCGGAACCCCCCGGGGGAATGGTGGGCCCTGGTGGGCCATAGGGGAGAGAGAGGGCAGCAGCCAGGAGGTGGCGCGCCCCCTCCCTAGGAGGAGTCCGAATAGGACAAGGGGAGGGGGGCACGGCCCCTCTTTCCCTCTCCCTCTCCCTCTCTTTCCTTCCCCCTTCTTCCTTCTTTGGTAGTTCCTACTAGGAATAGGATTGCAATCCTATTCCTAGTAGGATTGCAGCCCTAGCCGCACCATAGGAGGTCCGGCCGGCCTCCCCCCTTGCTCCTTTATATACGGGGGCAGGGGGGCACCCAAAGACACACAAGTTGAATTGTTCCAGCCGTGTGCGGTGCCCCCCTCCACAGAAACACACCTCGGTCATACCGTCGCAGTGCTTAGGCGAAGCCCTGCGCCGGTTGATACATCATATCCGTCACCACGCCGTCGTGCTGACGAAACTCTCCCGTGAAGCTCAACTGGATCAAGAGCTCGTGGGACGTCATCAAGCTGAACGTGTGCTGAACGCGGAGGTGCCGTACGTTCGGTGCTTGATCGGTTGAATCGCGAAGAAGTTCGACTACATCAACCACGTCACTTGACGCTTCCGCTTCCGGTCTACGAGGGTACGTAGACACACTCCTCCCTCTCATTGCTATGCATCTGGTAGATAGATCTTGCGTGATCGTAGGAAAATTTTAAAATACTACGTTCCCCAACAGTGGCATCATGAGCCAGGTCTATGCGTAGATGATATGCATGAGTAGAACACAATGAGTTGTGGGCGATACTAGTCATACTGCTTACATGCATGTCATACTTTGCTCCGACATTACGCGTACGCTTATGCGAGACTGGTTTCACCGTTACGAGCACTCGTTGCTTAAAGGTGACTGGCGGGTGTCTGTCTCTCTCACTTTAGCTGAATCAAGTGTGGCTACGCCCGGTCCTTGTGAAGGTTAAAACAGCACATACTTGACGAAACATCGTTGTGGTTTTGTATGCGTAGGTAAGAACGGTTCTTGCTAAGCCCGTAGCAGCCACGTAAAACTTGCAACAACAAAGTAGAGGACGTCTAACTTTTTTTTGCAGGGCATGTTGTGATGTGATATGGTCAAGACATGATGAGTTATACGGTTTTGTATGAGATGATCATGTTTTGTAATGTTACCGGCAACTGGCAGGAGCCATATCGTTGTCGCTTTATTGTATGAAATGCAATCGCCATGTAATTGCTTTACTTTATCACTAAGCGGTAGCGATAGTCGTAGAAGCAATAGTTGGCGAGACGACAACGATGCTACGATGGAGATCAAGGTGTCGCGCCGGTGACGAAGGTGATCATGACGGTGCTTTGGAGATGGAGATCAAAAGCACAAGATGATGATGGCCATATCATGTCACATATTTTGATTGCATGTGATGTTTATCTTATTATGCTTCTTATTTTGCTTAGAACGACGGTAGCATTATAAGATGATCCCTTACTAAAAATTTCAAGGTATAAGTGTTCTCCCTGAGTATGCACCGTTGCGAAAGTTCGTCGTGCCGAGACACCACGTGATGATCGGGTGTGATAAGCTCTACGTTCAAATACAACGGGTGTAAGCCAGTTTTGCACATGCAGAATACTCGGGTTAAACTTGACGAGCCTAGCATATGCAGATATGGCCTCGGAACACTGGAGACCGAAAGGTCAAGCGTGAATCATATAGTAGATATGATCAACATAAGATGTTCACCATTGAAACTACTCCATCTCACGTGATGATCAGACATGGTTTAGTTGATTTGGATCACGTGATCATTTAGATGACCGGAGGGATGTCTATCTAAGTGGGAGTTCCTTAATTAATATGATTAAATTGAACTTTGATTTATCATGAACTTAGTCCTGATAGTTTTTGCATATCTATGTTGTTGTAGATCAATGGCCCGTGCTACCGTTCCTTTGAATTTTAATGCATTCCTAGAGAAAGCTAAGTTGAAAGATGATGGTAGCAATTACACGGACTGGGTCCGTAACTTGAGGATTATCCTCATTGCTGCACAGAAGAATTATGTCCTTGAAGCACCACTAGGTGACAAGCCCCATCCCGCTAATGTAGACGCTTTGAACGTCTGGCAGTCGCGGTCTGATGACTACACGATAGTTCAGTGTGCCATGCTTTACGGCTTAGAACCGGGACTTCAACGATGTTTTGAACGTCATGGACCATATGAGATGTTCCAGGAGTTGAAGTTAATATTTTAAGCAAATGCCCGGATTGAGAAATATGAGATTTCCAATAAGTTCTACAGCTGCAAGATGGAGGAGAATAGTTCTATCAGTGAACACTTGCTCAGAATGTCTGGGTACTACAATCATATGACTCAACTTGGTTGCAAAGTTGACGAGGATAGTGTTATTGATAGAGTTCTTCAATCACTGCCACCAAGCTATAAAGGCTTTGTGATGAACTATAATATGCAAGGGATGCAAAAGACAATTCCCGAGCTCTTCGCTATGCTCAAGGCTGCGGAGGTAGAAATCAAAAAGGAGCATCAACTGTTGATGGTTAACAAGACCACTAGTTTCAAGAAAAAGGCCAAGGGAAAGAAGGGGAACTTCAAGAAGAATAGCAAGACAGTTGCTACTCCCACGAAGAAACCCAAGTCTGGAGCCAAGCCTGAAACTGAGTGCTTCTACTGCAAGGGGACTGGACACTGGAAGCGGAACTGCCCCAAGTATTTGGCGGATAAGAAGGATGGCAAGGTGAACAAAGGTATATGTGATATACATGTTATTGATGTGTACCTTACTAATGCTCGTAGTAGTACCTGGGTATTTGATACCAGTTCGGTTGCTAATATTTGTAACTCGAAACAGGGACTACGGATTAAATGAAGATTGGCTAAGGACGAGGTGACGATGCGCGTGGGAAATGGTTCCAAAGTCGATGTGATCGCCGTCAGCACGCTACCTCTACATCTACCTTCGGGATTAGTTTTAGACCTAAATAATTGTTATTTGGTGCCAGCGTTGAGCATGAACATTATATCTGGATCTTGTTTGTTGCGAGACGGTTATTCATTTAAATCAGAGAATAATGGTTGTTCTATTTTTATGAATAATATCTTTTATGGTCATGCACCCTTGAAGAGTGGTCTATTCTTATTGGATCTCGTTTGTAGTGATACACATATTCATAATATTGAAACCAAAAGATGCAAGGTTAATAATGATAGTGTAACTTATTTGTGGCACTGCCGCTTAGGTCATATTGGTGTAAAGCGCATGAAGAAACTACATAGTGATGGACTTTTGGAATCACTTGATTATGAATCACTTGGTGCTTGCGAACCATGCCTCATGGGCAAGATGACTAAAACTCCGTTCTCCGGAACTATGGAGCGAGCAACAGATTTGTTGGAAATCATACATACTGATGTATGTGGGCCAATGAGTGTTGAAGCTCGCGGCGGTTATCGTTATTTTCTGACCTTCACTGATGATTTGAGCAGATATGGGTATATCTACTTAATGAAGCACAAGTCTGAAACATTTGAAAAGTTCAAAGAATTTCAGAGTGAAGTAGAGAATCATCGTAACAAGAAAATAAAATTTCTACGATCTGATCGTGGAGGAGAATATTTGAGTTACGAGTTTGGTCTTCATTTGAAACCATGTGGAATAGTTTCACAGCTCACGCCACCCGGAACACCACAGCGTAATGGTGTGTCCGAACGTTGTAACCGTACTTTATTGGATATGGTGTGATCTATGATGTCTCTTACCGATTTACCGCTATCGTTTTGGGGTTATGCTTTAGAGACAGCTGCATTCACGTTAAATAGGGCACCATCTAAATCCGTTGATACGACACCTTATGAACTATGGTTTGGCAAGAAACCAAAGTTGTCATTTCTTAAAGTTTGGGGCTGCGATGCTTATGTGAAAAAGCTTCAACCTGATAAGCTCGAACCCAAGTCGGAGAAATGTGTCTTCATAGGATACCGAAAAGGTACTGTTGGGTACACCTTCTATCACAGATCCGAAGGCAAGATATTCGTTGCTAAGAATGGATCCTTTCTAGAGAAGGAGTTTCTCTCGAAAGAAGTGAGTGGGAGGAAAGTAGAACTTGATGAGGTAATTGTACCTTCTCCCAAATTGGAAAGTAGTACATCACAGAAAATTGTTCCAGTGATTCCTACACCAATCAGTGAGGAAGTTAATGATGATGATCATGAAACTTCGGATCAAGTTTCTGCTGAACGTCGTAGATCAACCAGAGTACGTTCCGCACCAGAATGGTACGGCAACCCAGTTCTGGAAATCATGTTACTAGACCATGATGAACCTACGAACTATGAGGAAGCGATGATGAGCCCAGATTCCGCAAAATGGCTTGAGGCCATGAAATCTGAGATAGGATCCATGTATGAGAACAAAGTGTGGACTTTGGTTGACTTGCCCGATGATCGGCAGGCCATCGAAAATAAATGGATCTTCAAGTGGAAGACCGACGCAGACGGTAATGTTACTCTTTACAAAGCTCGACTTGTTGCGAAAGGGTTTCGACAAGTTCAAGGAGTTGAGAACGATGAGACTTTCTCACCTGTAGCGATGCTTAAGTCTGTCCGAATCATGTTAGCAATTGCCGCATTTTATGATTACGAAATCTGGCAAATGGATGTCAAAACTGCATTCCTGAATGGATATCTCAAAGAAGAGTTGTATATGATGCAACCAGAAGGTTTTGTCGATCCAAAAGGTGCTAACAAAGTGTGCAAGCTCCAGCGATCCATCTATGGACTGGTGCAAGCATCTCGGAGTTGGAATATACGCTTTGATGAGGTGATCAAAGCATATGGTTTTATACAGACTTTTGGAGAAGCCTGTATTTACAAGAAAGTGAGTGGGAGCTCTGTAGCATTTCTAATATTATATGTGGATGACATATTATTGATTGGAAATGATATAGAATTTCTGGATAGCATAAAAGGATACTTGAATAAGAATTTTTCAATGAAAGACCTCGGTGAAGCTGCTTATATATTAGGCATCAAGATCTATAGAGATATATCAAGACGCTTAATTGGACTTTCACAAAGCACATACCTTGATAAGATTTTGAAAAAGTTCAAAATGGATCAGTCAAAGAAAGGGTTCTTGCCTGTATTACAAGGTATGAAGTTGAGTAAGGCTCAATGCCCGACCACTTCAGAAGATAGAGAGAAATGAAAGTCATTTCCTATGCCTCAGCCATAGGATCTATCATGTATGCAATGATGTGTACCAGACCTGATGTGTGCCTTGCTATAAGTCTAGCAGGGAGGTACCAAAGTAATCCAGGAGTAGATCACTGGACAGCGGTCAAGAACATCCTGAAATACCTAAAAAGGATTAAGGATATGTTTCTCGTATATGGAGGTGACAAAAAGCTCGTCATAAACGGTTACGTCGATTCTAGCTTTGACACTGATCCGGATGACTCTAAGTCACAAACCGGATATGTATTTTTATTGAACGGTGGAGCTGTCAGTTGGTGCAGTTCCAAGCAGAGCGTCGTGGCGGGATCTACGTGTGAAGCGGAATACATAGCTGCTTCGGAAGCAGCAAATGAAGGAGTCTGGATGAAGGAGTTCATATCCGATCTAGGTGTAATACCTAGTGCATCGGGTCCAATGAAAATCTTTTGTGACAACACTGGAGGAATAGCCTTGGCGAAGGAATCCAGGTTTCACAAGAGAACAAAGCACATCAAAAGACGCTTCAATTCCATCCGCGATCTAGTCAAGGAGGGAGACATAGAGATTTGCAAAATACATACGGATCTGAATGTTGCAGACCCATAGACTAAGCCTCTTCCACGGGCAAAACATGATCAGCACCAGGACTCCATGGGTGTGAGGATCATCACTTTGTAATCTAGATTATTGACTCTAGTTCAAGTGGGAGACTGAAGGAAATATGCCCTAGAGGCAATAATAAAGATGTTATTTGTATTTCCTTATATCATGATAAATGTCTTTTATTCATGCTAGAATTGTATTAACCGGAAACTTAGTACATGTGTGGATACATAGACAAAACAATATGTCCCTAGTATGCATCTACTAGACTAGCTCATTGATCAAAGATGGTTATGTTTCCTAGCCATAGACATGAGTTGTCATTTGATCAACGGGATCACATCATTAGGAGAATGATGTGATGGACTAGACCCATCCGTTGGCATAGCACTATGATCGTTTAGTTTTGCTGCTATTGCTTTCTTCATGACTTATACATGTTCCTACGACTATGAGATTATGCAACTCCCGAATACCGTAGGAACACCTTGTGTGCTATCAAACGTCACAACGTAACTGGGTGATCATAAAGATGCTCTACAGGTGTCTCTGAAAGTATTCGTGGTGTTGGCATAGATCAAGATTAGGATTTGTCACTCCGAGTGTCGGAGAGGTATCTCTGGGCCCTCTCGGTAACACACATCATAATAAGCCTTGCAAGCAAAAGACTAATGAGTTAGTCACGAGATGATGTGTTACGGAACGAGTAAAGAGACTTGCCGGTAACGAGATTAAACTAGGTATAGAGATACCGACGATCGAATCTCGGGCAAGTAACATATCGATGACAAAAGGAACAACGTATGTTGTTATGCGGTTTGACCGATAAAGATCTTCGTAGAATATGTAGGAGCCAATATGAGCATCCAGGTTCCGCTATTGGTTATTGACCGGAGATGAGTCTCGGTCATGTCTACATAGTTCTCGAACCCGTAGGGTCCGCACGCTTAACGTTTGATGACGATCGGTATTATGAGTTTATGAGTTTTGATGTACCGAAGGTAGTTCGGAGTCCCGGATGAGATCACGGACATGACAAGGAGTCTCGGAATGTCCGAGACATAAAGATTGATATATTGGACGACTATATTCGGACACCGAAAGTGTTCTGGAAAGTTTCGGAATTTACCGGAGTGCCGGGGGGGTTACCGGAACCCCCCGGGGGAATGGTGGGCCCTGGTGGGCCATAGGGGAGAGAGAGGGCAGCAGCCAGGAGGTGGCGCGGCCCCTCCCTAGGAGGAGTCCGAATAGGACAAGGGGAGGGGGGCGCGGCCCCTCTTTCCCTCTCCCTCTCCCTCTCTTTCCTTCCCCCTTCTTGCTTCTTTGGTAGTTCCTACTAGGAATAGGATTGCAATCCTATTCCTAGTAGGATTGCAGCCCTAGCCGCACCATAGGAGGGCCGGCCGGCCTCCCCCTTGCTCCTTTATATACGGGGGATGGGGGGCACCCAAAGACACACAAGTTGAATTATTCCAGCCGTGTGCGGTGCCCTCCTCCACAGAAACACACCTCGGTCATACCTTCGCAGTGCTTAGGCGAAGCCCTGCGCCGGTAGATACATCATATCCGTCACCACACCGTCGTGCTGACGAAACTCTCCCGTGAAGCTCAACTGGATCAAGAGCTTGGGGACATCATCAAGCTGAACGTGTGTTGAACGCGGAGGTGCCGTACGTTCGGTGCTTGATCGGTTGAATCGCTAAGAAGTTCGACTACATCAACCGCGTCACTTGACGCTTTCGCTTCCGGTCTACGAGGGTACGTAGACACACTCTTCCCTCTCGTTGCTATGCATCTGGTAGATAGATCTTGCGTGATCGTAGGAAAATTTTAAAATACTACGTTCCCCAACAGCGCCGGGGGCTGAGGTGCGGCTGCCCTCCCCCCCCCC
>LR738712.1:639434625-639517136 GCA_902687465.1 Secale cereale
CCCCCCCACTATATATAGGGAGCCAGGGGGCGCCGACCCTAGGAGATCCAATCTCCTAGGGGGGCGGCGGCCAAGGGGGGTGGCTTGCCCCCCAAGCCTAGGGGGGCACCCCCACCCCTAGGGTTTCAACCCTAGGCGCATGGGGGGAGGCCCATGGGGGGTGCGCCAGCCCACTAAGGGCTGGTCCCCCTCCCCCTATGGCCCACGGGGCCCTCCGGGATGGGTGGCCCCACCCGGTGGACCCCCGGGACCCTTCCGGTG
Organism: Secale cereale; assembly: GCA_902687465.1. NCBI lineage: Eukaryota > Viridiplantae > Streptophyta > Magnoliopsida > Poales > Poaceae > Secale > Secale cereale. Next base: position 639,434,887 of record LR738712.1, read on the forward strand.
GTCCCGGTACACTACCGGTGACCCCCGGAACTCTCCTGATGGCCGAAATTGGACTTCCTATATATCATTCTTTACCTCCGGACCATTCCGGAACTCCTCGTGACGTCCGGGATCTCATCCAGGACTCCGAACAACATTCGGGTTACCGTATGCATATATCTCTACAACCCTAGTGTCACCGAACCTTAAGTGTGTAGACCCTACGGGTTCGGGAGACACGCAGACATGACCGAGACGACTCTCCGGTCAATAACCAACAGCGGGATCTGGATACCCATGTTGGTTCCCACGTGTTCCTCGATGATCTCATCGGATGAAGCACGATGTCAAGGATTCACTTAATCCAGTATGTAATTCCCTTTGTCTATCGGTATAGTACATGCCCGAGAGTCGATCGTCGGTATACCGATACCTTGTTCAATCTCGTCATGCAAGTCTCTTTACCCGTTCCGTAATCCATCATCCCGTGACTAACTCCTTAGTCACTTTGAGCTCATGATGATGATGTCTTACCGAGTGGGCCTAGAGATACCTCTCCGTCATACGGAGTGACAAATCCCAGTCTCGGTTCGTGCCAACCCAACAGACACTTTCGGGGATACCCGTTGCGTACCTTTATAGCCACCCAGTTACGTTGTGACGTTTGGCACACCCAAAGTATTCCTACGGTATCCGGGAGTTGCACAACGTCATGGTCTAAGGAACATATACTTGACACTAGAAAAGCTTAAGCATTACGAACTACACAATCTCGTGCTAGGCTTAGGATTGGGTCTTGTCCATCACATCATTCTCCTAATGATGTGATCCCGTTATCAATGACATCCAATGTCCATGGTCAGGAAACCATGACCATCTATTGATCAACGAGCTAGTAACTAGAGGCTTACCAGGGACACATTGTGGTCTATCTATTCACACATGTATCGCTGTTTCCGTACAATACAATTCAAGCATGAATAACAGAAAATTATCATGAACAAGGAAATATAATAATAATCCTTTTATTATTGCCTCTAGGGCATATTTCCAACAGTCTCCCACTTCCACTAGAGTCAATAATCTAGTTACATTGTGATGAATCGAACACCCATAGAGTTCTGGTATTGATCATGTTTTGCCCGTGGAAGAGGTTTAGTCAACAGATCTGCGACATTCAGATCCGTATGCACTTTAAAAATATCTATGTCTCCATCTTGAACATAATTCCGGATGGAGTTGAAACGGCGCTTGATGTGCTTGGTCTTCTTGTGAAACCTGGGCTCCATGGCAATGGCAATAGCTCCAGTGTTGTCACAGAAGAGAGTCATTGGGCTTGACGCGCTTGGAGTGACTCCTAGGTCGGTGATGAACTCCTTCATCCAGACTCCTTGCGCTGCTTCGCAAGCAGCTATGTACTCCGCTTCACATGTAGAATGCGCCACGACGCTCTGCTTGCAACTTAACCAGCTGACTGCTCCACCATTCAAAATATACACATATCCGGTTTGTTACTTGGAGTCATCCAGATTTGTGTCGAAGCTAGCATCGACGTAACCCTTTATGACGAGCTCTTTGTCACCTCCATAAATGAGAAACATATCCTTAGTCCTCTTCAAGTACTTCAGGATGTTCTTGACCTCTGTCCAGTGTTCCATACCGGGATCACTTTGGTACCTCCCCACCAAACTTATGGCAAGGTTCACATCAGGTCTGGTACACAGCATGGCATACATAATAGAACCTATGGCTGAGGCATAGGGGATGACACTCATCTTTTCTCTATCTTCTGCCGTGGTCGGGGACTGAGCCGTGCTCAATCTCATACCTTGCAAAATAGACAAGAACCCCTTCTTGGACTGATCCATATTGAACTTCTCCAATATCTTGTCAAGGTATGTGCTTTGTGAAAGACCAATGAGGCGTCTTGATCTATCTCTATAGATTTTGATGCCTAATATGTAAGCTGCTTCTCCAAGGTCCTTCATTGAAAAACTCTTATTCAAGTAGGCCTTTATGCTCTCCAAGAATTCTGTATCATTTCCCATCAGCAATATGTCATCCACATATAATATGAGAAATGCTACAGAGCTCCCACTCACTTTCTTGTAGAAACACGCTTCTCCCCAAGTCTGTATAAAACCAAATGCTTTGATCACATCATTAAAGCGAATATTCCAACTCCGAGATGCTTGCACCAGCCCATAGATCGAGCACTGGAGCTTGCATACCTTGTTAGCATTCTCTGGATCGACAAAACCTTCCGGTTGCATCATATACAGCTCTTCCTTGAGGAAGCCATTAAGGAATGCCGTTTTGACGTCCATTTGCCATATCTCATAATCATAGAATGCGGCAATTGCTAACATGATTCGGACAGACTTTAGCATCGCTATGGGAGAGAAAGTCCCGTCGTAGTCAATCCCTTGAGCTTGTCGATAACCCTTAGCGACAAGCCGAGCCTTATAGATGGTCACATTACCATATGCGTCCGTCTTCTTCTTGAATATCCATTTATTTTCTATGGCGTGCCGATCTTCGGGCAAGTCCACCAAAGTCCATACTTTGTTTTCATACATGGATCCTATCTCGGATTTCATGGCTTCAAGGCATTTATTGGAATCCGGGCCTGCCATCGCTTCTTCATAGTTCGAAGGTTCACCGTAGTCTAACAACATGATTTCCATGACAGGGTTACCGTACCACTCTGGTGCGGAACGTGTCCTTGTGGACCTTCGAAGTTCAGTAGTAACTTGATCTGTTTCTTCATGATCATCATCATTAACTTCCTCCCTTGTCTGTGCAGGCACCTTAGGAACAATTTCCTGCGCTACGCTACTTTCCGATTCGGGAGGGGTGACTATCACCTCATCAAGTTCTACTTTCCTCCCACTCAATTCTTTCAAGAGAAACTCTTTCTCCAGAAAGGATCCATTCTTGGCAACAAAGACCTTGCCTTCAGATCTGAGGTAGAAGGTGTACCCAATCGTTTCCTTTGGGTATCCTATGAAGACACATTTTTTCCGATTTGGGTTCGAGCTTTTCAGGTTGAAGTTTCATGACATAACCATCGCAACCCCAAACTTTCAGAAACGACAGCTTAGGTTTCTTGCCAAACCAAAGTTCATACGGTGTCGTCTCAACGGATTTAGATGGAGCCCTACTTAAAGTGAATGCGGCAGTCTCTAAAGCATAACCCCAAAATGATAGTGGTAAGTCGGTGAGAGACATCATAGATCGCACTATGTCCAACAGAGTACGATTTCGACGTTCGGACACACCATTAGGTTGAGGTGTTCCGGGCGGTGTCAATTGTGAAACAATTCCACAGTTCCTTAGGTGTGTGCCAAATTCATGACTTAAATATTCACCCCCACGATCCGATCGTAAGAACTTTATTTTTCTGTCACATTGATTCTCAACCTCATTCTGAAATTCCTTGAACTTTTCAAAGGTCTCTGACTTGTGTTTCATTAAGTAGACATACCCATATCTACTCAAGTCATCTATGAGGGTGAGAACATAACGATAGCCTCCGCGAGCTTCAACACTCATTGGACCGCACACATCGGTATGTATGATTTCCAATAAGTTGGTCGCTCGCTCCATTGTTCCGAAGAACGGAGTCTTGGTCATCTTGCCCAAGAGGCATGGTTCGCACGTGTCAAATGATTCATAATCAAGAGACTCTAGAAGTCCATATGCATTGAGCTTCTTCATACGTTTGACACCAATATGACCAAGGCGGCAATGCCACAAGTATGTGGGACTATCATTGTCAACTTTACATCTCTTGGCATTCACACTATGAATATGTGTATCATCACATTCGAGATTCATCAAAAATAAACCACTGACCAGTGGGGCATGACCATAAAACATATCTCTCAAATAAATAGAACAACCATTATTCTAGGATTTAAATGAGTAGCCATCTCGCATCAAACGAGATCCAGATACAATGTTCATGCTCAAAGCTGGTACTAAATAACAATTATTAAGGTTTAAAACTAATCCTGAGGGTAGATGTAGAGGTAGCGTGCCGACGGCGATCACATCAACCTTGGAACCATTCCCGACGCACATCGTCACCTCGTCATTCGCCAGTCTCCGCTTATTCCGCAGCTCCTGCTTTGAGTTACAAATGTGAGCAACTACACCGGTATCAAATACCCAGGAGCTACTAAGAGCGCTGGTAAGGTACACATCAATAACATGTATATCACATATACCTTTGACGTTGCCGGCCTTCTTGTCTGCTAAGTATTTGGGGAAGTTCCGCTTCCAGTGACCCGTTCCCTTGCAATAAAAGCACTCAGTCTCACGCTTGGGTCCATTCTTTGGCTTCTTCCCGGCAACTGGCTTACCGGGCGCGGCAACTCCTTTGCCGTCCTTCTTGAAGTTCTTCTTACACTTGCCCTTCTTGAACTTAGTGGTTTTATTCACCATCAACACTTGATGCTCTTTCTTGATCTCCACCTCCGCTGATTTCAGCATTGAATACACCTCGGGAATGGACTTCTCCATCCCTTGCATATTGAAGTTCAACACGAAGCTCTTGTAGCTAGGTGGGAGCGACTGAAGGATTCTGTCAATGACCGCTTCGTCTGGGAGATTCATTCCCAACTGAGACAAGCGGTTGTGCAACCCAGACAACTTGAGTATGTGCTCGCTGACAGAACTATTTTCCTCCATCTTACAGTTGTAGAATGCGTTGGAGACATCATGTCTCTCAACTCGGGCATGAGCCTGGAAAACCATTTTCAGCTCTTGGAACATCTCATATGCTCCGTGGTGCTCGAAACGCTTTTGGAGCCCCGATTCTAAGCTGTAGAGCATGCCGCACTGAACCAGGGAGTAATCATCACAACGCGACTGCCAAGCGTTCATAACATCTTGGTTTGCCGGGGCGGGAGCGTCACCTAGCGGTGCTTCTAGGACATAAGTTTTCTTGGCAGCTATGAGGATGATCCTCAGGTTACGAACCCAGTCCGTATAGTTGCTACCATCGTCTTTTAGCTTGGATTTCTCTAGGAATGCGTTGAAGTTGAGGGTGACATGAGCGTGGGCCATTTGATCTACAAGACATATTGTAAAGAATTTAGACTAAGTTCATGTCAATTAAGTTCATCTAATCAAATTTAATGAACTCCCACTCAGATTGACATCTCTCTAGTCATCTAAGTGATACATGATCCGAATTGACTAGCCCGTGTCCGATCATCACGTGAGACGGACTAGTCATCAACGGTGAACATCTTCATGTTGATCGTATCTTCTATACGACTCATGTTCGACCTTTCGGTCTTCCGTGTTCCGAGGCCATGTCTGTACATGCTAGGCTCGTCAAGTGAACCCTAAGTGTATTGCGTGTGTAAATCTGGCTTACACCCGTTGTATGCGAACGTTAGAGCCTATCACACCCGATCATCACGTGGTGCTTCGGAACAACGATCCTTAGCAACGGTGCACAGTTAGGGGGAACACAATTCTTGAAATTTTTAGTGAGAGATCATCTTATTTACTACCGTCGTTCTAAGTAAACAAGATGCATAAACATGATAAACATCACATGCAATCAAATAAAGTGACATGATATGGCCAATATCATTTTGCTCCTTTGATCTCCATCTTCGGGGCACCATGATCATCTTTGTCACCGGCATGACACCATGATCTCCATCATCACGATCTCCATCATCGTGTCTTCATGAAGTCATCTCGCCAACTATTACTTCTACCACTATGGCTAACATTTAGCAATAAAGTAAAGTAATTACATGGCGTTATTCAGTGACACGCGGGTCATACAATAAATAAGACAACTCCTATGGCTCCTGCCGGTTGTCATTTTCATCGACATGCAAGTCGTGATTCCCTATTACAAGAACATGATCAATCTCATACATCACATATATCATTCATCACATCTTCTTGGCCATATCACATCACATAGCACATGCTGCAAGAACAAGTTAGACGTCCTCTAATTGTTGTTGCAAGTTTTTACGTGGCTTCTATAGGTTTCTAGCAAGAACGTTTCTTACCTACGCCAAAACCACAACGTGATATGTCAATTTCTATTTACCCTTCATAAGGACCCTTTTCATCGAATCCGATCCGACTAAAGTGGGAGAGACAGACACCCGCCAGCCACCTTATGCAACTAGTGCATGTCAGTCGGTGGAACCAGTCTCACGTAAGCGTACGTGTAAGGTCGGTCCGGGCCGCTTCATCCCACAATGCCGCCGAATCAAGATTGGACTAGTAACGGCAAGAGAATTGAACAAAATCAACGCCCACAACTTGTTTGTGTTCTACTCGTGCAAGATGCTACGCAAAGACCTAGCTCAGATGCCACTGTTGGGGAACGTAGAAAAATTCAAAAACTTTCCTACGCTTCACCAAGATCAATCTAAGGAGTCATCTAGCAATGAGCATAAAGGAGTGCATCTACATACCCTTTGTAGACCGCGTGCGGAAGCGTTCGAAGGAACCTGGATGATGGAGTCGTACTCGTCGTGATCCTCATCACCGATGATCCCAGCGCCGAACGGACGGCACCTCCGTGTTCAACACACGTACGGTACAGCGACGTCTCCTCCTTCTTGATCCAGCAAGGGGGGAGGAGAGGTTGATGGAGATCCAGCAGCACGACGGCGTGGTGGTGGATGCAACGGGAAAAGCTGCAGGGCTTCGTCGAGACCCTGCGGGAGGAGTAGGAGATGTAACGGGGGGAGAGGCGCCAGGGGCTGAGGTGTGGCTGCCCTCTCTCCCCCCCACTATATATAGGGGGCCAGGGGGGTCGGCCCTAGGAGATCCAATCTCCTAGGGGGGCGGCGGCCAAGGGGGGTGGCTTGCCCCCCAAGCCTAGGGGGGCGCCTCCACCCCTAGGGTTTCGACCCTAGGTGCATGGGGGGTGCGCCAGCCCACTAAGGGCTGGTCCCCCTCCCCCTACGGCCCACGGGGCCCTCCGGGATGGGTGGCCCCACCAGGTGGACCCCCGGGACCGTTCCGGTGGTCCCGGTACACTACCGATGACCCCCGGAACTCTCCCGATGGCCGAAACTGGACTTCCTATATATCATTCTTTACCTCCGGACCATTCCGGAACTCCTCGTGACGTCCGGAATCTCATCCGGGACTCCAAACAACATTCGGGTCATCGTATGCATATATCTCTACAAGCCTAGCGTCACCGAACCTTAAGTGTGTAGACCCTACGGGTTCGGGAGACACGCAGACATGACCGAGACGACTCTCCGGTCAATAACCAACAGCGGGATCTGGATACCCATGTTGGTTCCCACGTGTTCCCCGATGATCTCATCGGATGAACCACGATGTCAAGGATTCACTTAATCCCGTATGTAATTCCCTTTGTCTATCGGTACAGTACTTGCCCGAGATTCGATCGTTGGTATAAGATACCTTGTTCAATCTCGTCATGGCAAGTCTCTTTACTCGTTCCGTAATCCATCATCCTGTGACTAACTCCTTAGTCACTTTGAGCTCATGATGATGATGTCTTACCGAGTGGGCCCAGAGATACCTCTCCGTCATACGGAGTGACAAATCCCAGTCTCGGTTCGTGCCAACCCAACAGACACTTTCGGAGATACCCGTTGCGTACCTTTATAGCCACCCAGTTACGTTGTGACGTTTGGCACACCCAAAGTATTCCTACGGTATCTAGGAGTTGCACAACCTCATGGTCTAAGGAACATATACTTGACACTAGAAAAGCTTAAGCATTACGAACTACACGATCTCGTGCTAGGCTTAGGATTGGGTCTTGTCCATCACATCATTCTCCTAATGATGTGATCCCATTATCAATGACATCCAATGTCCATGGTCAGGAAACCGTGACCATGTGTTGATCAACGAGCTAGTAACTAGAGGCTTACCAGGGACACGTTGTGGTCTATGTATTCACACATGTATCGATGTTTCCGTACAATACAATTCAAGCATGAATAACAGACAATTATCATGAACAAGGAAATATAATAATAATCCTTTTATTATTGCCTCTAGGGCATATTTCCAATAGAATTCACATGAAAAGGGTAGGTGCGGAGCATTCATCCTAGAGCAACAAGTATAATCATATCTCAAGCATAAATTATAAGCATACCAATGCAACAGATGAATTTGATCCCATAACAATTTCCCTTTATGAGTCAAGCAATAATCCCTTAAGTATTCATGTTGATCCAATGTTACTCCCATTATATAGTTGAATGGAGTTTTCTCAGGATTATCAAAGTAGTGCATAATATCTTCCACATAACCAGCATCGAGGGTTTTAGGAGGTTCCCCATCTCCATGAGCAGCAAGTACCACTAATTGTTTTGGTGTTTCGTGTTCCATATCCATGACTAAAGATAGAGAACAACTTAAAATAGAAAATAAAAACTACTTAGTGATAAAGCAAACAAGCACACACGAGAATATTCACCCCACGCTATAACTCCTCGGCAACGGCGCTAGAAAAAGGTCTTGATAACCGACAAGCATAGGGGATCGTTTGTAGCCTTGTTCGATAAATAAGAGTGTCAAACCCAACGAGGAGCTAAAGGCAGAACATATATTCCCTCAAGTTCAATAGACCACCGATACAACTCTATGCACACTTCACGTTTGCTTTACCGAAAACAAGTATGAAACTATTTTGTAGGTGTGATGCCAGAACTACGTTGCAAGAATAAAACTAGAATTACTTTGCAAGACAATAAAAGTGGATAGATTTTGTTAACAAGAAGGTCATTTGTCCCTGGGTAATCGATAACAAGTACTGGTAATCATTCTTGTAATTTTATATGAGGGAGAGGCATGAGCTAACATACTTTCTCTACTTGGATCATATGCACTTGTGATTGGACCCCTAGCAAGCATACGCAACTACTAAAGATCATTAAGGCCGTGAAACCCAACCATAGCATTAAGTATCAAGTCCTCTTTACTCCCATACGTCATAACCGACTTACTCGGGTTTAAGCTTCTGTCACTCTCGCAACCCACCATAAACGAACCATGAACATATTGCAACACCCTAAAGCAGGGGCCCCTCACGTTTGCGCGAGAATGGAGGGCACCATAGGACAGCACCATAAATAAAATATACAATCATACCAACCAAGATCACGATTAACCCACAAGACAAAACGGATCTGCTCAAACATCATAGGATAACCATAGATCATTCGGAGATAATATATGGAGTTGAGCACCATGTTTAAGTAGAGATTACATCGGGGAGAAGAGGTGTTACACCGCTGCATAGAGGGGGAGAAAGTTGGTGTTCACGGTAGCAAGATTGTTGACATAGATCGTCGTCCCGATCGTTGCCCCCGCGGCACTCCGGCACCACCGGAAGCGAGGGGGGGAGAGCCCCCTCCTTCTTCTTCTTCCTTGGCCTCCTCCCTAGGTGGGATAAGGGTTCCCCCTTTGGTCCTTGGCTTCCATGGCATGGGAGGGGTGAGAGCCCCTCCGTGATTGGATCTGTCTCTTTGTCCTCTTCTATTTCGCGTCCCCCAGATCTGGCCCTTCACAGTTTCTTAAATTCCCAGAGATCTGTAACTCCGATTGCGCTGAATTTTTGACACGATTTTTATCCATAAATTAGCTTTGTTGCACCAGAAGAAGGGCCCCAACGGACTTTCAATGTGAGCGTAATACACCAGGGCGCGCTTGGGCCTGGTGGCGCGCCCTGGTGGGTTGTGGGCACTGTAGGCCCCCATTTGTGTTGCTTCCACCTCCCAAAAATCATATATATTCCAAAATAATTCTCCGCCAATCTTTATCGCGTTTGGACTTCGTTTGATATGGATTTTCTGCGATACAAAAAACATGCAAAAAAACAGGAACTAGCATTGGGCACTGGATCAGTAGGTTAGCCCAATAAATCATATAAATAGTTGCCAACAATATGTGAAAGTTGTATAATATTGGCATGAAACAATCAAAAATTATAGATACGACGGAGACGTATCAGGAACCTCATGTCAGATCTGATCTGGCCGATGCAGCCGGCGGTGGTGGCCGTCTCCTCCGCCGGAGGTGGTCGGCCTAAGGCTGGATGATCAGATCTCAAGATCCGTCATCTAGTTCCGGCTGCGAGTTGGAAAGACATAGTTGCCGGTGAAAACCGAGCCGATGGCAGGCGATGGCGGCGTTCTGTGCAACGAATGTCGACCCACTCGTGCTGCTCGGGGGAAAACCCTAGGATCTGGTCTTCCAGATCGGATAATGGCGGTATTGCGGTGTCGTTTCGCTCTCTTGGGAGCATCGTTTGTGGAACAGCAGTGGAAGACAGAGGCAGGAGGTGGAGCGGCTTCGTCTTGCACGGAGCTTTGGTGGAGATGTCTAGTAATGCTTGGCTGACAGGTGCTACGTCGTGTCAAGGCTGATCGGCAGGTGCTACGCACGATAGATCTTTCAGAATCTTCGCATGGATGGACGAGCGCGGGACGGTGGCGCTGTTGGGTGCCATGGTGGCGTCGACGGATGGACGGGCTGACAAGGATGATGCGGATCTCTCTCCTGAAGATGGGTCAGCGGTCCGATGATGACGGCGACGTCTAAAACGTGTGCATGTGATGTACGCTTTAGGTCCGTTGCACTGACTGTTCGTTCAGATACGTTATGTGGATGGATCGACGATGACATCGGTTTAGATATGAGGAGTGAGAGCACTTCACATTATCGAGTTTGGTAGGTGTGAGTGATGGCTTCGGGTGGCTTGATGTATGTTATTGTTAGACCTTGGTGGAATAATAAATAGAGATGGCCGCATGCATCGATTGATGCAGAGGTCGAGGGTTTTAACCTCCTTTAAAAAACAACATAGTTTTGATCTTGTATGGTTTTGCTCTTTATTGATGTAATTTTGTGTGTGTGTGCAGCTGTTGACTGCGTGCCAGGTGTGTGTTCATTGTCTTTCTATTTGCATTTCATTTTGAGTCAAAAATTCCCCTTCATCAGAGGATGTTTGTCGGACTTGTTTTGTGTGTACAAGTAATAAAGCCCCCGTTGTAGGCAGAGCAATCAAACAAGCCGGCATGGAGAGCTGAGGAAACAACAACATACTACTATTAATAGATATCTGCCTAAAGTGATCTAAATACTCTTAGGCTAGCCATAGTGGGGTAACTTAGGTAGTAACTTAACACATCCCAAGATCACTTTGCTTATGTGGTACGTACTTAATGAGGAAAGATGTGCTTGTGGTAACATAATATGTTACTAGTACTCCCTCCGGTCCTTTTCACTCTGCATATTAGGTTTTTCTGAAGTCAATCTCATCCAACTTTGACCAAGTTTATATAAAAAATTATTGACATTCACGTAACAACACCAATATCATTAGATTCATCTCGGAATATATTTTCGTATTATATTTATTAGATATTATATATGCTAATAATTTCTAATATAAATTTGGTCAAACTTAGCAAAGTTTGACTTTCGGCAAATCCAATGTGCAGAGTAAAAAGGACCGGAGGGAGTATAACATAGCGCTTCTCGAGGCAAAATAAGTCTATGAGCTAATAAATGAATTCATCTATGACACTACTACTATGTTACTTTGCATTATGAAGGTAGTAATTTAGACTAGTGTCATATGCATGACACTACTTAGGCTAGCCATAGTGGGGGTAACTTAGGTAGTAACTTGACACATCCCATTTTTTTTGCTTATGTGGCACGTATTTAATGAGGAAAAAGGTGCTTGTGGTAACATAATATGTTACTGTAACATAGCGCTTCCCGGGGCAAAATAAGTCTATGAGCTAATAAATGAATACATCTATGACACTACTGCTATGTTACTTTGCACTATGAAAGTAGTAACTTAGACTAGTGTCATATGCATGACACTAGTATAAGTTACTCCCCACTATGACCCGCCTTAGTATAAGTTAATTCCCACTATGATCAGCCTTATATTTTTCTTTACAAAGGGAGTACTAGATACTACGATGAGTTAACTGTTTACTTGTCCCAAGAAAATTCCCAATACAAACTACATGCATCACATAAGCAACAGGAGACGTAGACAGATCTTAAAAGCATATAGAGACCAGAAATAAAGAAAGCTTGTCACTCTCCAATAAGATCACAAACATTTTGGTGATATGGCGATCAAAGGTCGTCCAGTTAGACATGTTAGTTGGGAAGAATGAGATTGCACGAATCGATAATTCCATTGATCGTGTGCGTGGGCACATATATAGGTACAGGGTGGACCGGCCTCTACTTGTCTCCCAAGATGTACAAATATACGAGGGGAGAGAGAGAGATACAACGGTATAAATACAGACCCCTAGTCCTATACATGTACGGTGGACAACGTATGCTCAACACCCCCCCGCAGTCGAAGCGTCGCCGGAGACACAGAGACTGGACCGAAACTCCTCAAAGACTGGGGTCGGTAGTCCCTTAGTCATGACATCGGCAAACTGCTGAGTGGTAGGAACGTGCAAAACACGAACCTTCCCAAGAGCCACCTGCTCACGAACGAAGTGAATGTCGAGCTCAATATGCTTCGTACGACGATGGTGAACCGGGTTGGCGGAGAGGTAGACGGCGGAGACGTTGTCACAGTAGACGATCGTGGCCTTGGGGACCACACAAAGCAACTCCTGAAGCAGCTGACGGAGCCAAGAGCACTTGGCGACGGCGTTAGCCACTGCCCGATACTCCGCCTCGGCGCTCGAGCGGGAGACCGTGGGTTGTCGCTTGGATGACCACGAAATCAGCGAGGGCCCGAGGTAGACGCAGTAGCCTGACGTAGAGCGACGCGTATCCGGGCAACCGGCCCAGTCAGCGTCGGAGTAGGCAACCATGTCGATGGAGGAGGAGGCCGTCAGAGTGAGTCCCATGCTCATGGTGTCGCGTATGTATCGGAGAATACGCTTCACCAGGGTCCAATGAGAGTCACGTGGAGAGTGCATATGGAGGCACACCTGCTGGACTGCATACTGCAAATCAGGCCGAGTGAGTGTGAGATACTGCAGAGCGCCAACAATGGAGCGATAGAACGCTGCATCCGGCGCTGGGGAACCTTCCAAGGCAGACACCTTCGCCTTGGTGTCAACAGGCGTGGACGCGGTTTTGCAATTAAGCATGCCAGCGCGCTCAAGAAGCTCATGGGCGTACTTCTGCTGATGCAGAAAAAACCCGTCGGTGCGGCGAACGACCTCAATGCCAAGGAAGTAATGCAGTGCTCCCAGATCCTTGAGGGCAAACTCATCGCGAAGACGAGCCGTGAGCTGCTGAAGGAGCCCAAGCGAGGATGCCGTCAGGATAATGTCATCCACATAGAGCAGCAAGTACGCGGTAGCGGCGCCCTGATGATAGACGAACAGAGATGCGTCGGAGCGGGTTGTGTGAAACCCAAGCTGCTGTAGGAACCCAGCCATACGCTGGTACCACGCCCGCGGGGCCTGCTTCAGGCCATAGAGAGACCGAGAGAGCAGGCAGACATGATCAGGATGCTCGGCGTCGACGAAGCCAGTCGGCTGCTCACAGAGAACCCGTTCCGTGAGATGACCATGCAGAAAAGCATTGGAGACGTCCAACTGATGCACGGGCCAGGCACGGGAGACCGCTAGCTGGAGCACCGTCCGAATCGTGCCCGGTTTTACAACCGGGGCGAAGGTGTCGGTGAAGTCCACTCCTGCGCGTTGGCGAAAGCCACGCACCACCCAGCGAGCCTTGTAGCGCTCGAGAGAACCGTCAGGGTTAGTCTTGTGACGGAACACCCATTTGCCACTGATGACGTTGGCATGAGGGGGTCGCGGCACAAGCTGCCAAGTGCGGTTGCGCTGCAACGCGTCAAACTCCTCGCGCATCGCGGCAAGCCAGTGCGGATCACGGAGGGCTGCGCGTGCAGACGAGGGAATGGGCGACGGTGGAGAGGATGATGTCAACACCGCGCACGCGTACTCATCAGCATCGTAGCGCGTGCTGGGGCGGTAGATACCGGCGCGGGACCGTGTCACCACGCCAGTGGTAGGCGGGGCGGCCGCGGGAGGGGCGGCTGACGGTGAAGCAGCGGGGTCCGTGGCGCCCGTCGGCGCAGCCGGACCGGCCGAAGAGGCAGGGTCAGGCGGGACGGCGGAGCTGGCCGCCTCTCCAGGCGGTGCGGCGGCCGGGGATCCACCCGGCGAGGCGGAAGTCGAGGGGCCGCCGGTGGCCATGCTGGGCCACGCCGAGACCGCAGAGTCGGTGGCCGGATCCGCAGCGGGGGCGGAGGTCGCCGTAGTAGTGCGCGCCGAGGAGGCACCGGGAGGAGCCAGCGGGAGCCGCGCCGGGGCCGAGAGAGGCCGCACCGGGAGCTGCACCGGGTCCGCATCCGATAGGCCATGGGGTGCCGGGGCCACTGCAGAGGGAGGTACCTGGTGAAAAGGAAAAACCTGCTCATCAAAGTACACGTGCCGGGAAGTGTACACGCGATGGGACACGGGGTCGTAGCACCGGTAACCTTTGGTGTTAGGGGGGTAACCTAGGAAGATACATGCTACGGAGCGAGGGGCGAGTTTGTGGGGAGTGGTGGCGGTGGTGCTGGGGTAACACAGACAACCGAAGATACGAAGACCATCATAGGACGGAGGGGAACCGAAGAGAAGGTGGTGGGGGGAATAGTTCCAGCGAGGACGACAAGGCCGGATGTTAACTAAGAGAGTGGCGGTGGCGAGAGCGTCGGGCCAGAACCTAGGGGGCACGTTGGAGTGAAAGAGCAGCGTGCGAACGCAGTCATTAAGAGTGCGGAGAATCCGTTCGGCTCGGCCGTTTTGCTGGGATGTGTATGGACATGTGAGACGAAAGGTGGTGCCGTGAGAGGCGAGGAGATGGCGGGTGGCAGCGTTGTCAAACTCTTTTCCGTTGTCAGTCTGGAGGGCGAGGATGGGGCGCCCGAATTGGGTAGTAATGTAGGAGTAAAAAGCTGTGAGGGTGGCGAGCACATCGGATTTGCGACGGAGTGGAAACGTCCATGCAAAGTGAGAGAAATCATCAAGTAACACAAGATAATATAAGAAGCCCGTGTTGCTCGCAACGGGAGAGGTCCAAACATCACTATGAACTAACTGAAACGGAAAAGAAGAGATAGTGTTTGACTCGCTAAACGGACGACGAACATGCTTGCCGAGACGACAAGCATGACAAGTGTGTTCGTCGAATTTATTACATGAAAATGAAAAACTCCTGAGAATCTGGCGAAGGACGGTGGAGTTCGGGTGACCCAAACGTGCGTGCCAAATGTCAACTCCGGCGGAGAGGGCGGCTGGAGAGGTGGTGGCGGCGGTGGTGGAGGCGGAGTGCACTGGGTACAAGTCGTCAGGGCTGTCACATCGGTGCAGCACCATCCTGGTACGGGCGTCCTTCACAGAGAAACCAAGACCATCAAATTCAATGGTAAGAGGATTATCACGGGTAAGACGACGAATAGAAACGAGATTTTTAACTAGGTGAGGTGAGACAAGCACATTAGACATGTTAATAGGCGTAGAGTTAGATGGAAAGAAACTATGACCGACATGAGTAATGGGAACGGAGGAACCATCACCAAAGGTGATGCGGTTCGAAGTGGTAATCGGGAGGGAGGAGACAAGGTTACCAGGGTGCGACGTCATGTGGGTGGTGGCCCCCGTGTCCATGTACCAATCACCGCCACCTCCGTAGTTGGAGGGAGACGGCGCCGAGTGGAGGGCAGCTAGCAGGGCGGGATCCCATGGAGCCGGAGGTAGCGGAGCGGACGCGGGCGGTGGCGCGTAGGGAGGGGGCATATAGCCACCTGGAGCATAGCCGCCGGGCGCATAGCCGCCCGCACCCGCCTGGTGAGGGACGGCGGCGAGATGCGCCTGAGGACCGGTCGGGTGGGGCCCGACGATGCCCGCGGCGCGTGGGACCGGCATGTGGTAGGCATGGACCACGCCGGTCCATGGATTTGTGCCGACGGCCCAGGGCGGGAGGGGCTGATGCTGGCGTGGAGACCCTCCGTACCCGGGCTGCTGCTGCTGCTGTTGGGGGCGACCTCCGCCCCCGCCCCCACGGCGCCGGTTACGGCGGCCGCCACCCCCGCCGGGCTGCTGTTGCTGCGGGGCGGGCGGAGCAGGCGGGAGCGGGTAGAAACCCGGGGGCGCCGGTGGTCGGGGATGAAGCGTGGCGGGCGGTGGCGGGCCGCGGGAGGTCCCGGCGGCGAGAGCAGTATGCTGGACCCGGGCCTTCACCTTCTTCATCCGTCGTTCCTCCAAGCGTAAATACGCCACGACAGATTGGAAGGTTGGGTTCGGCAGCAGGGAGAGGTTGGATGCCACGTTGCCGAAGTCCTCGTTGAGGCCGGCGGTGAGAGTGCTGAGCATGAGCTCATCTGACACCTTGGCGCCGATGTCGCGGAGCTCATCGGCGAGGCGCTTGAGGCGCATGCAGTAGTCGTCGATGGAGGAGTCGTCTTGGTGGCACCCAAAAAATTCCTGCTGCAAAAACACAAGACGTTGAAGCTGGTTATCGGTGAAGAGGTTGTTGATCTTGGTCCACACGGCACACGCGTCGTCAGCGTCCGAGACGACCGTGTGGAAGATGTCGGGGGAGATGGTGAGGTAGAACCACCGGATGAGAGAGGCCTCAATGGCCATCCAGTCCGGGTCATCCGCCATGCGATCGCCATCAACGGTCCCGTCGACGTGCTCGAGGAGGTGGTACTCGCGGAAGACAAGGTTGAAGTAAGTCTTCCACGCGTAGTAGGAGGAGGTGGACTGATCGAGCTTGATGGGGACGCGGGTGTGGATGTCGAGATCACGCACGGCGGTGGCATCGGGAACGAGGCCGGCGAACGGGTTGGTGTTGTTGGAGCCGGGAGAGGCCATGGGAGCAGCGGCGTAGGGAGAGGGCGGCGGCTCGGTGGAAGAAGAGGGGCGGCGGCGCGGGTAGGGTTAGGGTGTAGGGGTGCGGCGGCGGCTGGAGGAGGGAGGGGGTGGAGGGGTGCAGCGGCGGCTAGGAGGCGGCGGCTGCGAGGGAGGTAGGGAGGAGCGGCGGCGGCGGCGGACAGCGGCGGCGCGGCGATGGCGGCGGCGGCGGCTGTAGGGCGGCGGCGGCGGCTTGGAGCGGAAGACGGGAAAGGGATCGGCGTGCTAAACTAATACCATGTTAGTTGGGAAGAATGAGATTGGGCGAATCGATAATTCCATTGATCGTGTGCGTGGGCACATATATAGGTACAGGGTGGACCGGCCTCTACTTGTCTCCCAAGATGTACAAATATACGAGGGGAGAGAGAGAGATACAACGGTATAAATACAGACCCCTAGTCCTATACATGTACGGTGGACAACGTATGCTCAACAAGACCAAATACTAATAACTTGATACTCAATCTGCGAAGCTAGCTAGTCAATATCCAACTTTGTTTCTCTATCATGATAAAAGATGTTGGCGCTATTGCTCCTGCTGGCTCCCTGGGGATTGTTCTCCTTGTGGTTATACTTGTTTGCCCAAGTGAATCAAAGTCCCCATAATCATATAACTAAGACACCATGTCCCCGCTGTACGCATGTAATTCCTGAAGGTTGTTGCTCGATGACACGATCGCCTGCATATGAGAGAGTAAAAGTTACTCGCTCCGTTTCAAAATATAAGTTTTTCTAAAGATTTTAACAAATGACTACATACGAAGCAAAATGAATGAATCTACACTCTAAAATATGTCTACATACATCTGTATGTTGTAGTCCATTTAAAATGTCTAAAACGACTTATATTTAGGAAGGAGTAGAAACCAAAATTAGGAGAGGATTTATAACTAGAGAGAGAGAGAGAGAGGGGGGCGTGCGCCAATTTACCAGTGAGGATCATTTGGTCTAGGCTGGATTTGATGAGAAAGATACTCAAGCAGCTGACCGTTTTCTAAGCCGGTCGTCCCGCCAACAGCATAATTACGTTCACAGTGAGCGATCTGATCATACAGCTCCTCTTTCATTGTTTTGATTTTCGCCACGAGACTCACAGCGTCTTTCTTCTCGTCAGCGGTGAGCGCCTGCAGCAGGTTTTGCAAGAGTACACATGAGTTATAAGAATCCGTGGTTTCCTTGATTTACAACAAAAAAAAAGTAAAAACCGTGGAAGCTGGTTTGCTACTCCTTTTGAGCGGCTAGCGTACCCTGGTGTGCACCATCCTTGGGCGCCGAACCGCCGGCTGAAGCGCGCGACCAGCGAGCCTCCTCGCCGCGCTGCTTAGCATGGCCGCCATCGCCGATTTCCTTTTCTTCCGATCCTCGCCTCACCGATCGAGTTCTCTTTCCTGGGATCCTCGCCTCGCCTCGCTTCCTGTCCGTATTTATGGATTCGATGTGCCGATTTCCGAGTCAGCGGCGAGCCCCTCCTCCGTTTCCTTCTCATACCCTCCGGTTTTTATCTGCTTCCGCCTCCGAATTCCTTTCAGATTTCTCGTTACGGTTTTGTGAAGTTTTCTTATAACACCTTCAGGTTTTATGTAGAAAATCCTTTCTGGTTCTAGCGACCTAGGTTAGCAGGCTAGCCTATGCATCTGATGTCCGGAGAAAAATGCCTGAAATCCTCCCCGAAAAGGAAAAAAACAATCACACTAAGCCAGTTTTTTGTGCCTACTTTATTTTCACTCGCAAAACCTAAAAAAAATCTACTTAAATAAATCTGGACAACCCTAACGCCCACACGTGTGGTGGGAGCCAAACCCGCCCACACGCCTTATAACACACAGACTGCGCCATGTCACCGCATGCATGTATGTGAGAATCTTTTTGGATTTTCTGTTTTTAAAATATCTTAGGGCATGTACAATGGTTCTATCTTAAGAGTGCCACGTAGGATAAATGATGAGGTGGATGAGAGAGAAATCATAAGAGAAGGCTTGTCTTCTCTTATTTAAGAAAAGCTAACAGATGATCTCTTAGCACAATTTGTCTCACCATGTTTTTAGGAACAACTAATTATTGAAGATAAGGCTAAGAGATGACCCATTGTAGACATCTTTTTTTGTCATATCTAATTTACATGCAAAACTTAAGATAAGACTATCTTATCAACCATTGTACATGCCCTAAATGAAAAATCCGATTGAAGATCCATTTTCACCATTAAATCCCTCGCGACAAGATCTTCGAAACTAGATCTCATATCAATATATTTTGATGAATTTTTGTTTTTGTTAAAAATTGTCATGTCTATTGCACATGAATTGCCATGATGTTTGCACTGAAGTTGCAATGATACGTTTCAGCTATTTTCTTCTACATTTAAAAGTAATTTTGACATATTATTAAACGAGAATTAAGAAACTAGACTTGCCATGCACCATAAACTAAAATTTTCATGATACATGTACTTAAAATTGCCATGGTTTATACAAAAAAATATTTTCGTGATCAAAGTACTGGAATTGCCATCATAAAAAAACTGAAATTGTCATGCTATACAAACTAAAATTGCCACATGACAACTTTAGTTTAAGCATTATGGCAATTGCAGTGTAAACATCATGGCAAATTTTGGGCAAATTTTTTCGTCGAAACATATCAACATGTGGTTTAGTTTTGAAGATCTCGTCGAGACGGATTTAATGGTGAAAATGGATTTTTAATTCGATTTTTTAATTAGAAGATAAAATATTTTTAAGCCGAAAACCAAAAAGATTTCTGCTGATGTCATCTATTCATACGTGGCAAAATAAGTGATGATGGAGGCGTGTGGGCGATGTGCAAACGCCCACACGTGTGGGCGTTAGTTTTTTGATAAATCTCGACACATGATGGCATAGCATCTCCAACAAATCCCCATAAAAACTTCCCCTATAAGTCCATGGTTATGCAGGGTATCCAATAATTTTGGGGACGTTTGCATGGGAGGTACTTTAGCAGTGCCTAATACATCTTCCTTAATAATATGCCCTTTACATTTCCTCTTTAAACTAGCATAGAATGAGATGTGCATGTCTATTCTAGCAACATAATAATTTGAATAATGTTATTTCAACACACATATTTGAACATAATTTCAAATTGAAACTGAAAATAAAAAAATCTGGCAAATGATTCAAAGTAGACATAACAAATGGTCCACACACAAAAATCAAACTTGCAACATATGATTCACCTAAGCAAGGACATCAAACATAAAGCATAAACAGAAAGATCCATCATAGAGCATCAATCTTGACTTCCATTACCATTGCCATTCTCAGTTCTGTTGCCATCCACGTCGCCATGTCCACTCAGACCCATACCCCCTACCATCTTCGATGCTATAGTTTGTGCCTTCATCAACTCACAAAGCTGGAGCTGGAATGCGCGTCTTGGAAATTACCGACAATATCCATCTGATGATAGCAAATGCGTCAAAGATCCGGATGGTGCATACGAGGAAAATTTACCTAGGTTTAGGCCCTTGGATCAAGGTAATACCCTACCTCTTGCTTGTCGTGTTGATGATCTAGCCTCGTATGAGAACTAGGTTTTGTGTTGACAAGGGGGCCGATCGCGAGATCGTCTAGGGCTGAAGCTTGAGATAACTTGCAAGAATAAGGTTCATACCATGGTGCCTGCCAAGCCTTATATAGGTGGTTGAGGTAGGGTTACAAGTCCTGAGTCGGTTGAGGAGTTGTCCTATGCTAAGTTTTAGTAGATAATCGGGGTCGGTTAGTACATGTTGTACACGAATGATCACTAGCCTAGTTCCAAGAGGAGTCTTCGTCTTGTCCCCCAAAGTTGGTGATGCACTCCGGATTGTCAGTGGGTGTCGAGTCATGGTATTGGGCCGCATTATTGTTGTTGTGCTTCTTCTGTCCTATGTTGCTACACCCCGGGGGGCATGGCATCGTCAGTAGCCCCCCAAGATCTTTATGGTCTTGGCTACTGATCTTCCACTTATTTATGTGGATTTGAATGATGTTCCTCTGAGGTAAGGACCAGACTGAGTGTGCCCCACCATTTTGATCAACGGACTTGCCTTGACGAGGTCACAGGTAGCTGAAATAAGATTGTGAGAAATCAATGTCGAAGACCCCTGATGTGTGACAGGAGATCTTTACACCAATAGTTGTGTGACAGATGAACTCTGGTGACACACTAACTTAGTCTGTTTTGCAAAGCTCACCTTCTGGCCATATTTTGGGCACATCATAAATTCCGACGAAGCATCTTATCTCTTGAAGAAGCCCATCGAAATAATTACTCAAAGACAGAAAATATGTAGAGATAAATCTAAGGGAGTAAATGACTTAGAGAAAAACTAGGCAGATTTACTGAGAATTATCTATTAGAATGGGCGACAGAAGAATAACTAGGTAGAAATTGATGGGAACGTAGCATGCAATTTCAAAAAAAATCCTACGACCACGCAAGATCTATCTAGGAGATTAATAGCAACGAGACGGGAAGAGTGTATCTACGTACCCTAGTAGACCGAAAGCGGAAGCGTTAGAATAAAGCGGTTAATGTAGTCGAACGTCTTCGCGATTCAACCGATGAAGCACCGAACATACGGCACCTCCGAGTTCATCACACATTCAGCTTGATGACTGATACGTCTCCAACGTATCTACTTTTCCAAACACTTTTGCCCTTGTTTTGGACTCTAACTTGCATGATTTGATTGGAACTAACCCGGACTGACGTTGTTTTCAACAGAATTGCCATGGTGTTATTTTTGTGCAGAAATAAAAGTTCTCGGAATGCCCTGAAAATCAACGGAGAATTAATTTGGAATATATAAAAAATACCTGTGGAAAGATCCAAGCCAGGGGGCCCACACCCTGTCCACGAGGGTGGGGGCGCGCCGAGGGGGCGCGCCCCCCTGCCTTGTGGGCCCCCTGTTGCTCCACCGATGTACCTCTGGACTCCATATATTCACTTTCGGGAAGAAAAAAATCAGAGAGGAAGAATTATCGTGTTTTACAATACGGAGCCGCCGCCAAGCCCTAATCTCTCTCGGGAGGGCTGACCTGGAGTCCGTTCGGGGCTCCGGAGAGTGGAGATCGTCGCCATCGTCATCATCAACCTTCCTTCATCACCAATTCCATGATGCTCACCGCCGTGCGTGAGTAATCCCATCGTAGGCTTGCTGGACGGTGATGGGTTGGATGAGCTTTATCATGTAATCGAGTTAGTTTTCTTAGGGTTTGATCCCTAGTATCGACTATGTTCTAAGATTGATGTTGCTATGACTTTGCCATGCTTAATGCTTGTCACTAGGGCCCGAGTGCCATGATTTCAGATCTGAACCTATTATGTTTTCATGAATATATGTGTGTTCTTGATCCTATCTTGCAAGTCAATAGTCACCTACTATGTGTTATGATCCGGCAACCCCGAAGTGACAACAATCGGGACCACTGCCGGTGATGACCGTAGTTTGAGGAGTTCATGTATTCACTATGTGTTAATGCTTTGGTCTAGTACTCTATTAAAAGGAGGCCTTAATATCCCTTAGTTTCCACTAGGACCCCGCTGCCACGGGAGGGTAGGACAAAAGATGCCATGCAAGTTCTTTTCCATAAGCACGTATGACAATATTCGGAATACATGCCTACATTACATTGATGAACTGGAGCTAGTTCTGTGTCACCCTAGGTTATAACTTTTACATGAGGAATCGCATCGGACATAATTCTCCATCACCGATACAATGCCTACGAGCTTTTCACATATTGCTTGTTGCTTATTTACTTTTCCGTTGCTACTATTACAAAAAACTACAAAAACACTATCGTTACTTTTATTGTTGTTACCTCTATTTCCATATTACCTTGCTACTAAATTACCTTGCTGCAGATACTAAGTTTCCAAGTGTGGTTGAATTGACAACTCAGCCGCAAATACTTAAGAGTATTCTTTGGCTCCCCTTGTGTCGAATCAATAAATTCGGGTTGAATACTTTACCCTCGAAAATTGTTGCGATCCCCTACACTTGTGGGTTATCAAGACAAGTTTATGGCGCCGTTGCCGGGATTTATATCTGTTGATCACTATGAAGAATTTGAAGGACTCAAAAACCAAGATCTTTCCCTCAACTATGAGGGGAGGTAAGGAACTGCCATCTAGCTCTGGACTTGATTCACCCTTTGTTACGAGTAAATTTGCGACACCTACTCCTACTATTGAATCTGATATGTCGCATGTTCTTGATGATGCCACTTCTGCTATGTATGATTAAACTACTTCTATGCTTGATAATACTGTGCCGCTAGGTGAATTTCTAGATGAACAAATTTCTAAGGTTAGGGAGAATGCAAATATTGAAAGTGATAATATTTATGAAAGTGATAATGAAGATTCTCCCCCTGGATATGAATTGCATGTTATTCCTGAGGGTTATGTTATGGATGAAGAAATTGCTAGAGTCTTTCTTGCTTGCAATGATAGATATGATCTTAAGAAGCTATTAGCCAAGCTGAAAGAAAGGTCTTTGAATGCTAGAATGAAATATGACCCTGCTTTTGCCACTTCACCTATCTTTGTTACTGATAAGGATTATGATTTCTCTGTTGATCCTGAGTTAATTACTTTGGTTGAATCTGATCCTTTCCATGGCTATGAATCTGAAACTGTTGTGGAACATCTTACTAAGTTGAATGATATAGCTACCCTATTTACCAACGATGAAAAGATTCGTTATTACTATATCATTAAATTGTTTCCGTTCTCGTTAAAGGGTGATGCTAAGATATGATTCCCGGTTCTGTGTGTAGTCCCCAGGATATGATTTATTACTTCTCTGCTAAATATTTTCCCACTCATAAGAAACAAGCTGCCTTACGGGAAATATATAAATTTGTGCAAATTGAAGAAGAGAGTCTCCCAAAAGCTTGGGGGAGGCTTCTCCAGTTACTTAATACTTTGCCAGATCATCCTCTTCACAGGAATGAAATACATGATATCTTTTATAATGGACTAACCGATGCTTCCAGAGACCACCTGGATAGTTGTGCTGGTTGTGTTTTCAGGGAAAGAACAGTTGATCAAGCTGAATTACTATTGACTAATATGTTGGCCAATGAAAATAATTGGACACTTCCTGAACCACCCCCTAAGCCAACTCCGAAAAAATAGGTGTTCTATTTCTCAGTCCTGAAGATATGCAAGAGGCAAAAAAATCTATGAAAGAAAAAGGTATTAAAGTTGAAGATGTTAAGAATTTACCACCTATTGAAGAAATACATGGTCTTGATAACCCGACACGGGTAGTAAAGGTAAATTCTCTTTATTGATTTGATGAAGGTGATATTCCTCGTTATAAGTCTGCTAGCCAATGATAACCCACAAGTGTAGGGGATCGCAACAGTTTTTGAGGGTAAAGTATTCAACCCAAATTTATTGATTCGACACAAGGGGAGCCAAAGAATACTCTTAAGTATTTGTAGCTGAGTTGTCAATTCAACCACACCTAGAAACTTAGTATCTGCAGCAAGGTAATTTAGTGGTAACAACAATAAAAGTAAAGGTAGTGTTTTTGTAGTTTTTGTAACAGTAGCAACGGGAAAGTAAATAAGCAACAATCAATATGTGAAAAGCTCGTAGGCATTGGATCGATGACGGAGAATTATGTCGGATGCGATTCCTCATGTAATAGTTATAACCTAGGGTGACACAGAACTAGCTCCACTTCATCAATGTAATGTAGGCATGTATTCCGAATATAGTCATACGTGCTTATGGAAAAGACTTGCATGACATCTTTTGTCCTACCCTCTCGTGGCAGCGGGGTCCTAGTGGAAACTAAGGGATATTGAGGCCTCGTTTTAATAGAGTACTGGACCAAAGCATTAACACATAGTGAATACATGAACTCCTCAAACTACGGTCATCATCGGGAGTGGTCCCGATTGTTGTCACTTCGGGGTTGCTGGATCATAACACATAGTAGGTGACTATTGACTTGCAAGATAGGATCAATGTAGCGACCCAACCCGAATGGGTCAAGTCTCTGTGCACAAGTGTCATCCCTAGATCGGTATGCTGACACACACAGTACTCGAGGATTTATAACAGAGGTAAATCACATGTATTAAGTAACGTAAATACTATTACCTCAATTGATCATAGCAGGAGCAACAAAGGTTGTGGATTCCCATCAACACCAATGGCAAAGTTAAGTGTAGACAGCGCAACCCTAACGTAACACTTACTCGTCGAATAATTCCTGCAACATGAGACGTTGCAGCCATGTAGGTGAGTACATTGAATGTACTGGCAAATTCACACCGTAATGATAATGAACAAGTCCTACAACTACATGCATATTTGGCTGGTGGAGGCTGTAAGGTTAAAGTTTTTGCGTAAAGCTGATTTTTCCCTACCACAAAGGAATAAATTTTATTTAACTACTTTGTTAAATTTAAATCATGAACAATTGAGAATGGATCCTCCATCTCAATCCCAAACCAAAGTCATTATTAACCCAATAAGTTAATTAAATAGAGTGTTGAGATCAACAAATAATCCACTTCTAGATACTCAAAGATGTCCATAACCGGGGACACGGCTACTCATGAATAGTTTGTACACTCTGGAGAGGTTTGTGCACTTTCCCCACAAGACTCGATCTCTTCCGTTGGATTTCTCGCACTACATGGTGTTTGAGAAATGATGACCGAGACACTGTCTTTCAGAAGCATTCACTCTTTACCCCGGGTGGACCGGTACACCTACATCCGCTACATCTGCTAGTCCACCACTGAAAGAGGTCACACAACTTACTCATACTATGCCAGAGCCCATAATGGCTTGTGGCTGCACATGGAAGTTTTTAGGCATGAAAATATTATATGATCCCTTTGAGCCTGGGTGGCATTCCAATAGGACAATCACACGGAACCCCGTGATTTCCTAGGACAACACTGGCATCAACAGGTGTCCGGGCAAGTCCACTGGTTCACTCCCAGGGTGCCCCAACCAATCCACCCAGATGTGTATTAAATTACCACCTTAAAGTTTCCCTTAAATCACACTCACATCTTTCATGAAACTCTCATACCAATCCACGTCTACGAGCATGGCTAAGCAATAAGTAACAAAGCATATACCCCCCTTTGGTTGATCTCATGTCATTGGTTTCCTACCTCATGAACTACAAAACATCATATTATGTAACCAGTCCTACTCATGCAAGTGTTTGAGGATAGAACTAATGCAATGAAAACTGGGTATTGGAAAATATGATCAAAGTGTGAACTTGCCTTGTACTGACGATGTAGAAGATTCGCACTCAGAACTCGTGATAGATCTACTCGTCACACTCCGGTCAATCTATCATAAGCAAGCAATGGTAAACACACATAAGCAATCACTCAGAAAGATTGGACAGAACGAATAAGCACTTCGGAAAACTTCGAAAACAAAACGAATGCCTCTTGAAACATAAAACAATTTCTAACAGTACCAAAATTATGTGAATTTGGCCTTATCAGAAAGTTTAGGTCAAGAGCTTCGATTTGCAAAAATAATCAACTAAATAAGAGTTACGAAACTCAAGTTATGATCAAACGAAGTTTGAATCTAAAACTAGTTGAATTCAAATTTTAAAATTTTCAAAAACATGTTTAAGTTGTATTACTGGAAAGAGGGGATCATAACGAAGATGTGGGCGTTGGTTTCGTTGGATTTGGACTAACTGGTAAAAAGTTATGGCCTTTTGAAGATTAGGGCTAATCTGTAAAAGAATTAATTACAGAGAGGTGCCTGGCCGACAACTAAACAGAAAAGAAAAACTTAACGAACGAACGTTCATTTCCTAGTCCTAACTAGTGAACGTTCCCTAGATAGTTAGATCTAAAATAAATAAGACCGATCTAAAAAAAACCTAACTAAACAGAAAACCGAAGCGGTTTTTATTACCTAGGCGGTTTGGGCGGGGAAAATTGGGGCGGTTCGAGCGGTTTGGATCCCGCCGGCGGTTTTGGTCGCTGACCGGATCGGATCGGCAGTGCGCCGGCCGGCGGCGAGCTCCGGCGTCGGGCGCAGCGCGGGGCGGCGGATGCGGCGTGAGCAGCGGCGTCGCGGGGCGGCGCGGTGGTGGGGCAGCGGCGGCGGCTCGGGCAGGCAGCAGCGGCGGCGGGGAAGCAAAGCAGCGGCGGCGGCGGCGGCGATGCAGCTGCGGCGGCGGCGGTCGTGAAGCGAGGGCGGCGGCGGCTGTGGGCGAGAGCGGCAGAGAGGAGGCAGGCGGCGGCCTTTATAGGCGGGAGGGGCGGCGGTTGTCGTGGAGGAGGGGCAAGGCACGAGGAGTCCGGGACGGGGACGTCGAGGCGGCGAGCGTGGCGGAGCTGGCCTCCGTCGGGAGCTCGGGGACGAGCTGCTGGGCTGGGCCTGGCGACTAGCTGGGCCGGCCCAGTTCGGTCGGGGAGAGAGATTTTTTTTAACATTTTTTTAAGGCAACGAAAACAAAAGAAAAGGAAAACAATTTCAATATATAATATAGGCATATTATATATCAAAATTTGCAGAAAAATAAATCCTACAAGATGGACATTTTCCTACTGTCAAATAAAATGCCCACAAATTCTAATAAATCAAAAGGTGCTACTGATGCAAATAAAAACCAATAAAAACCATTTAAAAAACCAAAAGACTTCAAATTTATTTCTCTCCAATTTTCTGCTGTAGGGAATCATGTTACCCTATTTTCCATGTAATTTATTTTTGGACAAAAATAATTTGAATAAAAACGAAATAACTCAATATTTGAAATTGAGTTCTAGAAAATTTCAGAAAAACTTCCAACTCATATTTCCTATAATTTGAAAAAGTCATTTTATCTTCTCTGGAGAAAATCATTGAGTTGCTTAAAGTTTCTGAATTGAAAAGATTTCGAGGATGAAATTCAAAAATCATTTCGAAGCCCTTTATCATTTAAAATAAATGGAAGAAGTCATATTATCTTCACTCTAGGGTTCTGTGTTGAAAAGAATTTGAATTCCCTCGGAGATCAAAAAGCAAAGTGAAAGTTTTGAGAAAGTCATTTTATTCCCTCTCATTTAACTTTCAAAAGTTTCAAATTTCACTCAATTTCACACAGCACATCAAACAACAATCAAATCTATCTATTTATTATAACATTCCAAAATTTAGAAATTTTGGGATGTTACAAACCTACCACACTTAAAATGAATCTCGTCCTCGAGATTCGGAGAGGCTAGCAAGAAATAGGTTAGGGTTTGGGGGTCTCCTAACAAATCCATTAGTCGGTATGGTCTAGTGTGCTACCACACTCAGAAACATGGATACAGTTCCACCAAAACTCAGGTACTCCATCCTTTGGGTTGACGGCGTCGGTCTTCTCAAATCTTCAGGGTATTTCCTTGTCTGGCTCTTTCGGTAGTGGCAAAATCTTTGCCCTCAATTCTTGTGTCCTTTCATCTGTTGGAAATATGCCCTAGAGGCAATAATAAAAGTATTATTATTATATTTCCTTGTTCATGATAATTGTCTGTTATTCATGCTTGAATTGTATTATACGGAAACAGCGATACATGTGTGAATATATAGACCACAATGAGTCCCTGGTAAGCCTCTAGTTACTAGCTCGTTGATCAACAGATGGTCACGGTTTCCTGACCATGGACATAGGATGTCAGTGATAATGGGATCACATCATTAGGAGAATGATGTGATGGACAAGACCCAATCCTGAGCATAGCGCGAGATCGTATAGTTCGTAATGCATAAGCTTTTCGGTGTCAAGTATTTATTCCTTAGACCATGAGGTTGTACAACTCCCGGATGCCGTAGGAATACTTTGGGTGTGCCAAACGTCACAACGTAACTGGGTGGCTATAATGGTACGCATCGGGTATCTCCGAAAGTGTCTGTTGAGTTGGTACGAACCGAGACTGGGATGTTGTCACTCCGTATGACGGAGAGGTACCTCTGGGCCCACTCGGTAAGACATCATCATAATGAGCTCAAGGTGACTAAGGAGTTAGTCACGGGATGATGGATTACGGATCGAGTAAAGAGACTTGCCATGACGAGATTGAACAAGGTATCGGGAATACCGACGATCGAATCTTGGGCAAGTACCGTACCGATGGACAAAGGGAATAACTACGGGATTGAGTGAATCCTTGACACAGTGGTTCATCCGATGAAGATCATCGAGGAACACGTGGGAACCAACATGGGTATCCAGATCCCGCTGTTGGTTATTGACCGGTAAAGAATGATATATAGGAAGTCCAGTTTCGGCCATCGGGTGAACTCCGGGGGTCACCGGGACCACCGGAGGGATCCCGGGGGTCCACCAGGTGGGGCCACCATTCCCGGTGGGGCCCCTAGGCCGCAAGGGGAAGGGGGCCAGCCCCTGGTGGGCTGGCGCACCCTACTAGGCCCTCCCTCATGCGCCTAGGGTTGAAACCCTAGGGGAGGGAGGCGCCCCCTGTGCCTTGGGGGGCAAGTTCCCCCCCCCCCAGGCCGCCCCCTGTGCAGATGGGATCTGCAGGGGATGGTGCACCCCCCTGGCCCCCTATATATATGTGGGGGGGAGAGGGCAGCCGCACCCAATCCTCTGGCGCCTCTCCCCCTCCCGTCACACCTCTATCTCCTTCCGCAGGGCGCCGGCGAAGCCCTGCAGGATTTCCCGCTGCATCCACCACCACGCCGTCGTGCTGCTGGATCTCCGACGACCTCTCCTCCCCCCTTGCTGGATCAAGAAGGAGGTGACGTTGCTGTACCGGACGTGTGTTGAACGCGGAGGTGCCGTCCGTTTGGCGCTAGATCATCGGTGACGAAGAACGCGAAGAGTACGACTACTTCATCCACGCTTCTTCGAAAGCTTCCGCTCGCGATCTACAAAAGGGTATGTAGATGCACTCTAATATGCTCGTTGCTAGATGTCTCCTTAAATGGATCTTGGTTGAAAGCGTAGAAAATTTTTGAATTCTGCTACGTTCCCCAACAGTGGTATCAGAGCTAGGTCTTTTGCGTAGCATCTTGCACGAGTCGAACACAAAGCAGTTGTGGGCGTTGAGTTTGCTCAATTTTCTTACCGTTACTAGTCTAATCTTGATTCGGCGGTATTGTGGGATGAAGCGGCCCGGACCGACCTTACACGTACGCTTACGTGAGACTGGTTCCACCGACAGACATGCACTAGATGCATAAGGTGGCTGGCGGGTGTCTGTCTCTCCTATTTTAGTCGGATCGGATTCGATGAACAGGGTCCTTATGAAGGGTAAATAGAAATTGAACAAATCACGTTGTGGTTTTGGCGTAGGTAAGAAACGTTCTTGCTAGAAAACCTATAGAAGCCACGTAAAAACTTGCAACAACAATTAGAAGACGTCTAACTTGTTCTTGCAGCATGTGATATGTGATGTGGTATGGCCAAGAAGATGTGATGAATGATATATGTGATGTATGAGATTGATCATGTTCTTGTAATAGGGAATCACAACTTTCATGTCGATGAACTTGACAACCGGCAGGAGCCATAGGAGTTGTCTTAATTATTGTATGACGTGCGTGTCACTGAATAACGCCATGTAATTACTTTACTTTATTGCTAAACGTTAGCCATAGTAGTAAAAGTAATAGTTGACGTGACGACTTCTTCAAGACACGATGATGGAGATCATGATGATGGAGATCATGGTGTCGAGCCGGTGACAAAGATGATCATGGTGCCCCGAAGATGGAGATCCAAGGAGCAAGATGATATTGGCCATATCATGTCACTTTAATTGATTGCATGTGATGTTTATCATGTTTATGCATCTTGTTTACTTAGAACGACGGTAGTAAATAAGATGATCTCTCACTAAAATTTCAAGAATTGTGTTCCCCCTAACTGTGCACCGTTGCTAAGGATCGTTGTTCCGAAGCACCACGTGATGATCGGGTGTGATAGGTTCTAACGTTCGCATACAACGGGTGTAAGCCAGATTTACACGCGCAATACACTTAGGGTTCACTTGACGAGCCTAGCATGTACAGACATGGCCTCGGAACACGGAAGACCGAAAGGTCGAACACGAGTCGTATAGAAGATACGATCAACATGAAGATGTTCACCGTTGATGACTTGTCCGTCTCACGTGATGATCGGACACGGGCTAGTCGATTCGGATCGTGTATCACTTAGATGACTATAGAGATGTCAATCTGAGTGGGAGTTCATTAAAATTTGATTAAGATGAACTTAATTATCATGAACTTAGTCTAAATTCTTTACAATATCTCTTGTAGATCAAATGTCCCACGCTCATGTCACCCTCAACTTCAACGCGTTCCTAGAGAAATCCAA
The DNA here is from genome assembly GCA_902687465.1 of Secale cereale. Taxonomy (NCBI): domain Eukaryota; kingdom Viridiplantae; phylum Streptophyta; class Magnoliopsida; order Poales; family Poaceae; genus Secale; species Secale cereale. The sequence goes on from LR738712.1 coordinate 639,466,141, forward strand.
GCTGAAAGACGATGGTAGCAACTACACGGACTGGGTCCGTAACCTGAGGATCATCCTCATAGCTGCCAAGAAAACTTATGTCCTAGATGCACCGCTAGGTGACGCTCCCGCCCCGGCAAACCAAGATGTTATGAACGCTTGGCAGTCGCGTTGTGATGATTACTCCATGGTTCAGTGTGGCATGCTTTACAGCTTAGAATCGGGGCTCCAAAAGCGTTTTGAGCACCACGGGGCATTTGAGATGTTCCAAGAGCTGAAAATGGTTTTCCAAGCTCATGCCCGAGTCGAGAGATATGACGTCTCCGACGCATTCTACAGCTGTAAGATGGATGAAAACAGTTCTGTCAGTGAGCACATCCTCAAGATTTCTGGATTGCACAACCGCTTGTCTCAGTTGGGAATGAATCTCCCAGACGAAGCGGTCGTAGACAGAATCCTCCAGTCGCTCCCACCAAGCTACAAGAGCTTCGTGTTGAACTTCAATATGCAGGGGATGGAGAAGTCCATTCCCGAGGTGTATTCGATGCTGAAATCAGCGGAGGTGGATATCAAGAAAGAACATCAAGTGTTGATGGTAAATAAAACCACTAAGTTCAAGAAGGGCAAGGGTAAGAAGAACTTCAAGAAGGACGGCAAGGGAGTTGCCGCGCCCGGTAAGCCTGTTGCCGGGAAGAAGCCAAAGTATGGACCCAAGCCTGAGATAGAGTTCTTTTATTGCAAGGGAACGGGTCACTGGAAGCGGAACTGCCCTAAATACTTAGCGGACAAGAAGGCCGGCAACGTCAAAGGTATATGTGATATACATGTTATTGATGTGTACCTTACCAGCGCTCGTAGTAGCTCCTGGGTATTCGATACTGGTGCAGTTGCTCATATTTGTAACTCTAAGAAGGAGTTGCGGAATAAGCGGAGACTGGCGAAGGACGAGGTGACGATGCGTGTCGGGAATGGTTCCAAGGTCGATGTGATCGCCGTCGGTGTTGCGGAACATAGCAGAATTCAAAAAAATTCTATGCTTTCACCAAGATCCATCTAAGGAGACATCTAGCAACGAGCATATTAGAGTGCATCTACATACCCTTTTGTAGATCGCGAGCGGAAGCTTTCGAAGAAGCGTGGATGAAGTAGCCGTACTCTTCGCGTTCTTCGTCACCGATGATCTAGCGCCGAACCGACGGCACCTCCGCGTTCAACACACGTCTGGTACAGCAACGTCACCTCCTTCCTGATCCAGCAAGGGGGGAGGAGAGGTCGTTGGAGATCCAGTAGCACGACGGCGTGGTGGTGGATGCAGTGGGAAATCCTGCAGGGCTTCGTCAGCGCCCTGCGGAAGGAGATAGAGGTGTGACGGGAGGGGGAGAGGCGCCTGATGGCTTCTCGCCCCTCGTTGGTTACCCCAAGTGGAAGGTTTGAGATGTAGCGTAACGGCAAGTTTCCCTTGGCAAAGATACCAAGGATCGAATCCCGTGAGACTCCGAGGGTCGACAAGAAGGTGCCAGCAAATTTTGCTTGACAGGAACTGCACACAGATACAAATAACTTTGCTCCCAACGAGTACAGAGAGGTTATCAATCCCTCCGGCCTTGTCGTTTACAAAGGATCAAACGCAAAAGATAATAGTGATAGGTATGACTGCAACTAGGAAATAAGAACAGGAAGTAAATAGCGGGTGTGATCAGTGATGGTAATATGGACTGGGGTCCCATGATGTTCACTAGTGATGTCTCTCTCCCAAAATACGATAAAACAGCTAAGCGAGGTAAACAAATTACAGCTGGGCAATTGACAGGATTATGTGCGCAAACCAATGCTAACTATGCTGTAAAGACAGGTAGAGGCTCAAAAGCATGGGCGGTACGCCAAGGCAAGTAGACCGAAATCCATCTGCATCTACTACTAATCATCCACCTTGAGATATCTATCCAGAACATCTCGCTGGTATTAAGTTGCGAGTCCCACCCAAAGTGTAAACTCAAAGCAACAGACAACTGCATTAAAAGAACTTTGCGTAAAGTAAACAATCCTTGCACCCCACAAGTACAAGCACCGTTGTTTTCCCCCTTGTGGCAACAGCACATCCCCTAGACTCATGTATCTGTCACTCAAGCTAGTCATCGAGGGGCATGAACCCACAATCAAGCATAACGTTCCCTCTTGGAGTTACTACCTACTACTCGGCCAAAGCAATAAATAGCAACGGAGAACATGCAAGAATTACTCAAGAACATAAATATTAAAGAGGTGAATCAAATATATTACTCACACACAATCTGAACATAATCTCATAATCCATCGGATCCCAGCAAACTCAGCAGAGCAACAGCATAAAGATTACATATGTGCCTCGATCATGTAGGGCAGCTCACGAGGTCTAATCGATCAAGAACAAAGAGGGGAGGAGAACATCACATAGCTACTGGTCATGGACCCATGGTCCAAGGGAGACTACTCACAACTCATCCGGGAAGCGTCCATGGTGGTGGAGAAGCTCCCGGTGGTGGTTCTCCCCTCCGGCAGGGTGCCGGGAAGAGTTCTCCTGATGCTCCCGATCTTGGAAGCGCGGCGGCGGCGGAACAGAGATGAGATCGCGAAAAAGGGTTCCGTCCTCGAGGGTTTCGGGACGCGTGCAATATATATGCCCAAGGGGGTCACCAGAGGCGGAGGTGGGGCCCCAGGCGCCCCCCTGGCGCGGCCAGGGGTGGGGCCGCGACGGGTGGCCGCCTGGGCCACCCCAGGCTCCCCTCTGGCCCTGCCTTGGTTTTTCCGGAAGCTCCCGATACGCTGATTTTTCCCGGAATTTTTAGGGCACTTTTAATATGGGGGAAACCTGAAATAGAAAAACAGCAGAAAACAGGAACTCGCACTGTGGTGCACTGAGTTAATAGGTTAGTCCAAATATGATCAAAAGTGTATGGAAGTGCATAAATATCATAGCAATATCACACAAAAGAGGCATGGAGCAAGCAGAAATTATAGATACGTTTTGGACGTATCAACATCCCCAAGCTTAATTCCTGCTCGTCCTCGAGTAGGTAAATGATAACAAGCATAATTTCTGTGGTGACATGCTATCAACCATATAAGAACTTTTAAGTAAAGCAATCAAGGCATGTAATTCAATTCAAGTCATAACAAACAAGAGTCTATATTAGCATTGTAACAAGTAACATAAGAGCATAAAGGTGCGAGAGCTCTCGCTATTCGTGACTCGAATGTCTCCAAATGGTGTTTGTGTGCAAGAAAGGGGATAGGGATATATGAGAGAGTAAAACATAGTTTTTGTATTGTTGAGAACTTAATCTACTAAAGTTTCACACTCGGTCTTCTTTGGAATCTTATCTTGACTCATCCCCAGACCGTCAGCCAGGTACAAGTCAAAATGATCCACTCCCTTTCGATATTTTGAGCACTCATGCAATGGATGAGCGTAAGCAAGAAAGTCGACACTTAGGATGGCAAAGAGATAAAGATGATAGAGGGGGAAGACAAAAAAGGTGTGAAAGACTCACATCAATGAGGACAATCATCGGCAAGAGAGAGCCAAATGATAGATATGATGTGAGGAGTAGGGATTGCCATGCAACGGATGCACATATGAGCTAAGGTAAGCTCTCCAATGGAACTAGTGGGGGTGCATCCAACTTGCTTGCTCAAGAAGACATAGAGCTCTTTTGAGGAGGCTCATCATTGGAATATACAAGCCAAGTTCTATAGTGTAAAGGTCCCCACATAGCTATATGCATGAATGATAATCTCTATGGAGTACAAGGTATAAGATGGAGTACGAGTGTGGATAGTAGTGTGCCCCCTTCTCTCTTTTTATTTCTTTTTCTCTTTTTTCTATTTTTTTTATTTTTTTGTGGCCTCAATGGCTCTTTCTATTTATCTCTCATTTGTCCTCTTTGGGATCTTTTGATTTTGTCCTCTTTGGGATCTTTTGATTTGTCCTCTTTGGGATCTTTCCCTCACTTTAGGGGCAACACTCTATGTATTACAAGAAGTATAGAAGATCTTTCACACTTTACAAAAGTACTCAACATAAAGAAAATGAAACTATCATGATGTATGCAAATGTATGCCTCTGCCAGTGTAGCAGGATATGCAATGATTCTAGCTCATCATGTAGCAATGATTAGGGCAAGGCCCAACTAGCATGCGGCTCATCGATCAAGCTAAAAGCATGTATGACATGAAGATCAAGTCATGAGAGGATGGATGTTGCATGGCAATGTATCTCGGAAAGGCTATGGAAATGCCTTGATAGGTAGGTATGGTGGCTGTTTTGAGGAAGGATATAATGAGGCTTATGATGACAGAGCGTATCGTGCCAAGGATTTGGATGCACCGGCGAAGTATGCGCCAACTCTCGAGGTGAGAAAGGGCAATGCACGGTACCGAAGAGGCTAGAAAAATATGGTTAGGTGGAAGTGTCAACCTTCGAATACTCACATTAGTCCGAAGAACTCATGCACTTATTATCGGTAACTCTCAATCTAATTAGGAGGTTTCACAAAGAGACAAGTACCCCGAGGAGGTGTGTATGGGGATTTGGTTATCCTTGCGCATCCTCGACCCATGGTACGTGGGTGTACTCTAATATTCGATCCCTCCAAAGATTAGTGATCCATTTAGTAGCTAAAGTTCTCAACTATTTTGTAGGTTTTCGAAAATAAACACGGATTGCCCAAAATACGACATCTATCACTAATAGGCTAAAGCTCTTGACACCAAAAGTTCAGACATTACTCATGGCAACACCTCAAAACTATTGCAAGTTACTACTAAAATTAAATAGCAACCTCAATTACCTACTTTAAGTTAAGACACACAACTCAGTGCAACAGACAAACTCTCTTAACAAGATAAACATGAAAACTCAAGAGAGTTCAGCAACCAACTAAACAAAAGCTCTTTAAAAAGAAAAGCATGAAAACTAAGAGCTAAACATGACAGTAGCTTATTGAAGGACAAAGAACACACACAGCAAAGATAAGCATGAAAATCCTATGTTGTGTTCTAGGTTGAAGTGGAGCGTGTTTCTCTCCCACACAAAGAAAGCTGGGTTCTAACTCATTATGAACAGCAAGCGAAGCTAAAGAAAACTAAAAAGGAAACTAAAAGCAAGACACTCCAAGCATAGCACATAACGCATGAAGTGATTAAAATATAGTGGAACGAAAGACGAACTGATAATTGCTGATGGAGAAGGGGATGCACGGGGGCATCCCCAAGCTTAGACGCTTGAGTCTTCTTGAATATTTCTTGGGGGTGCACGGGGGCATCCCCAAGCTTGAGCGTTTGACTCTCCTGAATCTTTTTATCATCTTCCCTCGCATACTTGAAAACTCCCTTCATACATAACTCATCATAATCTGATTAGCGAGGTTAGTACCCATAATAAAATAACTTTTCCCTGCTGGAAATAAGGATAATCTTGAAGAGCTACTGTTTCTCATGATTGCCAAAAGGTTTTTGCAAAGAAAAAGCAAGCTCAAGGTTTGCAAAACAAAGAAAAGGCAAAACAGGACAGAATCTGTGAAAAACAGACCAGCAGGTAGTAAATAATTCTTTCGGGGCACTTCTGCAACTCAAATCAAAAAACTCAGAACAGACGCCCGAAAGCCAATTGTATAGAGCACGTTGTCAAAAAAATTCAGATCAAAAAGATGATCTGGTGATTTTATACGAATTTTTCTGTCCAAGGACAGAATCTGTTTTCTGGACTGCACGTCACAACTTTTGAACTTTCTTGCAATCAGAGGCTAAACTTGGCACAAAGCTGAAAAGAAAATATACAATGATGATGCTACTGTAGTAGCAACCATCAAGACACAACAAAAGCAAAATAAAATTTTATTCGTTGTGGGCTGCCTCCCAAAAGCGCTTTCTTTTATGCCTTTAAGCTAGGCATGATGCAAAGAGAATATCAAGTTTTATCAAGAGTAAAAGAATAGCTAGCTCGTATAACGGACTCAAAAGGTAACTTAATCTTCTTTCTAGGGAAGTGTTCCATTCCTTTCTTGAGAGGGAATTGGAATTTTATATTCCCCTCTTTCATGTCAATGATAGCACCAACGGTACGAAGAAAAGGACGTCCCAAAATAATTGGACATGAAGGTTCACATTCAATATCCATAATAGTAAAATCAACGGGAACATAATTGTCATTGACAATGATAAGAACATCGTCGATCCTCCCCAAAGGTTTCTGTATGGAAGAATCAACAAGACGAACACCAAAAGAACAAGGATCAAAAGATTTCAATTTAAGCATATCATATATTCTTTTGGGCATAACGGAGGTACCGGCTCCAACATCACATAAAGCATAGCAAGAGAAGTTATTCAACTTAATTTTAATCATAGGATCCCAACCATCTTCTAGCTTTCTAGGTATGGAGGCTTCTACCCTAAGCTTCTCCTCCCTAGCTTTGATAAGAGCATTAGTGATATGCTCCGTGAAGGCAAGATCAAGCGTGCTAGTGTGGGGATCTCTAGACATCTTGTGAAGAAAACTAATAACTTCAGAAAGGGTGCAATTATCAAAATCAAGGTCACTACTATCAAGTAAAGTGGTAGTGGTGTCCTTTAGGCTCACTTGTTTGGTAGCTTCTATGGTCATAGGAGTTTCTACGTTTGAGGTCATAGCATCACCATTAATAGGTCCAATGGGACCAGGAGTGCATTGGGTGCTAAGAGTTTGGATATCCTCAACAACTTGGATAGTAGCAACAGTGTGGTGGGTAGGAAGGCTCTTAATTCTATCTTCTTCCTCCTTTAGGGGTGCAACCACTTCAGGTTTAGCTGCCATTTGGTTTATCAAAGTGGCTTGTGTGTGGGACATGTTGGAAACTTGGGTCTCAGTGATGGTGAGCCTAGTCTGGAGGTTAGAAATCTCAATATTTAGGCTCTCCAGTTGTCAACCAATGTCTTGCAAGATAGCAGTATGCTCATCTAATTGCCTCGAGAAGGTCTTGTTTTGTTCATATTGGGTGTGCATGTAGTTCTTAGTGGCCTTCTCTATTTCTAGAAGTTTCTCATAACTAGGCATGTCTCTATCTCTTTGGGTGGAGTTCTGGGTGCTAGGATAAACATTGTTGTTCCCATAGGAATTAGAGGGGAACGGTCTAGGGTTGCTATCAAAATTACTCCTATAAGCATTGTTATTGAAATTGTTTCTAGAGATAAAGTTCACATCTACTTGATCTTGAGCAATCAAAGAATTTAAAGGAACATCATGAGGATCAATAGGATATTGCTTGGAAAGTAGAGACATGATCAAGTCAACTTTTTCATTTAGGGAGGAAATCTCCTCGACAGAGTTTACCTTCCTACCTGTTGGAGCGCGTTCGGTGTGCCATTGGGAATAGTTGGTCATCATCCCATCGAGAAGCCTCGTGGCAGCACCAAGTGTAGTTGACATAAAGGTTCCTCCCGCGGCCGAATCCAACAAGTTCCGTGAGGTAAAGTTCAAGCCTGCATAAAAAGTTTGGATAACCATCCAAGTAGTCAAACCATGAGTAGGGCAGTTCTTGACAAGAGATTTCATGTGTTCCCAAGCTTGGGCAACGTGTTCATTATCCAATTGTTTAAAATTCATTATGTTACTCCTTAATTGGATAATTTTAGCAAGGGGATAGTACTTCCCAATAAAGGCATCCTTGCACTTGTCCCAAGAATCTATGCTATTCCTAGGCAAGGATTGAAACCAGATTTTAGCTCCTCCTCTCAAGGAGAAAGGAAAAAGCTTAAGCTTAACAATATCACCATCTACTTCTTTGTACTTTTGCATATCACAGAGTTTAACAAAATTATTTAAGTGCAAAGCAGCATCATCTCCAGCACCGGAGAATTGATCTTTCATAACTAGATTCAGTAAAGCAGGTTTAATTTCATAAGAAGGTGCTGAAGTGGCAGGTGTAGTAATAGGCGTGCAGATAAAGTCATCGTTGTTATGACAAGTGAAGTCACACAACTTGGTGTTCTCGGTGGAACCCATAGCAGCAGCAAGCAAGCAAGATAACTATTTTTGTGATTTTTGGTAAAAGACACTAAAGCAAAAACTGAAAGGTAAACTAACAAGACTAAAAAGCAAAGATAAAAGATGGCGTGCAACTCCCCTATCTTGAAGAGTGGAGTCCCCGGCAACGGCGCCAGAAACTTTGCTTGATGGCTTCTCGCCCCTCGTTGGTTACCCCAAGTGGAAGGTTTGAGATGTAGCGTAACGGCAAGTTTCCCTTGGCAAAGATACCAAGGATCGAATCCCGTGGGACTCCGAGGGTCGACAAGAAGGTGCCAGCAACTTTTGCTTGACAGGACCTGCACACATATACAAATAACTTTGCTCCCAACGAGTACAGAGAGGTTGTCAATCCCTCCGGCCTTGTCGTTTACAAAGGATCAAACGCAAAAGATAATAGTGATAGGTATGACTGCAACTAGGAAATAAGAACAGGAAGTAAATAGCGGGTGTGATCAGTGATGGTAATATGGACCGGGGTCCCATGATGTTCACTAGTGATGTCTCTCTCCCAAAAGACGATAAAACAGCTAAGCGAGGTAAACAAATTACAGCTGGGCAATTGACAGGATTATGTGCGCAAACCAATGCTAACTATGTTGTAAAGAAAGGTAGAGGCTCAAAAGCATGGGCGGTACGCCAAGGCAAGTAGACCGAAATCCATCTGCATCTACTACTAATCATCCACCTTGAGATATCTATCCAGAACATCTCGCTCGTATTAAGTTGCGAGTCCCACCCAAAGTGTAAACTCAAAGCAACAGACAACTGCATTAAAAGAACTTTGCGTAAAGTAAACAATCCTTGCACCCGCAAGTACAAGCACCGTTGTTTTCCCCCTTGTGGCAACAGCACATCCCCTAGACTCATGTTTCTGTCACTCAAGCTAGTCATCGAGGGGCATGAACCCACAATCAAGCATAACGTTCCCTCTTGGAATTACTACCTACTACTCGGCCAAAGCAATAAATAGCAATGGAGAACATGCAAGAATTACTCAAGAACATAAATATTAAAGAGGTGAATCAAATATATTACTCACACACAATCTGAACATAATCTCATAATCTATCGGATCCCAGCAAACTCAGCAGAGCAACAGCATAAAGATTACATATGTGCCTCGATCATGTAGGGCAGCTTACGAGGTCTAATCGATGAAGAACAAAGAGGGGAGGAGAACATCAAATAGCTACTGGTCATGGACCCATGGTCCAAGGGAGACTACTCACAACTCATTCGGGAAGCGTCCATGGTGGTGGAGAAGCTCCCGGTGGTGGTTCTCCCCTCCGGCAGGGTGCTGGAAAGAGTTCTCCTGATGCTCCCGATCTTGGAAGCGCGGCGGCGGCGGAACAGAGATGAGATCGCAAAAAAGGGTTCCGTCCTCGAGGGTTTCGGGACGCGTGCAATATATATGCCAAAGGGGGTCACTAGAGGCGGAGGTGGGGCCCCAGGCGCCCCCCTGGCGCGGCCAGGGGTGGGGCCGTGTCGGGTGGCCACCTGGGCCACCCTAGGCTCCCCTCTGGCCCTGCCTTGGTTTTTCCGGAAGCTCCCGATACGCTGATTTTTCCTGTATTTTTCCCGGAATTTTTAGGGCACTTTTAATATGGGGGAAACCTGAAATAGAAAAACAGCAGAAAACAAGAACTCGCACTATGGTGCACTGAGTTAATAGGTTAGTCCAAATATGATCAAAAGTGTATGGAAGTGCATAAATATCATAGCAATATCACACAAAAGAGGCATGGAGCAAGTAGAAATTATAGATACGTTTTGGACGTATCAGCGCCAGAGGATTGGGTGCGGCTGCCCTCTCCCCCCCCCCCCCCCACATATATATAGGGGGCCAGGGGGTGCGCCAAGCCCTGCAGATCCCATCTGCAGGGAGGGCGGTGGCCTGGGGGGCAGACTTGCCCCCCAAGGCATAGGGGGCGCCTCCCTCCCCTAGGGTTTCAACCCTAGGCGCATGAGGGAGGGCCCAGTAGGGTGCGCCAGCCCACCAGGGGCTGGCCCCCTTCCCCTTGCCGCCTAGGGGCCCCACCGGGATGGGTGGCCCCACCCGGTGGACCCCCGGGACCCCTCCGATGGTCCCGGGACACTCCCGGTGACCCCCGGAGTTCACCCGATGGCCGAAACTGGACTTCCTATATATCATTATTTACCTCCGGACCATTCCGGAACTCCTCGTCATGTCCGGGATCTCATCCGGGACTCCGAACAACTTTCGGGTTTCCACGTGCATGTATCTCTACGACCCTAGCGTCACCGAACCTTAAGTGTGTAGACCCTACGGGTTCGGGAGACACGTAGACATGACCGAGACCACTCTCCGGTAAATAACCAACAGCGGGATCTGGATACCCATGTTGGTTCCCACGTGTTCCTCGATGATCTTCATCGGATGGACCACTGTGTCAAGGATTCACTCAATCCCGTAGTTATTCCGTTTGTCCATCGGTACGGTACTTGCCCGAGATTCGATCGTCGGTATTCCCGATACCTTGTTCAATCTCGTCATGGCAAGTCTATTTACTCGATCCGTAATCCATCATCCCATGACTAACTCCTTAGTCACCTTGAGCTCATTATGATGATGTCTTACCGAGTGGGCCCAGAGGTACCTCTCCGTCATACGGAGTGACAACATCCCTGTCTCGGTTCGTACCAACTCAACAGACACTTTCGGAGATACCCGATGCGTACCTTTATAGCCACCCAGTTACGTTGTGACGTTTGGCACACCCAAAGTATTCCTACGGCATCCGGGAGTTGTACAACCTCATGGTCTAAGGAATAAATACTTGACACCAAAAAGCTTATGCATTACGAACTATACGATCTCGTGCTATGCTCAGGATTGGGTCTTGTCCATCACATCATTCTCCTAATGATGTGATCCCGTTATCACTGACATCCTATTTCCATGGTCAGGAAACCGTGACCATCTGTTGATCAACGAGCTGGTAACTAGAGGCCTACCAGGGACTCATTGTGGTCTATATATTCACACATGTATCGCTGTTTCCGTACAATACAATTCAAGCATGAATAATAGACGATTATCGTGAACAAGGAAATATAATAATAATACTTTTATTATTGCCTCTAGGGCATATTTCCAACAGTCTCCCACTTGCACTTGAGTCAATAATCTAGTTACATTGTGATGAATCGAACACCCATAGAGTTCTGGTGTTGATCATGTTTTGCCCGTGGAAGAGGTTTAGTTAACGGGTCTGCAACATTCAGATCCGTATGCACTTTACAAATATCTATGTCTCCATCTTGAACATAATTCCCGATGGAGTTGAAACTGCGCTTGATGTGCTTGGTCTTCTTGTGAAACCTGGGCTCCTTGGTAATAGCAATAGCACCAGTGTTGTCACAAAAGAGAGTCATCGGGCTTGACGCGCTTGGAATGACTCCTAGGTCGGTGGTGAACTCCTTCATCCAGACTCCTTCCTGCGCTGCTTCGCAAGCAGCTATGTACTCTGCTTCGCATGTAGAATGCGCCACCACGCTATGTTTGCAACTACACCAGCTGACTGCTCCACCATTCAAAATATACACGTATCCGGTTTGTGACTTCGAGTCATCCAGATCTGTGTCGAAGCTAGCATCGACGTAACCCTTTACGACGAGCTCTTCGTCACCTCCATAAACGAGAAACATATCCTTCGTCCTCTTCAGGTACTTTAGGGTGTTCTTGACCGCTGTCCATTGTTCCATACTGGGATCACTTTGGCACCTCCCTACCAAACTTATGGCAAGGTTCACATCAGGTCTGGTACGCAGCATGGCATACATGATAGAACCTATGGCCGAGGCATAGGGTATGACACTCATCTTTTCTCTATCTTCTGCCGTGGTCAGCGACTGAGCCTTGCTCAATCTCATACCTTGCAAAACAGGCAAGAACCCCTTCTTGGACTGATCCATATTGAACTTCTTCAATATCTTGTCAAGGTATGTACTTTGTGAAAGACCGATGAGGCGTCTTGATCTATCTCTATAGATTTTGATGCCTAATATGTAAGCTGCTACTCCAAGGTCCTTCATTGAAAAACTCTTATTCAAGTAGGCCTTTACACTTTCCAAGAATTCTATATCATTTCCCATCAGCAATATGTCATCCACATATAATATGAGAAATGCTACAGAGCTCCCACTCACTTTCTTGTAGATACAGGCTTCTCCATAAGTCTGTATAAAGCCAAACGCTTTGATCACATCATTAAAGCGAATATTCCAACTCTAAGATGCTTGCACCAGCCCGTAGATCGAGCGCTGAAGCTTGCATACCTTGTTAGCATTTACTGGATCGACAAAACCTTCCGGTTGCATCATATACAACTCTTCCTTGAGGAAGCCATTAAGGAATGTGGTTTTGACGTCCATTTGCCATATCTCATAATCATAGAATGCGGCAATAGCTAACATGATTCTTACTGACTTCAGCATCGCTACGGGAGAGAAAGTCTCATCGTAGTCAATCCCTTGAACTTGTCGATAACCCTTAGCGACAAGCCGAGCCTTATAGATGGTCACATTACCATCTGCGTCTGTCTTCTTCTTAAATATCCATTTATTTTCTATGGCGTGCCTATCATCAGGCAAGTCCACCAAAGTCCATACTTTGTTTTCATACATGGATTCTATCTCGGATTTCATGGCTCCAAGCCATTTATTGGAATCCGGGCCCGCCATCGCTTCTTCATAGTTCGAAGGTTCACCGTTGTCTAACAACAAGATTCCCATGACAGGGTTGTCGTACCACTCTGGTGCGGAATGTGCCCTTGTGGACCTTCGAAGTTCAGTAGTAACTTGATCTGTTTCTTCATGATCATCATCATTAACTTCCTCCCTTGTCGGTGCAGGCACCTCAGGAACAATTTCCTGTGCTGCGCTACTTTCCGGTACAGGAGGGGTGACTGTCACCTCATCAAGTTCTACTTTCCTCCCACTCACTTCTTTCGAGAGAAACTCTTTCTCCAGAAAGGATCCATTCTTGGCAACAAAGACTTTGCCTTCGGATCTATGGTAGAAGGTGTACCCAATCGTTTCCTTTGGGTATCCTATGAAGACACATTTTCCCGATTTGGGTTCGAGCTTTCCAGGTTGAAGTTTCTTGACATAAGCATCGCAACCCCAAACTTTCTGAAACGACAGCTTCGGTTTCTTGCCAAACCAAAGTTCATACGGTGTCGTCTCAATGGATTTCGACGGAGCCCTATTTAAAGTGAATGCGGCGGTCTCTAAAGCATAACCCCAAAAAGATAGCGGTAAATCGGTAAGGGACATCATAGATCGCACCATGTCCAACAGAGTACGATTTCGACGTTCGGACACACCGTTACGCTGAGGTGTTCCGGGCGGTGTCAATTGTGAAACAATTCCACATTTCCTAAGGTGTGTGCCAAATTCATGACTCAAATATTCACCCCCACGATCCGATCGTAAGAATTTTATTTTCTTGTCTCGTTGATTCTCAACCTCATTCTGAAATTCCTTGAACTTTTCAAAGGTCTCTGACTTGTGCTTCATCAAATAGATATACCCATATCTACTCAAGTCATCTGTGAGGGTGAGAACATAACGATAGCCTCCGCGAGCCTCAACACTCATTGGACCGCACACATCGGTATGTATGATTTCCAATAAGTTGGTTGCTCGCTCCATTGTTTCGGAGAACGGAGTCTTGGTCATCTTGCCCATGAGGCATAATTCGCACGTGTCAAATGATTCATAATCAAGAGACTCCAGAAGTCCATCAGCATGAAGCTTCTTCATACGTTTGACACCAATATGACCAAGGCGGCAATGCCACAAGTATGTGGGACTACCATTATCAACTTTACATCTTTTGGCATTCACACTATGAATATGTGTATCATCACGATCGAGATTCATCAAAAATAAACCATTGACCAGCGGGGCATGACCATAAAACATATCTCTCAAATAAATAGAACAACCATTATTCTCAGATTTAAATGAGTAGCCATCTCGCATAAGACGAGATCCAGATACAATGTTCATGCTCAAAGCTGGTACTAAATAACAATTATTGAGGTTTAAAACTAATCCCGAGGGTAGATGTAGAGGCAGCATGCCGACGGCGATCACATCGACCTTGGAACCATTCCCGACGCGCATCGTCACCTCGTCCTTCGCCAGTCTCCGCTTATTCCGCAACTCCTGCTTAGAGTTACAAATATGAGCAACTGCACCGGTATCGAATACCCAGGAGCTACTACGAGCGCTGGTAAGGTACACATCAATAACATGTATATCACATATACCTTTGACGTTGCCGACCTTCTTGTCGACTAAGTATTTAGGGCAGTTCCGCTTCCAGTGACCCATTCCCTTGCAATAAAAGCACTCTATCTCAGGCTTGGGTCCATACTTTGGCTTCTTCCCGGCAATAGGCTTACCGGGCGCGGCAACTCCCTTGCCGTCCTTCTTGAAGTTCTTCTTACCCTTGCCCTTCTTGAACTTAGTGGTTTTATTGACCATCAACACTTGATGTTCTTTCTTTATATCCACCTCCGCTGATTTCAGCATCGAATACACCTCGGGAATGGACTTCTCCATCCCCTGCATATTGAAGTTCAACACGAAGCTCTTGTAGCTTGGTGGGAGCGACTGGAGGATTCTGTCTACGACCGCTTCGTCTGGGAGATTGATTCCCAACTGAGACAAGCGGTTGTGCAATCCAGAAATCTTGAGGATGTGGTCACTGACAGAACTGTTTTCCTCCATCTTACAGCTATAGAATGCGTCGGAGACGTCATATCTCTCGACTCGGGCATGAGCTTGGAAAACCATTTTCAGCTCTTGGAACATCTCAAATGCCCCGTGGTGCTCAAAACGCTTTTGGAGCCCCGATTCTAAGCTGTAAAGCATGCCGCACTGAACCAGGGAGTAATCATCACAACGTGACTGCCAAACGTTCATAACATCATGGTTTGCCGGGGCGGGAGCGTCACCTAGCGGTGCATCTAGGACATAAGTTTTCTTGGCAGCTATGAGGATGATCCTCAGGTTACGGACCCAGTCCGTGTAGTTGCTACCATCGTCTTTCAGCTTGGATTTCTCTAGGAACGCGTTGAAGTTGAGGGTGACATGAGCGTGGGCCATTTGATCTACAAGAGATATTGTAAAGAATTTAGACTAAGTTCATGATAATTAAGTTCATCTTAATCAAATTTTAATGAACTCCCACTCAGATTGACATCTCTCTAGTCATCTAAGTGATACACGATCCGAATCGACTAGCCCGTGTCCGATCATCACGTGAGACGGACAAGTCATCAACGGTGAACATCTTCATGTTGATCGTATCTTCTATACGACTCGTGTTCGACCTTTCGGTCTTCCGTGTTCCGAGGCCATGTCTGTACATGCTAGGCTCGTCAAGTGAACCCTAAGTGTATTGCGCGTGTAAATCTGGCTTACACCCGTTGTATGCGAACGTTAGAACCTATCACACCCGATCATCATGTGGTGCTTCGGAACAACGATCCTTAGCAACGGTGCACAGTTAGGGGGAACACAATTCTTGAAATTTTAGTGAGAGATCATCTTATTTACTACCGTCGTTCTAAGTAAACAAGATGCATAAACATGATAAACATCACATGCAATCAATTAAAGTGACATGATATGGCCAATATAATCTTGCTCCTAGGATCTCCATCTTCGGGGCACCATGTTCATCTTGTCACCGGCTCGACACCATGATCTCCATCATCATGATCTCCATCATCGTGTCTTGAAGAAGTCGTCACGCCAACTATTACTTCTACTACTATGGCTAACGTTTAGCAATAAAGTAAAGTAATTACATGGCGTTTATTCAGTGACACGCAGGTCATACAATAATTAAGACAACTCCTATGGCTCCTGCCGGTTGTCAAGTTCATCGACATGCAAGTCATGATTCCTTATTACAAGAACATGATCAATCTCATACATCACATATATCATTCATCACATCTTCTTGGCCATACCATATCACATAGCACATGCTGCAAGAACAAGTTAGACGTCCTCTAATTGTTGTTGCAAGTTTTTACGTGGCTTCTATAGGTTTTCTAGCAAGAACGTTTCTTACCTACGCCAAAACCACAACGTGATTTGTCAATTTCTATTTACCCTTCATAAGGACCCTGTTCATCGAATCCGATCCGACTAAAGTAGGAGAGACAGACACCCGCCAGCCACCTTATGCATCTGGTGCATGTCTGTCGATGGAACCAGTCTCACGTAAGCGTACATGTAAGGTCGGTCCGGGCCGCTTCATCCCACAATACCGCCGAATCAAGATTAGACTAGTAACGGTAAGAAAATTGAGCAAACTCAACGCCCACAACTGCTTTGTGTTCTACTCGTGCAAGATGCTACGCAAAAGACCTAGCTCAGATGCCACTGTTGGGGAACGTAGCAGAATTCAAAATATTTCTATGCTTTCACCAAGATCCATCTAAGGAGACATCTAGCAACGAGCATATTAGAGTGCATCTACATACCCTTTTGTAGATCGCGAGCGGAAGCTTTCGAAGAAGCGTGGATGAAGTAGTCGTACTCTTCACGTTCTTCGTCACCGATGATCTAGCGCCGAACGGACGGCACCTCCGCGTTCAACACACGTCCGATACAGCAACGTCACCTCCTTCTTGATCCAGCAAGGGGGGGAGAGGTCGTCGGAGATCCAGCAGCACGACGGCGTGGTGGTGGATGCAGCGGGAAATCCTGCAGGGCTTCGTCGGCGCCCTGCGGAAGGAGATAGAGGTGTGACGGGAGGGGGAGAGGCGCCAGAGGATTGGGTGCGGCTGCCCTCCCCCCCCCCCACATATATATAGGGGGCCAGGGGGGTGCGCCAAGCCCTGCAGATCCCATCTGCAGGGGGGCGGCGGCATGGGGGGGAGACTTGCCCCCCAAGGCATAGGGGGCGCCTCCCTCCCCTAGGGTTTCAACCCTAGGCGCATGAGGGAGGGCCCAGTAGGGTGCGCCAGCCCACCAGGGGCTGGCCCCCTTCCCCTTGCGGCCTAGGGGCCCCACCGAGATGGGTGGCCCCACCCGGTGGACCCCCGGGACCCCTCCGGTGGTCCCGGGACACTCCCGGTGACCCCCGGAGTTCACCCGATGGCCGAAACTGGACTTCCTATATATCATTCTTTACCTCCGGACCATTCCGGAACTCCTCGTCACATCCGGGATCTCATCTGGGACTCCGAACAACTTTCGGGTTTCCACGTGCATGTATCTCTGCGACCCTAGCGTCACCGAACCTTAAGTGTGTAGACCCTACGGGTTCGGGAGACACGTAGACTTGACCGAGACCACTCTCCGATCAATAACCAACAGCGGGATCTGGATACCCATGTTGGTTCCCACGTGTTCCTCGATGATCTTCATCGGATGAACCACTGTGTCAAGGATTCACTCAATCCCGTAGTTATTCCCTTTGTCCATCGGTGCGGTACTTGCCTGAGATTCGATCATCGATATTCCCGATACCTTGTTCAATCTCGTCATGGCAAGTCTCTTTACTCGATCTGTAATCCATCATCCCGTGACTAACTCCTTAGTCACCTTGAGCTCA
Source organism: Secale cereale (assembly GCA_902687465.1). Lineage (NCBI taxonomy): Eukaryota > Viridiplantae > Streptophyta > Magnoliopsida > Poales > Poaceae > Secale > Secale cereale. The sequence continues at coordinate 639,483,771 of LR738712.1, forward strand.
TTATGATGATGTCTTACCGAGTGGGCCCAGAGGTACCTCTCCGTCATACGGAGTGACAACATCCCAGTCTCGGTTCGTACCAACTCAACAGACACTTTCGGAGATACCCGATGCGTACCTTTATAGCCACCCAGTTACGTTGTGACGTTTGGCACACCCAAAGTATTCCTACGGCATTCGGGAGTTGTACAACCTCATGGTCTAAGGAATAAATACTTGACACCGAAAAGCTTATGCATTACGAACTATACGATCTCGTGCTATGCTCAGGATTGGGTCTTGTCCATCACATCATTCTCCTAATGATGTGATCCCGTTATCACTGACATCCTATGTCCATGGTCAGGAAACCGTGACCATCTGTTGATCAACGAGCTGGTAACTAGAGGCCTACCAGGGACTCATTGTGGTCTATATATTCACACATGTATCGCTGTTTCCGTACAATACAATTCAAGCATGAATAACAGACGATTATCGTGAACAAGGAAATATAATAATAATACTTTTATTATTGCCTCTAGGGCATATTTCCAACAGTCGGCACGCTGCCTCTACATCTACCCTCGGGATTAGTTTTAAACCTCAATATTTGTTATTTAGTACCAGCTTTGAGCATGAACATTGTATCTGGATCTCGTCTTATGCGAGATGGCTACTCGTTTAAATCTGAGAATAATGGTTGTTCTATTTATTTGATAGATATGTTTTATGGTCATGCCCCGCTGGTCAATGGTTTATTTTTGATGAATCTCGATCGTGATGATACACATATTCATAGTGTGAATGCCAAAAGATGTAAAGTTGATAATGATAGTCCCACATACTTGTGGCATTGCCGCCTTGGTCATATTGGTGTCAAACGTATGAAGAAGCTTCATGCTGATGGACTTCTGGAGTCTTTTGATTATGAATCATTTGACACGTGCAAACCATGCCTCATGGGCAAGATGACCAAGACTCCGTTCTCCGGAACAATGGAGCGAGCAACCAACTTATTGGAAATCATACATACCGATGTGTGCGGTCCAATGAGTGTTGAGGCTCACGGAGGCTATCGTTATGTTCTCACCCTCATAGATGACTTGAGTAGATATGGGTATATCTATTTGATGAAGCACAAGTCAGAGAACTTTGAAAAGTTCAAGGAATTTCAGAATGAGGTTGAGAATCAACGAGACAAGAAAATAAAATTCTTACGATCGGATCGTGGGGGCGAATATTTGAGTCATGAATTTGGCACATACCTTAGGAAATGTGGAATTGTTTCACAATTGACACCGCCCGGAACACCTCAGCGTAACGGTGTGTCCGAACGTCGAAATCGTACTCTGTTGGACATGGTGCGATCTATGATGTCCCTTACCGATTTACCGCTATCTTTTTGGGGTTATGCTTTATAGACTGCCGCATTCACTTTAAATAGGGCTCCGTCGAAATCCGTTGAGACGACACCGTATGAACTTTGGTTTGGCAAGAAACTGAAGCTATCGTTTCTGAAAGTTTGGGGTTGTGATGCTTATGTCAAGAAACTTCAACCTGAAAAGCTCGAACCCAAATCGGAAAAATGTGTCTTCATAGGATACCCAAAGGAAACGATTGGGTACACCTTCTACCACAGATCCAAAGGCAAAGTCTTTGTTGCCAAGAATGGATCCTTTCTGGAGAAAGAGTTTCTCTCGAAAGAAGTGAGTGGGAGGAAAGTAGAACTTGATGAGGTGACAGTCACCCCTCCTGTACCGGAAAGTAGCGCAGCGCAGGAAATTGTTCCTGAGGTGCCTGCATCGACAAGGGAGGAAGTTAATGATGATGATCATGAAGAAACAGATCAAGTTACTACTGAACTTCGAAGGTCCACAAGGGCACGTTCCGCACCAGAGTGGTACGGCAACCCTGTCATGGGAATCATGTTGTTAGACAACGGTGAACCTTCGAACTATGAAGAAGCGATGGCGGGCCCGGATTCCAATAAATGGCTTGGAGCCATGAAATCCGAGATAGAATCCATGTATGAAAACAAAGTATGGACTTTGGTGGACTTGCCTGATGATAGGCACGCCATAGAAAATAAATGGATATTTAAGAAGAAGACAGACGCGGATGGTAATGTGACCATCTATAAGGCTCGGCTTGTCGCTAAGGGTTATCGACAAGTTCAAGGGATTGACTACGACGAGACTTTCTCTCCCGTAGCGATGCTGAAGTCAGTCAGAATCATGTTAGCTATTGCCGCATTCTATGATTATGAGATATGGCAAATGGACGTCAAAACGGCTTTCCTTAATGGCTTCCTAAAGGAAGAGTTGTATATGATGCAGCCGGAAGGTTTTGTCGATCCAGAAAATGCTAACAAGGTATGCAAGCTCCAGCGCTCGATCTACGGGCTGGTGCAAGCATCTCGGAGTTGGAATATTCGCTTTAATGATGTGATCAAAGCGTTTGGCTTTATACAGACTTATGGAGGAGCCTGTATCTACAAGAAAGTGAGTGGGAGCTCTGTAGCATTTCTCATATTATATGTGGATGACATATTGCTGATGGGAAATGATATAGAATTCTTGGAAAGTGTAAAGGCCTACTTGAATAAGAGTTTTTCAATGAAGGACCTTGGAGTAGCAGCTTACATATTAGGCATCAAAATCTATAGTGATAGATCAAGACGCCTCATCGGTCTTTCACAAAGTACATACCTTGACAAGATATTGAAGAAGTTCAATATGGATCAGTCCAAGAAGGGGTTCTTGCCTGTTTTGCAAGGTATGAGATTGAGCAAGGATCAGTCGCCGACCACGGCAGAAGATAGAGAAAATATGAGTGTCATACCCTATGCCTCGGCCATAGGTTCTATCATGTATGCCATGCTGTGTACCAGACCTGATGTGAACCTTGCCATAAGTTTGGTAGGGAGGTGCCAAAGTGATCCCGGTATGGAACAATGGACAGCGGTCAAGAACATCCTAAAGTACCTGAAGAGGACTAAGGATATGTTTCTCGTTTATGGAGGTGACGAAGAGCTCGTCATAAAGGGTTACGTCGATGCTAGCTTCGACACAGATCTGGATGACTCTAAGTCACAAACCGGATACGTGTATATTTTGAATGGTGGAGCAGTCAGCTGGTGCAGTTGCAAACAGAGCGTGGTGGCGCATTCTACATGTGAAGCGGAGTACATAGCTGCTTGCGAAGCAGCGCAGGAAGGAGTCTGGATGAAGGAGTTCATCACCGACCTAGGAGTCATTCCAAGCGCGTCAAGCCCGATGACTCTCTTCTGTGACAACACTGGTGCTATTGCTATTACCAAGGAGCCCAGGTTTCACAAGAAGACCAAGCACATCAAGCGCCGTTTCAACTCCATCCGGAATTATGTTCAAGATGGAGACATAGATATTTGTAAAGTGCATACGGATTTGAATGTTGCAGACCCGTTGACTAAACCTCTTCCACGGGCAAAACATGATCAACACCAGAACTCTATGGGTATTCGATTCATCACAATGTAACTAGATTATTGACTCTAGTGCAAGTAGGAGACTGTTGGAAATATGCCCTAGAGGCAATAATAAAAGTATTATTATTATATTTCCTTGTTCATGATAATTGTCTGTTATTCATGCTTGAATTGTATTGTACGGAAACAGCGATACATGTGTGAATATATAGACCACAATGAGTCCCTGGTAAGCCTCTAGTTACGAGCTCGTTGATCAACAGATGGTCACGGTTTCCAGACCATGGACATAGGATGTCAGTGATAACGGGATCACATCATTAGGAGAATGATGTGATGGACAAGACCCAATCCTGAGCATAGCACGAGATCGTATAGTTCGTAATGCATAAGCTTTTCGGTGTCAAGTATTTATTCCTTAGACCATGTGGTTGTACAACTCCCGGATGCCGTAGGAATACTTTGGGTGTGCCAAACGTCACAACGTAACTGGGTGGCTATAAAGGTACGCATCGGGTATCTCCGAAAGTGTCTGTTGAGTTGGTACGAACCGAGACTGGGATGTTGTCACTCCGTATGACGGAGAGGTACCTCTGGGCCCACTCGGTAAGACATCATCATAATGAGCTCAAGGTGACTAAGGAGTTAGTCACGGGATGATGGATTACGGATCGAGTAAAGAGACTTGCCATGACGAGATTGAACAAGGTAACGGGAATACCGACGATCGAATCTCGGGCAAGTACCGTACCGATGGACAAAGGGAATAACTACGGGATTGAGTGAATCCTTGACACAGTGGTTCATCCGATGAAGATCATCGAGGAACACGTGGGAACCAACATGGGTATCCAGATCCCGCTGTTGGTTATTGACCGGAGAGTGGTCTCGGTCATGTCTACGTGTCTCCCGAACCCGTAGGGTCTACACACTTAAGGTTCGGTGACGCTAGGGTCATAGAGATACATGGACGTGGAAACCCGAAAGTTGTTCGGAGTCCCGGATGAGATCCCGGACGTGACGAGGAGTTCCGGAATGGTCCGGAGGTAAAGAATGATATATAGGAAGTCCAGTTTCGGCCATCGGGTGAACTCCGGGGGTCACCGGGAGTGTCCCGGGACCACCGGAGGGGTCCCGGGGGTCCACCGGGTGGGGCCACCCATCCCGGTGGGGCCCCTAGGCCGCAAGGGGAAGGGGGCCAGCCCCTGGTGGGCTGGCGCACCCTACTGGGCCCTCCCTCATGCGCCTAGGGTTGAAACCCTAGGGGAGGGAGGCGCCCCCTGTGCCTTGGGGGGCAAGTTTCCCCCCCCCAGGTCGCCGCCCCCTTTGCAGATGGGATCTGCAGGGGCTGGCGCACCCCCCTGGCCCCCTATATATATGTGGGGGGGAGAGGGCAGCCGCACCCAATCCTCTGGCGCCTCTCCCCCTCCCGTCACACCTCTATCTCCTTCCGCAGGGCGCCAGCGAAGCCCTGCAGGATTTCCCGCTGCATCCACCACCACGCCATCGTGCTGCTGGATCTCCGACGACTTCTCCTCCCCCCTTGCTGGATCAAGAAGGAGGTGACGTTGCTGTACCGGACGTGTGTTGAACGCGGAGGTGCCGTCCGTTCGGTGCTAGATCATCGGTGACGAAGAACGCGAAGAGTACGACTACTTCATCCACGCTTCTTCGAAAGCTTCCGCTCACGATCTACAAAAGGGTATGTAGATGCACTCTAATATGCTCGTTGCTAGATGTCTCCTTAGATGGATCTTGGTGAAAGCGTAGAAAATTTTTGAATTCTGCTACGTTCCCCAACATCATCTTGGTAAGGTTTGCTCTAAACCTTGGTTCTTCTCAGCTGACAGGTCTAGCGCCAATACTAAACTAGTATCGATATCTCATGGTGGTCATCGGACAATTTATTGGGTTCCTGCAGAAAACGGGTCTGGCTTCATCCTCACCGTTTATCCTACGGTTGGCAACAGCATGTCGTGTACAAGGGAAAATTTTCTATACCATTCTAAGGTTTCAACCAGGTTTTGACATCGTCGTCTCTCTACTATAGCTAAGTCACTCAGATTTACCATCCCGTATAACAGAGGCGAATAATAAGAGTAAGTCGGTATGGTGATCAATGCATCCCGCACCCAAATCATTACCTTGTATATGGTTTAGTGAATCTCGAATTCTAACACTCGACCATCCTCACAAGCATTGCAGAATTTTCTCTTGTCAATGAACTAAGTTCGGATAAATCCATTGATTCTGCAAGCCAAACAAAACATCTAACGTTTCTTCACAACCCTCGGGTTTAACGTAACCACCTATAAAATCGTCTGTTGATAAGGTCGTCACTTCTACCAGGGGTTTTCCTTCAGCGAGAATGTGCTTGCTTTCTTGACAGGTCCTGGGGCCTGTGGGTTACGGCTCATCTCACCACTAGTAACACTTGGTCTCATCATCGGGTTGCAACTGGTCATTCTCCCAACATCCAACTTCATTGGCTCTCTTAAATCCATCCAATTTTGTTTGGTATCCCTTTTCTCTGGGTACCAAACTGAGCGTAATTACTCACACTCGTCCTTGGGTAGTCCTTTCCAAGTCGGACATATCTAACCACTAGCTAGTGTATTTCGGGTAACGGTGTTGGATTCTACCACACTTAAAATGAATAACAATAGTTTGTTCAAAATCTTATTCCATGTATCATGTCTTCACTCATCACCTTTTATAGTACCCACTTATAATATCCAAAATCAATACCATGATGCCAACTGTATTGATTCTCAACTTACTACGATCTACTGCACTTCCATTTTCTTGCTTCAACTCCACTACTTAGCACAAAACTCCTTCTTCTTGGTACAATCTATAGCAAAATGCACTGCTTTACTACAGCAGATACACATAACTATAGAAAAGTCTCGTGGTACCCTTGTGATTATGTAGCCTCCTTAGGTCCTCGGCTAAAGGGTCCACGTCAGATCTTGTGTATCCATAACTCAATCCTTGGGGTCACTGTAGCTCCATACTCCAGCCTTACACCCTCTTAAAATCCAATTGTACTTCTTTCCTTCATACTCTTGGGGCAAGCCTCATATCAAAGATAAACTCCAATTTATTTGTGCAAACTCTACTCCTTTGAGCAACACTTTCCTTTCTGTTGGTCCAGGGTTCACTCGGTAAGGTTCAACTAAACAGAATGCACTGGTTCATCCATAATCCATATTCTCCTCACATCAAATCTTTTATTACTTCTTGAACCAGTATTCAATACTCCAATTTACAAGGGTGCATCACTACAATTGCTACTATCCACATAGTCGGGTATGGTCAACATTCCTTCCATCTTTATTCCTTTGTCCTAGCTAAGGATGCTTCAGTCCCAAGGGAATTGTGCAATGTGATTCTTAAAATCATCAATCTTTTGCTTCATCCCATTGGCCGTGTGCTTCATCTCCATCATCTCTGCATGCACTCTACTCAGGCATTCCTGGGTATAATGAAGTCTTGCTTCGAGTATTTCTCCAATCTGACGTATGGCCTCCATAGCAGCTTCACGAACAGAATCGAAGAATGTTGTTTGCGGAACTCGGGAGATGAAAAAGTATTGACCCATAGTCTTTGGGCAAACTCCTTTCACACGGTGGAGGTGTACCTCCACGTACCAAAGCTCAACTCCATTCTCCATGAAGGGATAACCCTTGTATACTGCATCTCCTTCCAGGTGAATATGCTTCATCATGTCCTTCAGGATCTTTGGATAATCCTGATCACTAGTCAGGGTCATGATGGTTTCCGGGCCTTTGAGAAAAGACTCGTAAAGGGTTGTCATCTATAGGCATAAGACAGAAGGGGTTCTCAGGACAACATACGGGCATCCTTGGGTAAAACGGGGTCTTTTGTCCGAGAAAGGTTTGGAGTCAACTGGTCCATGGGTTCTAGGTTTTGGTCGGGGTGAGATAGCAAGAGAGGCACTCACAATCATCCAACAACTCATAACTTTTCCTTCTTAGATTCCAAAATATCAACTTCTATTGCTTCACGAACTTTTACAATGTTATTTCCATACTCAACTCAACATTGTAAAAGGGTATTCCATATTTAGCTACATGCTTCATTCCAATATTACGATCTCAACTACTCTACTCCATTTTTCCTCTGCTCTGAACATTCTCTTGGCGAAAGGCTCTTCTTCCATGTAGTGTAAACTAATGTCATAAGACAGACCTAAGGACTTCATGGTGGCTGTCCTCGTTCACTGGGTTCCTCGCTTCCTGGTTGGGCACTTGCTAGCATAATGACCTAAATCCTTGCACCTAAGACAAGTGATGTGACTCCAGTCCTTTTTCGCCGAAATTGGGTTCTTCTAGGGACACATGCTCTTTTTCTTCCTCGACTTGTTTGTTCCTATCAAATCATCTATATTTTGTGGATCAAACTCCACTTCTTCTGTCGGGAAGTCTCCCAGATACTCATGGCTTTCCTTTGTGCAATATTGTGAAAGGTGTCCTTCTTTTCCACATGAGTAGCAAGCACGTGAGTAATATCTGTCTAGTCCTTCTCCATCAAGGTCGTCAATATCTTCCTCCATCGCGGATTCCCTTAAGGTTTCCTTGAGGACTTCTTTCATTGCTTCTTTCTTCTGCTGGACAGTTCGTTGCACCATGGGGTAAATGTGACACTGAGCAGGGTAGTGGGTAGTCCCTTCACACAAGAAACAAGTAATCTGCCTAGTTGGGCATTCTTCAGCTAGGTGACTTCCTTCACAATTAGGGCATTCATCCTTGTGCTCCTCCTGGGTGTGTCCTATTTCTCCGCAAATCCTGCAGGCACAAAGTTTCCTCTTCGGGTTGTCACCACGCTCTCGGATGAGACGGGATTTCAACAGCGTTTCCTTGAATTCCTCCCAACTTCCTGCTCCACTACCTCCTAGTATGGCTTGATGCATCTTCCACCATGTTGCAGCACTTTTTGTAAAGTACTGAAGAGCATATTGAACCGCATACTTCCTTGCAACGAAATTTTCCCTAAAGTGATCCTCCATGTTTTGTATCCATAGTTCTGCCTCCGGTTGGGTCATTGGTCCCGAAACTTCAAGTCTATCTTCAGTCATCCTCTATTGGGTCCAAGGGTTTTGGGATGAGATTAGGAAGGTGGGGAGAGATACACTCAATACAAACAATGGTTTTGAAGAGACGGTTTTAGTTTGTGGCCGTCAGAAAACATCAAACAAATGACGGCTCACAATTGTCGCAGCTAACGTAAGCACATAACAGGGGTTTGGTCTTCTAAGGTCAACATCTCCATCAAAGTCGTCAATTCTTCAAATCTTCGGAGTATCCATTGTTGTAGCTTCAACACTTCCAAGGCATGGTGAAATCCTCTTTACTCCGAAGTGGTCCAAATGGTAAAGGGTATTGTCTAACTATTTAAGGTCAATGGGAAGATTTGACAAAACTCAGAAAAAGAAGAGAGATGAGAGTCTTTTGAAAAGATAGTTTTAAAGAAAACTTTTCCTATGGGCTTGCCAGTTTCTAGGGTCACGTCCTACAGTCAACATGTGCTCTGATACCATCTTTGTAGCGACCCGACCCGAATGGATCAAGTCTCTGTGCTTAAGTGTCATCCCTGGATTGGTATGCTGACACACACAGTACTCGAGGATTTATAACAGAGGTAAATCACATGTATTAAGTAACGTAAATACTATTACCTCAATCGATCATAGCGGAAGCAACAAAGGTTGTGGATTCCCATCAACACCAACGGCAAAGTTGAGTGTAGACAGCGCAACCCTAACGTAACACTTACTCGTCGAATAATTCCTGCAACATGAGACGTTGCAGCCATGTAGGTCAGTACATTGAATGTACTAGCAAATTCACACCGTAATGATAATGAACAAGTCCTGCAACTACATGCATATTTGGCTGGTGGAGGCTGCAAGGTTAAAGTTTTTGCGTAAAGCTGATTTTTCCCTACCACAAAGGAATAAATTTTATTTAACTACTTTGTTAAATTTAAATCATGAACAATTGAGAATGGTTCCTCCATCTCAATCCCAAACCAAAGTCATTATTAACCCAAAAAGTTAATTAAATAGAGTGTTGAGATCAACAAATAACCCACTTCTAGATACTCAAAGATGTCCATAACCGGGGACACGGCTACTCATGAATAGTTTGTACACTCTGTAGAGGTTTGTGCACTTTCCCCACAAGACTCGATCTCCTCCGTTGGATTTCTCGCACTACATGGTGTTTGAGAAACGGATGACCGAGACACAGTCTTTCAGAAGCATTCACTCTTTACCCCGGGTGGACCGGTACACCTACATCCGCTACATCTGCTAGTCCACCACTGAAAGAGGTCACACAACTTACTCATACTATGCCAGAGCCCATAATGGCTTGTGGCTGCACATGGAAGTTTCTAGGCATGAAAATATTATATGATCCCTTTGAGCCTGGGTGGCATTCCAATAGGACAATCACACGAAACCCCGGGATTTCCTAGGACAACACTGGCATCACCAGGTGTCTGGGCAAGTCCACTGGTTCACTCCCAGGGTGCCCCAACCAATCCACCCAGATGTGTATTAAATTACCACCTTGAAGTTTCCCTTAAATCACACTCACATCTTTCATGAAACTCTCATATCAATCCACGTCTACGAGCATTGCTAAGCAATAAGTAACAAAGCGTATACCCCCCTTTGGTTGATCTCAAGTCATTGGTTTCCTACCTCATGAACTACAAAGCATCATATTATGTAACCAGTCCTACTCATGCAAGTGTTTGAGGATAGAACTAATGCAATGAAAACTGGGTATTGGAAAATATGATCAAAGTGTGAACTTGCCTCGTACTGACGATGTAGAAGATTCGCACTCAGAACTCGTGATAGATTTACTCGCCACACTCCGGTCAATCTATCATAAGCAAGCAATGGTAACCACACATAAGCAATCACTCACAAAGATCGGACAGAACGAATAAGCACTTCGGAAAACTTCGAAAACAAAAGGAATGACTCTTGAAACATAAAACAATTTCTAATAGTACCAAAATTATGTGAATTTGGCCTTATCAGAAAGTTTAGCTCAAGAGCTTTGATTTGCAAAAAGAATCAACTAAATCGGAGTTACGAAACTCAAGTTATGATCAAACGAAGTTTGAATCTAAAACTAGTTGAATTCAAATTTTAAAATTTTCAAAAACATGTTTAAGTTGTATTACTGGAAAGAGGGGATCATAACGAAGATGTGGGCGTTGGTTTCGTTGGATTTGGACTAACTGGTAAAAAGTTATGGCCTTTTGAAGATTAGGGCTAATCTGTAAAATAATTAATTACAGAGAGGTCCCTGGCCGAAAACTATACAGAAAAGAATAACTTAATGAACGAACGTTCGTTTCCTAGTCCTAACTAGGGAACGTTCCCTAGATAGTTAGATCTAAAAAAATAAGACCGATCTAAAACAAAAAAACCTAACTAAACAGAAAACCGAAGCAGTTTTTATTACCTAGGCGGTTTGGGCGGGGAAAACCGGGGCGGTTCGAGCAGTTTGGATCCCGTCGGCGGTTTTGGTCGCTGACCGGGTCGGATCGACAGTGCGTCGGCCGGCGGCGAGCTCCGGTGTCGGGCGCAGCGCGGGGCGGCGGATGCGGCGTGAGCAGCGGCGTCGCGGGGCGGAGCGGTGGTGGGGCAGCGGCGGCGGCGCGGCCAGGCAGCAGCGGCGGCGGGGAAGCAAAGCAGCGGCGGCGGCGGCGATGCAGCTGCGACGGCGGCGGTCGCGAAGCGAGGGCGGCGGCGACTGTGGGCGAGAGCGGGAGAGAGGAGGCAGGCGGCGGCCTTTATGGGCGGGAGGGGCGGCGGTTGTCGTGGAGGAGGGGCAAGGCACGAGGAGTCCGGGACGGGGACGTCGAGGCGGCGAGCGTGGCGGAGCTGGCCTCCGTCGGGAGCTCGGGGACGAGCGGCTGGGCTGTGCCTGGCGACTAGCTGGGCCGGCCCAGTTCGGTCGGGGAGAGAGATTTTTTTAACAATTTTTTTTCCAGACGACGAAAACAAAAGAAAAGGAAAACAATTTCAATATATAATATAGGCATATTATATATCAAAATTTGCAGAAAAAGAAATCCTACAAGATGGACATTTTCCTACTGTCAAATAAAATGCCCACAAATTCGAATAAATCAAAAGGTGCTACTGATGCAAATAAAAACCAATAAAAACCATTTAAAAAAACCAGAAGACTTCAAATTTATTTCTCTCCAATTTTCTGCTGTAGGGAATCATGTTACCCTATTTTCCATGTAATTTATTTTTGGACAAAAATAATTTGAATAAAAACCAAATAACTCAATATTTGAAATTGAGTTCCAGAAAATTTCAGAAAAACTTCCAACTCATATTTCCTATAATTTGAAGAAGTCATTTTATCTTCTCTCGGGAAAATCATTCTGAATTGAAAAGATTTCGAGGATGAAATTCAAAAATCCTTTCAAAGCCCTTTATCATTTAAAATAAATGGAAGAAGTCATATTATCTTCACTCTAGGGTTTTGTGTTGAAAAGAATTTGAATTCCCTCGAAGATCTAAAAGCAAAGTGAAAGTTTTGGGAAAGTCATTTTATTCCCTCTCATTTAACTTTCAAAAGTTTCAAATTTCACTCAATTTAACACAGCACATCAAACGACAATCAAATCTATCTATTTATTATAACATTCCAAAATTTAGAATTTTGGGATGTTACAATCAAGAACACACATATATTCATGAAAACATAATAGGTTCAGATCTGAAATCATGGCACTCGGGCCCTAGTGACAAGCATTAAGCATGGCAAAGTCATAGCAACATCAATCTTAGAACATAGTGGATACCAGGGATCAAACCCTAACAAAACTAACTCGATTACATGGTAAATCCCATCCAACCCATCACCGTCCAGCAAGCCTAAGATGGGATTACTCATGCACGGTGGTGAGCATCATGGAATTGGTGATGGAGGAAGGTTGATGATGACGATGGCGTCGATCTCCCTCTGGAGCCCCGAACGGACTCCAGATCTGCCCTCCCGAGAGAGATTAGGGCTTGGCAGCGGCTCCGTATCATAAAACGGAATAATTCTTTCTCTCTGTTTTTTCTCTCCCCGAAAGTGAATATATGGAGTCCGGGGGTACATCGGTGGAGCAACAGGGGGCCCACGAGGCAGGGGGTGCGCCCAGGGGAGGGGGCGCGCCCCCCAGCCTCGTGGACAGGGTGTGGGCCCCCTGACATGGATCTTTCCGCGGGTATTTTTTATATATTTCAAAATAATTCTTCGTTGATTTTCAGGTTATTCTAGCTGTTTTGAGGAACAATATGGTGGCTGTTTTGAGGAAGGATATATAGTGGGTTTATGGTACCGGCGAAAGTTGCGCGGTACAAGAGAGGCTAGCAATGGTGGAAGGGTGAGAGTGCGTATAATCCATGGACTCAACATTAGTCATAAGAACTCATATACTTATTGCAAAAATCTACGAGTCATGAAAACAAAGCAATCAACGCATGCTCCTAGGGGGGAGGTTGGTAGGAGTTAACCATCGCGCGCCCCCGACCTCCACACAAAGGTTGGCACTCTACAAATACATCATGCTCTAACTTCGTCACATAGCTGTTCACCATACGTGCATGCTACGGGAATCACTAACCTTAACACAAGTATTTCTTAATTTCATAATAACTCCACTAGAATGACTCTAATATCATTATCCTCAAATCTCAAAACAATTATCAAGCATCCAACATCTCATCATATTCAATGCACTTGGTGTGAATTTTTTTTTACTACATTGACATTGGATGTCTATCATGTGAAGACTAGTTTCTTTAGCCTAAACACATTACCATGCTGTTTTAATAGACTCTCAAATGGATATAAGTGAAGCATGAGAGTTCAACAATTTCTACAAAAATATTACCACCACCGTGCTCTAAAAGATATAAGTGAAGCACTAGAGCGAAAACTATTCAACTCAAAAGATATAAGTGAAGCACATAGAGTGTTCTAACAATTCCTAGGCCATATTTAACTCTCTCAAATAGGTGTGTCCAGCAAGGATGATTGTGACAAACTAACAAGCAAAGACTCAAATTATACAAGGCGGTCCAAGCAAAACACATATCATGTTGCGAATAAAAATATAGCTCCAAGTATAGTTACCGATGGATGAAGACGAAAGAGGTGATGCCTTCCCGGGGCATCCCCAAGCTTAGGCTTTTGATTATCTTGAATTTACTTGGGGTGCCATGGTCATCCCCAAGCTTAGGCCTTTGCTACTCCTTGTTCCATAGTCCATCAAAGCAATACTCAAAACTTGAAAACTTCACAACACAAAACTTAGATAAAAATTCTCGCGAGCTCCGTTAGTATAAGAAAGCAAACCACTACTCAAAGGTCCAGCAATGAATTCATTATTTGTTTATATTGGTGTTAAACCTACTGTATTCCAACTTCTCTATGGTTCATATCCTCCAATATTACTCATAGATGCATTGAAATAAGCAAACAACACACGAAAAATAGAATCTGTCAAAAACAAAACAGTCTATAGTAATCTGCAGGTTTCGCCTACTTCTGGAACTCCAAAAACTTCAAACTAAATTGGTAAATTTGCGGAATTTGTCTACTAATCATCTGCAAAGAGAATCCGCTAAATAGCATGCTCCAGTAAAATCTAAAGACCACTTTAGCTAGTGCTATCGATTTTGTTTTTCACAGCAAGATCACATAAACTTCACACAAGTCTTCCCAACGGTTCTACATGGCACAAACACTAAACAAAACATCAAACCACATCTAATCAGAGGCTAGATGCAATATTTATTCCCTAACATCAATAAAAACAAAATAAAATATAAAATTGGGTTGCCTCCCAACAAGCGCTATCGTTTTACGCCCCTAGCTAGGCACGATACAAGATAAATCTAGGTATTGCCATCTTTGGAAGGCAATTATTTGATTAAGCACTTATGATTCTTAGGCACCTCTTTGTCCCTATGAATAATCAAACTCTTGGGCAAGAAATCAAGAAATTCTAAAGTGTCAAAAGGGTCTCTTGCAAAAGTAAGAAAATGAGGGTGAACACTTATGGATTTGAGATCCGCAATTCTAGATGTTTCACCCTTGTCTTTAGGGACATACATGAACTTAGATAATATAGTAGTAGAGGTATTTGGAGTAGTTTTTATAGCGGAAAGAGCATAACCCACATTAGTGATAACATCCTCAAGCTTATTGATCCTAGTAGAATCCTGATCTAGCTTTTCTTTAACTATGGGCTCCTTTTCCTTAAGATTTTTAAGAACAACTCCTACCTTAGATCCATATTGGGTGATTTCATTATGGATTTTTCTATCCAAATTCTCTACCAATTCTACCATAGCAACTTTGTTTTCAATGATTTCTAACCATTGCATAACATGCTCCAAAGTTAAAACGGTCTTATTAACCATAAGAGGTGGTGAGCCAAATAATTCAGTCATAGCATTATAAGAATCAACGGTGTGGCTACCCAAGAAATTCCCTCCGGTAATGGTATCTAAGATAAATCTATTCCACGGAGTTATTCCAACATAAAAATTGCGAAGAAGCACGTAAGTGGAAAGCTTCCTATTAGATCTATTTCGAGCATTGCAAATTCTATACGAGGCATCTTGTAAGTTTTCTTACTCCCTTTGTTTAAAATTGAGGGCCTCACTCTCGGGAGTGGTGATAATGATAGGTGTGCTAGACATGATGACAAGCAAGCAAGCAGCACACGAGCAAACAAGAAGCAAGCGAACGAAAAACACACGGCGGGAGAAGGGAAAATAAAATGGCAAGGGTGAAGTGGGGGAGAGGAAAACGAGAGGCAAATAAATGTAATGCGAAGGATAAGGGTTTGTGATAGGTACTTGGTATATGACTTTTGCGAAAGCCTCCCCGGCAACGGCGCCAAAAATTCTTCTTGCTACTGCTCGAGCTTGCGTTGTATTCCCTCGAAGAGGAAAGGGAGATGGAGCACAGTAGCGAATATCAACTTAATGATATAGCCACCCTGTTTACCAACGTTGAAAAGATTCGTTATTACTATATCTTTAAGTTATTTCTGTTCTCGTTAAAGGGTGATGCTAAGACATGGTTTAATTCTCTTGATCCTGGTTGTGTGCGTAGTCCCCAGGATATGATTTATTACTTCTCTGCTAAATATTTTCCTGCTCAAAAGAAACAAGCTGCCTTGCGGGAATATATAATTTTGTGCAAATTGAAGAAGAGAGTCTCCCACAAGCTTGGGGGAGGCTTCTCCAATTACTTAATACTTTGCCTGATCATCCTCTTCACAGGAATGAAATACTTGATGTCTTTTATAATGGACTAACCGATCCTTCCAGAGACCACCTAGATAGTTGTGCTGGTTGTGTTTTCAGGGGAAGAACAGTTGATCAAGCTGAATTACTTTTGAATAATATGCTAGCCAATGAAAATAATTGGACACTTCCTGAACCAGCCCCTAAGCCAACTCCGAAGAAAAGGGGAGTTCTATTTCTCAGTCCTGAAGATATGCAAGAGGCAAAGAAATCTATGAAAGAAAAAGGTATTAAAGCTAAAGATGGTAAGAATATACCACCTATTGAACAAATACATGGTATTGATAACCCGACACGGGTAGTAAAGGTAAATTCTCTTTATAGATTCGATGAAAGTGATATTCCTCGTTATAAGTCTGCTAGCCAATGCTTAGATGAGTTTGATAATTTTATTGTGAAGAAAGAAAACTTCAATGCTTATGTTGGTAGACAATTGCAACGTAGTGCTTATATGATTGAACGCTTGAGTGATTATATGTCTAGAGTTAAAGGTGAATTGAAACTCATTAGTAAACATGCTCCTGTGGTTACCACTCAAGTAGAACAAGTACTTAAGGCTCAGAATGATTTGCTCAATGAATTAAATATTAAGAATAATGACTTTGCTGTTAGAGTTGCAACTAGAGGGGGTAAAGTGACTCAGGAACCTTTGTATCCTGAGGACCACCCTAAGAGAATCGAGCAAGATTCTCAGAGAGCTAATTTAGATGCACCTAGTTCTTCTAAGAAGAAGAAAAAGAAAAATGATAGAACTTTGCATGCTTCTAGTGAACCTGTAGCTGACACACCTGAGAATCCCAATGATATCTCTGTTTCTGATGCTGACACAATCTGATAATGAACATGAACCTAGTGATAATGTTTATGATGATGTTCATGATGATGCTCAACCTAGCAATGATAATGATGTAGAGATTGAACCCGCTGTTGATCTTGATAACCCACAATCAAAGAATCAACGTTATGATAAGAGAGACTTTGTCACTAGGAAGCACGGTAAGGAAAGAGAACCATGGGTTCAGAAACCCATGCCTTTTCCTCCTAAACCATGCAAGAAAAAGGATGATGAGGATTTTGAGCGCTTTGCTGAAATGATTAGACCTATCTTTTTGCGTATGCGTTTGACTGATATGCTTAAAACAAATCCTTATGCTAAGTATATGAAAGATATCATTACCAACAAAAGAAAGATACCTGAAGTTGAAATTTCCACCATGCTTTCTAATTACACTTTTAAGGGTGGAATACCTAAGAAACTAGGAGATCCAGGAGTACCCACTATACCTTGCTCCATTAAAGGAAACTATGTTAAAACTGCTTTGTGTGATCTTGGAGCCGGTGTTAGTGTTATGCCTCTCTCTTTATATCGTAGACTTGACTTGAGTAAGTTTACACCTACTGAAATATCTTTGCAAATGGTCGATAAATCAACAGCCATACATGTCGGTATTTGTGAGGATGTTCCTGTTGTGGTTGCAAATGTTACTATTCTAACGGACTTTGTTATCCTTGATATTCTTGAGGACGATAGTATGTCTATTATCCTTGGTAGACCCTTTTTGAATACTGTAGGGGCTGTTATTGATTGCAACAAAGGCAATGTCACTTTTCATGTCAATGGTAATGAGCATAAGGTCCATTTTCCGAGGAAACAACCTTAGGTCCACAGTATCAATTCTATTGGAAAAATTTGAACTATTACTATTGGAGGTTTTGAATTTCCTCTTCCTATTATCAAGAAGACATATGATATTCTTATTGTTGGGGACATACATATCCCCATTGAGGTAACCTAGTGTTATTCGAAATTCTCTGGTTTCATGTTATTCGGAAAGAGTTTGTTAACAAGACCTGATCAACCTTGTTAATGGATTCCTTTTGATGAGCATGAGATGGGTGAATCTCGATAGCACAACCTTCTGTATCCTTCTTTTACTTTCTGTTAATTAGACTAAATAAAGCAAAAAATAGTATTTTCTGTCTGTTTCCAGACTTATCCGTGCAATAAAAAATACCTCGAAAATAAAAGTTCGCCAAATGCCCTGAAAATGGAATATGATTTTTTCTGGAATATTTGAGAATATATGGCACAAAAAACATAGCGAGGGGAGCCAACACCTAGCCACGAGGGTCCAGGGCGCGCCCCCTGCCTCGTGGGCCCCATGTGGCCCCCCTCCACTTATCCCTGCACCCACACACTTCTTCTTCCTCCCAAAAAATTCACCATCCATCTCAAGCACGAGTTCTAGCTCATCTTGCTGCCATTTTTGATCTCCATGCTCAAAGCTCCATTCACAAAACTGTTTGGGGAGATTGTTCCTTGGTATGTGACTCCTCCATTGGTCCAATTAGTTTTTGTTCTAGTGCTTTATTTATTGCAAATTTTTGCTGTTGTGTTGACCTTGTTCTTGAGCTTGCATGTCAAATTTCTTTGGTCCCAAGTAGTTCTAATGCATGATATAGTCTCTAGGCACTTGAAGGAGTTGTTGCTATCAACTTGTTGAGTTGGGTTAACTTTTATTTTGAGTTACTAAAAAATTCAGAAATTTTCAGACCAGGAAAATGATAAAGAGATTGTTGAGAGGCTCCTCCAGTAAAAGTTCGGAGGATAAGAAGAAAGAAGAAAATAAGAAGCCCAAATATAATCTTCCTCGCACTGCGGAAGTTCGGCCGTGTGAATGGCCTTGTAATGAGTTCATGGAAGCCGCCAGGATTTACGAAGACTTTTATTATTTGGCGAGCAATGCAGGCCTCACCGACTTCCTCCACGACCAGCGTGAACACTTACTCGCTAATATTTTCACGCAAAACTTTCATTTTCATGCTAAGAAATCACCGCCTTTAGTGGATTTTCGTTTATATGATGAGGTTAAGGAGAAGTCATTCTTTGAATTTTGTGAAGTATGCAAGATACCCTTTGCCGGTAGCCTTGATGAACCACGTCGTGAAGATGTTGAAGGGTTTATTGACATGATAGCTGTAGGGTAAACTAGGCAAGTTTCAGGAGCAAGAATTACTAGTATACATTTTCCTGTTCTATGCTACTTCGCTATATTTGCTAGTAGATGTTTAATTGGTCGCGGAAACAGTGGGAATCTTAGTGACCCTGATATTGTCATTTTGCGCCATGCTTTGTTTCGAGACATAACTTTTAGCTTGGGTGTCGTCGTTGCTAAATGATTAAGTCTGAACCACACCAAGGGTCCCGTCTTTGGAGGCATATTTGCTTCTCGCCTTGTCGAACATTTTAGAATACCTATTAGGCATCATGAGAAGGAAGAAAAATTGATTGCCCCTATTTATATAGATTATAAGAGTATGATAGCACATGATTTTATTGTTAAAGACAAAGAGAAGTTGCTTAATTATAAATTGAGGTTTGATGAAAAATATTGTGAGATTATTACCTTGCTTGCACCATCTGTGTTTGATCTGTTTTCAGGCATATACCTCGTTTCATCATATGCCTTCTACAAGTACCAGAGCCAGGCACAAGCTTTAGAGCCTGAGCCGGAGCCACCACTCGACCCTTACCGCCAGTTTGTTTATGAGTGGGATCCGCATGAGATAGCCAACCAGTGGCAACCAAAGGACGCTTCTCAGTACACCGGAGAGAGTAGCTTTGATCCGTGGCCATAGACCAACTAAGTCCAAAAGCCTAAGCTTGGGGGAGTACGTGTTTCTCACCGACCTTTCATTCATGTTCACACACTTATTCTAGTCGTCGGTGCTCACATTCTTTCATTGTACCATCCATGCTTAGTTTCAATTCTTTTTCTTAGTCTTTTTCTTGTGTGTTAGAAAAACCTTAAGACAAACAAAAAAAATTAGTTGTAGTTTTAAGCTAGTTTGCTTTCCATGCTTGTAGTAGTAGTAATTAAAAGAAAACCCAAAAAGATTTCTCGTTCTTCTTTTGCTTGTTGGGAGCTTTCCCGTGTAAATAGTTTCCTTTCTTTTCTTTGGGGGTCAAGAGTAGAATACCATGATTGAAAATGTTTAGTGGCTCTCATATGCTTTATTGTTGATTTAACCATGAGCCATATTACCTTGTCTTCTCTCTTGTATTAAATGCTTGCAGATTCCAGCTTAGTCCAATGCACGTGCACTATTATTATTATCCACACCGTTCGGTCGTGCGAGTGAAGGCAATAATGATGATATATGATGAACTAATTGAGATGAGAAAAGCTGGTATGAACTCTACCTCTCTTGTTTTTGTAAATATGATAGTTCATCATTCCTGATGCAGCTTATTATGAATGAAACATGCTTGCAATGACAATTAGAGATCATAGCTGCTTATGCCATGCTTAATTAGCTAGGAGTTTATAATGGTCAATCTTGTGTGCCAACATGATATTAAAATGGTTGTGATGTGGTATGATAGGGTGGTATCCTCCTTTGAACAATTCAAGTGGTTTGCCTTGGCACATGTTCACGCATGTAGTTGAAACAAAATCAACATAGCCTCCACGATAT
Organism: Secale cereale; assembly: GCA_902687465.1. NCBI lineage: Eukaryota > Viridiplantae > Streptophyta > Magnoliopsida > Poales > Poaceae > Secale > Secale cereale. Next base: position 639,504,077 of record LR738712.1, read on the forward strand.
TTGTGTTCATGGTGATTTATATCCTACTCATGCTTGCATTCATTGTTGATTAATTTTAATGCATGTTCATGACTGTTGTCGCTCTCTAGTTGGTCACTTCCCAGTCTTTTTCTAGCCTCCACATGTACTAAGCGGGAATACTGCTTGTGCATCGACTTCCATAAACCCCAAAGTTACTCCACATGATTCCACCATACCTTCCTATATGCGGTATCTACCTGCCGTTCCAAGTAAATTTGTATGTGCCAAACTCTAAACCTTCAAATGAAATTCTGTTTTGTATGCTCGAACAACTCATGTATCAACTAGGGTTGTCTATATCTTCCATGCTAGGTGGTTTATTCTCACGATGAGTGGACTCCGCTCATCATTCATGAGAAAACGGCTGGTAATCGGGATGCCTAGTTCCATGCTCAAATCATAACAATTAAACAAAACTCCCATAGGGTTGTTGCTGGTTTGGACGGTACCCGTTGTTTTGGGCTAGCCGTGGAGTGTTCTTGTTGGTGGTTGGGGGAGTATAAACTTTAACATTCTGTTTGGGAACCGCCTATAATGTGTGTAGCATGGAAGATATCGAGATTCTTGGTTGTTATGTTGACAATGAGAGTATACCGCTCAAAATATTATTCATATCTATTTCAAAATCGAGCTCTGGCACCTCTACAAATCCCTGCTTCCATCTGCGAAGGGCCTATCTATTTACTTTTATGTTGAGTCATCATCCTCTTATTAAAGAGCACAAGTTGGAGAACACCTCTGTCATTTGCATGTATTGCTATTAATTTGCATTGAGTATGATTATGACTGAATCTCTTTTACCATGAATTACAATGTCTAGTCAGTCCTTGATCTTTAAAGGTGCTCCGCATTTGTGTTTTGCGGTCTCAAAAAGGGCTAGCGAGATACCATCTTGTTATATCATATTATGATTGTTTTGAGAAAGTGTTGTCATTTGAGGTTTATTATTATTGCTCGCTAGTTGATTATGCCATTGATATGAGTAGACATCGGACCTGGAAGTTATTGTGAATGTGGTTAGTTCATGATCTTTGCTGAAAACTTGAATGTTGGCTTTACATATTTACAACAACAAGAGCAAACAGAGTTTGTCAAAGTTTTTCTTTATCACTTTCAGTTTATCAACTGAATTGCTTGAGGACAAGCAAAGGTTTAAGCTTGGGGGAGTCGATACGTCTCCAACGTATCTACTTTTCCAAACACTTTTGCCCTTGTTTTGGACTCTAACATGCATGATTTGAATGGAACTAACCCGGACTGACGCTGTTTTCAGCAGATATGCCATGGTGTTATTTTTGTGCAGAAATAAAAGTTCTCGGAATGACCTGAAAATCAACAGAGAATTATTTTGGAAAATATTAAAAAAATCTGCGAAAAGATCCATGCCAGGGGGCCCACACCCTGTCCACGAGGGTGGGGGCGCGCCCCCTTCCCCTGGGCGCGCCCCCTGCCTCGTGGGCCCCCTGTTGCTCCACCGACGTACCCCCGGACTCCATATATTCACTTTCAGGGAGAAAAAAATCAGAGAGGAAGAATTATCGCGTTTTACGATACGGAGCCGCCGCCAAGCCCTAATCTCTTTCGGGAGGGCTGATCTGGAGTCCGTTCAGGGCTCCAGAGAGTGGAGATCGTCGCCGTTGTCATCATCAACCTTCCACCATCACCAATTCCATGATGCTCACCGCCGTGCGCGAATAATCCTATCGTAGGCTTGCTGGACGGTGATGGGTTGGATGAGATATGTCATGTAATTGAGTTAGTTTTGTTAGGGTTTGATCCCTAGTATCCACTATCTTCTAACATTGATGTTGCTATGACTTTGCCATGCTTAATGCTTGTCACTAGGGCCCGAGTGCCATGATTTCAGATCTGAACCTATTATGTTTTCATGAATATATGTGTGTTATTGATCCTATCTTGCAAGTCAATAGTCACCTACTATGTGTTATGATCCGGCAACCCCGAAGTGACAACAATCGGGACCACTCCCGATGATGATCGTAGTTTGAGGAGTTCATGTATTCACTATGTGTTAATGCTTTGGTCCGGTACTCTATAAAAAGGAGGCCTTAATATCCCTTAGTTTCCACTAGGGCCCCGCTGCCACGGGAGGTTAGGACAACAGATGTCATGCAAGTTCTTTTCCATAAGCATGTATGACTATATTCGGAACACATGCCTACATTACATTGATGAACTGGAGCTAGTTCTGTGTCACTCTAGGTTATAACTATTACTTGAGGAATCGCATCCGACATAATTCTCCATCACCGATCCAATTATTAAGAGTTTTTCACATATTGCTTGTTGCTTATTTACTTTTTCGTTGCTGCTATTACAAAAATTACAAAAACACTACCGTTACTTTTATTGATGTTACTGCTGCTTCCATATTACTTTGCTACTAAATTACCTTGTTGCAGATACTAAGTTTCCAAGTGTGGTTGAATTGACAACTCACCTGCTAATACTTAAGAGTATTCTTTGGCTCCCCTTGTGTCGAATCAATAACTTTGGGTTGCATACTTTACCCTCGAAAACTGTTGTGATCCCCTACACTTGTGGGTTATCACAGGCCTCACCGACTTCCTCCACGACCAGCGTGAACAGTATCTCTTACTCACTAATATTTTCAAGCAAAACTTTCATTTTCATGCTAAGAAATCACCACCTTCAGTGGAGTTTCGTTTATATGATGAGGTTAGGGACATGTCATTCTTTGAATTTTGTGAAGTATGCAAGATAGCCTTTGCTGGTAGTCTTGAAGAACCACGTCGTGAAGATGTTGAAGGGTTTATTGACATGATAGCTGTAGGGGAAACTAGGCAAGTTTCAGGGGCAAGAATTACTAGTATACATTTTCCTATTCTACGCTACTTTGCTATATTTGCTAGTAGATGTTTAATTGGTCGCGGGAACAGTGGGAATCTTAGTGCCCCTGATATTGTCATTTTGCGCCATGCTTTGTTTCGAGACAAAACTTTTAGCTTGGGTGCCGTCGTTGCTAAACGATTAAGTTTGAACCTCACAAAAGGTCACGTCTTTGGAGGCATCTTTGCTTCTCGCCTTGCTGAACATTTTAGAATACCTATTAGGCATCATGAGAAGGAAGAAAAATTGATGGCCCCTATTTATAAAGATTATAAGAGTATGATAGCACATGATTTTATTGTTAAAGACAAAGAGAAGTTGCGTAAGTAGAAATTGAGGGTTGATGAAAAATATTGTGAGATTGTTACCTTGCCTGCACCATCTCTGTTTGATCTATTTCCAGGCATATACCTCGTTTCGTCAGATGCCTTCTACAAGTACCAGAGCCAGGCACAAGCTTCAGAGCCGGAGCCGTAGCCACCACTTGATCCTTACCAGCAGTCTGTTTATGGGTGGGATCCGGATGAGATGGCCAACCAGTGGCACCCAGAGGACGCTTCTCAGTACATCGGAGAGAGAAGCTTCGATCCGTGGCCATAGACCAGCTTAGGCCAAAAGCCTAAGCTTGGGGGATTACGTGTTTCTCACTGACATTACATTCATGTTCACACTTACTCTAGTCGTCGGTGCTCACACTCTTTCATTGTACCATCCATGCTTAGTTTCAGTTATTTTCTTAGTTTTTTTATTTGTGTGTTAGAAAAACCTTAAGGAAAACATAAAAAATGAGTTGTAGCTTTTAGCTAGTTTACTTTCCATGCCTGTAGTAGTAGTAATTAAAAGAAAACCCAAAAAGATTTCTCGTTCTTCTTTTGCTTGTTGGGAGCTTTCCCGTGTAAATAGTTTCTTTTCTTTTCTTTGGGGGTCAAGAGGAGAAGACCATGATGAAAATGCTTAGTGGCTCTCATATGCTTTATTGTAGATTTAACCTTGAGCCATATTACCTTGTCTTCTCTCTTGTATTAAATGCTTGCATATTCGAGCTTAGTCCAATGCACGTGCACTATTATTATTATCCACACCGTTCGGTCATGCGAGTGAAAGGCAATAATGATGATATATGATAAATTGATTGAGATGAGAAAAGCTGGTATGAACTCGACCTCTCTTGCTTTTGTAAATATGATAGTTCATCGTTCCTGATTCAGCTTATTATGAATGACACATGCTTGCAATGACAATTAGAGATCATAGCTGCTTATGCCATGCTTAATTAGCTAGGAGTTTATAATGGTCTATCTTGCGTGCTAACATGATATTAAAATGGTTGTGATGTGGTATGATAGGGTGGTATCATCCGTTGAACGATTCAAGTGGTTTGACTCGGCACACGTTCACGCATGTAGTTGAAACAAAATCAACATAGCCTCCACGATAATTATGTTCATGGTGATTTATATACTACTCAAGCTTGCATTCATTGTTGATTAACTTTAATGCATGTTCATGACTGTTCTCGCTCTCTAGCTAGTCGCTTCCCAGTCTCTTTGTAGCCTTCACCTGTACTAAGCGGGAATACTGCTTGTGCATCCACTTCCATAAACCCCAAAGTTATTCCATAAGAGTCCACCTTACCTTCCTATATGCGGTATCTACCTGCCGTTCCAAGTAAATTTGCATGTGCCAAACTCTAAACCTTCAAATAAAATTCTGTTTTGTATGCTCGAACAGCTCATGTATCAACTAGGGTTGTCTATATCTTCCATGCTAGGTGGGTTATTCTCATGATGAGTGGACTCCGCTCATCATTCATGAGAAAATGGCTGGTAACCGGGATGCCCAGTCCCATGCTCAAATCATAATAATTAAACAAAACTCCCCCAGGGTTGTTGCTGGTTTGGACGGTACCCATTGCTTTGGGCTAGCCGTGGACTGTGCTTGTTGGTGGTTGGGGGAGTCTAAACTTTACCATTCGGTTTGGGAACCGCCTATAATGTGTGTAGCATGGAGGATATCGAGATTCTTGGTTGCTATGTTGACAATGAGAGTAAACCACTCAAAATATTATTCATCTCTATTTAAAAATCGAGCTCTGGCACATCTACAAATCCCTCCTTCCCTCTGTGAAGGGTCTATCTATTTACTTTTATTTTGAGTCATCATCCTCTTATTAAAGAGCACCAGTTGGAGAGCACCTCTGTCATTTGCATGTATTGCTATTAATTTGCATTGAGTATGATTGTGACTGGATCTCTTTTACCATGAATTACAATGTCTAGTCAATCCTTGATATTTAAAGGTGCTCTGCATTTATGTTTTGCAGTCTCAAGAAGGGCTAGCGAGATACCATCTTGTTATATTAAATTATGATTGTTTTGATAAAGTGTTGTCATTCGAGGTTTATTATTATTGCTCGCTAGTTGATTATGCCATTGATATGAGTAGACATGAGACCTGAAAGTCGTTGTGAATGTGGTTAGTTTATGATCTTTGCTGAAAACTTGAATGCTGGCTTTACATATTTACAACTGATGGCTTCTCGCCCCTCGTTGGTTACCCCAAGTGGAAGGTTTGAGATGCAGTGTAGCGGTAGTTTTCCCTTGGCAAAGATACCAAGGATCGATTTCCCCTGAGACTCCAAGGTTCAACAAGAAGGTGTCAACTGCTAACGGCGCCAGATATTAGCAATCAACTTGGACCTGCACACAGATACAAATAACTTTGCTCCCAACGAGTACAGAGAGGTTGTCAATCCCTCCGGCCTTGTCGTTTACAAAGGATCAAACACAAGAGATAATAGTGATAGGTATAATTGCAACTAGTAAGTAAAAGCAGAAAGTAAATAGCGGATGTGATCAGTGATGGTAATATGGACCGGGGTCCCATGATGTTCACTAGTGATGTCTCTCTCCCAAAAGACGATAAAACAGCTATGTGAGGTAAACGAATTACAGCTGGGCAATTGACAGAATTATGTGCGCAAACCAATGCTAACTATGTTGCAAGAAAGGTAGAGGTTCAAAGCATGGGCGATACGCCAAGGCAAGTAGACCGAAATCCATCTGCATCTACTACTAATCATCCACCTTGAGATATCTATCCAGAACATCTCGCTGGTATTAAGTTGCGAGTCCCACCCATAGTGTAAACTCAAAGCAACAGACAACTGCATTAAAAGAACTTTGCGTAAAGTAAACAATCCTTGCACCCGCGGGCACAAGCACCGTTGTTTCCCCCTTGTGGCAACAGCACATCCCCTAGACTCATGTTTCTGTCACTCAAACTAGTCATCGAGGGGCATGAACCCACAATCAAGCATAACGTTCCCTCTTGGAGTCACTACCTACTACTCGGCCAAAGCAATAAATAGCAACAGAGAACATGCAAGAATTACTTACGAACATAAATATAAAAGAGGTGAATCAAATATATTACTCAAACACAATCTGAACATAATCTCACAATCCATCGGATCCCAGCAAACTCATCATAGCAACAGCATAAGGATTACATATGTGCCTCGATCATGTAGGGCAGCTCACGAGGTCTAATTAGTGAAGCACAAGAAGGGGGGAGAACATCACATAGCTACTGGTCATGGACCCATGGTCCAAGGGAGACTACTCACAACTCATCCGGGAGGCGTCCATGGTGGTGGAGAGGCTGCCGGTGGTGATCCTCCCCTCCGGCAGGGTGCCGGGAAGAGTTCTCCTGGTGCTCCCGATCTTGGAAGCGCGGCGGCAGCGGAACAGAGATGAGATCGCGAAAAAGGGTTCCGTCCTCGAGGGTTTCGGGACGCGTGTTAAATACATGCCAAAGGGGGGCATCAGCGGAGACCTGGGGGGCCCAGGCACCCCCCCGGCGCGGCCAGGAGGGGGGCCGCGCCACCAGGGCGCCTGGAGCCCTGGTGGCCCCCCTCCAGCCCTACTTCGGCCGTGTGGAAGCTTCCGGAACGCTGATTTTTTATATAATTTTTCCGGGATTTTTCTGGCAGTTTACGTGATGGGAAAACCTGAAATACAAAAACAGCAGAAAACAGAAACTGGCACTGGGGTGCACTGAGTTAATAGGTTAGTCCAAATATGATCAAAAGTGTATGGAAGTGTATAAATATCATAGCAATATCACACAAAAGAGGCATGGAGCAAGCAGAAATTATAGATACGTTTTGGACGTATCAACATCCCCAAGCTTAATTCCTGCCCGTCCTCGAGTAGGTAAATGATAACAAGCATAATTTCTGTGGTGACATGCTATTAACCATATAAGGACTTTTTCATAGTCACATGACAAAAGCTTACTGAGACAATGAATCTGTAGTAATTAAGTTGCCTCATGAGAAAATCACAAAGAACTGAAAGTTTTACAATATGATACTGAAACATCAAATAGATTTGTAATGAGCATGGTGTGCAAATATGACAAAGTGATATCTCGCTTGCCCCCTTTAGTGAAGCAAAACATAAATGCAGGGCACCTCCAAGGTTTAAGTGATGACTAGATACAATGATTTCAGAATAAACGATATCACAATCATGCAAAAGACAATGCTACTTTGGGACAATGCACATTACACTCGGAATGACAATCATGCTCTCAGTAGTTGGTGCTTAAAGAAGGTGGAGACTCTCGAACCGTGGCTTTTGTTGGCAAGGTTGAAAACCCGTGGTCGGAAACAAAGACAAAGCATGTACCAGAGCTCTTGGTTTTAAAAACAGAAGTAATAATTATTTTTTTAGATTATGCATGTTTCGTCAACGAATGCTAGCAGATAACTCAATTACTTCTTGAGATGGACAAGTTTCGAGGAACGGCTCCCGAATGAGGACGATCACATCCTCTTAATCTCCTTTGTTTATCACTGCCAAAGTTTTCTGATTTCTCATGAACAAAGTGTGAAGGAGGGTTTGTTTGTTTATATTATTTTTTAATGAGCCGGGCGCACTCTATGCCAGTTCCTTCTCGTATTATGGGTTTGCACATTAGACATGCAATCCCGGGGTGAAGCTTGTCCAACTTAAAAAGATCATGAATTAACTACTACTTCCTCATGAACTAAAACAGAGGCACAAAACAGAAATGCTTTTTTTTTGAATAATTTCGAGATGGTACATGAAAGTCTTCGTTAGGAATGGCAGGTAAATACCATGTATAGGAAGGTATGGTGGACTCATATGGCATAACTGGTTTAAAGGATTTTGGATGCACAAGCAGTCAGTCCGCTTAGTACAGGTGGAGGTTAGCAAAAGACTGGGAGCGACCAACTAAAAGAGCAATGACGGTCATAATCATGCAGAGCGACAAAGCAACATTGAATCAGGCATGGAAGTTATATCGCTACTCAAAAATTAAAGATCATCAAGGCTTGACAGACTTTCTTTACCGTCTTAAATATGCGTGAGCATACGCCAAGTCAATCAAAATAAATTCTCGAAGGAAGATATCACTAAACCATACCACATCATAGGCAAACAAATCATGTTGGTACTCCAATAACACATTGGGAACCCCCCAGCTATTTGAGACTAACCATAAGAAAACATGAATTACTAAGTACCATTATGCACGTAGCATTTTTATCATAGACATATCGACCAATGCAATAGAAGCAAACTCTCTTAATAAGATAAGCATGATAACTAAAGAGAGTTCCAGCGACCAACTAAACAAAAGCTCTTTTAAAAAGATAAGCATGAAAACTAAGAGCTGAACATGATAGTAGCTATTGAAAGACAAAGAACACACACAGCAAGGATAGACATGAAAATTCTATGTTATGTTCTAGGTTGAAGTGGAGCGTGTTTCTCTCCCACACAAAGAAAGCTGAGTTCCAACTCGTTATGAAAAGCTAAAGAAAACTAAGAAGGAAAACTAAAAGCAAGACGCTCCAAGCATAGCACATAACACATGAAGTGATAAAAATATAGTGGAACGAAAGACGAAGTGATAATGTTGATGGAGAAGGGGATGCACGGGGGCATCCCCAAGCTTAGACGCTTGAGTCTTCTTGAATATTTCTTGGGGGTTCATGGGGGCATCCCCAAGCTTGAGCGTTTGACACTCCTGGATCTTTTTATCATCTTCCCTCGCACACTTGAAAACTCCCTTCATACATAAATCATCATAATCTGATTAGCGAGGTTAGTACCCTTAATAAAATATTTGTTCCTTGCTGGAAATAAGGATATTCTTGAAGGTCTACTGTTTCTCAAGATTGCCAAAAGGTTCTTGCAAAGAAAAAGCAAGCTCAAGGTTTGCAAAATGAAGGGAAGGCAAAACAGGACAGAATCTGTGAAAAACAGACCAGCAGGTAGTAAATGATTTTTTCGGGGCACTTCTGCAACTCTAATCACAAAACTAAGAACAGACGCCCGAAAGAAAATTGTATAGAGCACGCTGTCGAAAAAATTCAAACCAAAAAGATGATCTGGTGATTTTATACGAATTTTTCTATCCAAGGACAGAATCTGTTTCCTGGACAGCACGTCACAACTTTTGAACTTTCTTGCAATCAGAGGCTACACTTGGCACAAAGTTGAAAAGTATAGATACAATGATGATGCTACTGTAGTAACAACATCAAGACACAACAAAAGCAAAATAAAATTTTATTCATTGTGGGCTGCCTCCCAAAAGCGCTTTCTTTTATGCCTTTAAGCTAGGCATAATGCAAAGAGATCAAGTTTTATCAAGAGTAAAAGAATAGCTAGCCCGTATAACGGACTCAAAAGGTAACTTGATCTTCTTTCGAGGGAAGTGTTCCATCCCTTTCTTGAGAGGAAATTGGAATTTTATATTCCCCTCTTTCATGTCAATGATAGCACCAACGGTGCGTAGAAAAGGACGTCCCAAAATAATTGGACAAGAAGGTTCACATTCAATGTCCATAATAGTAAAATCAACGGGAACATAATTGTCGTTGACAATGATAAGAACATCGTCGATCCTCCCCAAAGGTTTCTTTATGGAAGAATCAACAAGACGAACACCAAAAGAACAAGAATCAAAAGGTTTCAATTTAAGCATATCATATATTCTTTTGGGCATAACGGAGGTACTAGCTCCAACATCACATAAAGCATAGCAAAAGAAGTTATTCAACTTAATTTTAATCATAGGGTCCCAACCATCTTCTAGCTTTCTAGGTATGGAGGCTTCTACTCTAAGTTTCTCCTCCCTAGCTTTGATGAGAGCATTAGTGATATGCTCTGTGAAGGCAAGATTAAGCGTGCTAGTGTGGGGATCTTTAGACATCTTGTGAAGGAAATCAATAACTTCGGTAAGAGTGCAATTATCAAAATCAAGGTCACTACTATCAAGTAAAGTGGTAGTGGTGTCCTTTAGGTTCACTTGTTTGGTAGTTTCTATAGTTATAGCATCACCATTAATAGGTCCAATGGGACCAGGAGTGCATTGGGTGCTAAGAGTTTGGATATCCTCAACAACTTGGATAGTAGCAACAGTGTGGTGGGTAGGAAGGTTCTTAATTCTATCTTCTTCCTCCCTTTATCTAGCCCATCTCTCTTTAAATTTAGCCAACATCCTAATGTTTTCATTAATTTGCACTTGAATAGCATTCATAGGAGTGACCTTCCTCTCCTCAAGAGGAGAAGTTCTAATTTTAAGCAATTCTACCTCATGGGCTAAATTGTCTACCTTCGAAGAGAGATCATCTAGTTTGGCTAGTTTTTCTTCTACACTCTTATTAAAGGCTTTTTGGGTAGTGATGAAATCTTTAAGCATAATCTCTAGTTCAGTAGTGGAGTTCTTGGTGCTAGGATAAGCATTGTTGCTCCCATAAGAATTAGAGGGGAACGGTCTAGGATTGCTACCAAAATTACTCCTATAAGCATTGTTATTGAAATTGTTTCTAGAGATAAAGTTAACATCTACTTGTTCTTGAGCAATCAAAGAATTTAAAGGAACATCACGAGGATCAATAGAAGATTGCTTCGAAAGTAGAGACATGATCAAGTCAACTTTTTCATTTTGGGAGGAAATCTCCTCGACAGAGTTTACCTTCCTACCTGTTGGAGCGCGTTCGGTGTGCCATTGGGAATAGTTGGTCATCATCTCATCGAGAAGCTTCGTGGCAGCACCAAGTGTAGTTGACATAAAGGTTCCTCCCGCGGCCGAATCTAACAAGTTCCGCGAGGTAAAGTTCAAGCCTGCATAAAAAGTTTGGATAACCATCTAAGTAGTCAAACCATGAGTAGGGCAGTTCTTGACAAGAGATTTCATACGTTCCCAAGCTTGGGCAACGTGTTCATTATCCAATTGTTTAAAATGCATTATGTTACTTCTTAGTTGGATAATTTTAGCAGGTGGATAGTATTTTCCAATAAAAGCATCTTTGCACTTGTCCCATGAATCTATGCTATTTCTAGGCAAAGATTGAAACCAAATTTTAGCTCCTCCTCTCAAGGAGAAAGGAAAAAGCTTAAGCTTAACAATATTACCATCTATTTCTTGGTACTTTTGCATATCACAGAGTTCAACAAAATTGTTTAAGTGTAAAGCAGCATCATCTCCAGCACCGGAGAATTGATCTTTCATAACTAAGTTCAGTAAAGCAGGTTTAATTTCAAAAGAAGGTGCTGAAGTGGCAGGTGTAGTGATGGGTGTGCAGATAAAGTCATCGTTGTTATGACTAGTGAAGTCACACAACTTGGTGTTCTCGGTGGAACCCATAGCAGCAAGCAAGCAAGATAACTATTTTTGTGATTTTCGATAAAAGATACTAAAGCAAAACTGAAAGGTAAACTAACAAGACTAAAAGGCAAAGGTAAAAGATAGCATGCAACTCCCCTATCTTGAAGAGTGGAGTCCCCGGCAACGGCGCCAGAAAACTTTGCTTGATGGCTTCTCGCCCCTCGTTGGTTACCCCAAGTGGAAGGTTTGAGATGCAGTGTAGCGGTAGTTTTCCCTTGGCAAATATACCAAGGATCGATTTCCCCTGAGACTCCAAGGTTCAACAAGAAGGTGTCAACTGCTAACGGCGCCAGATATTAGCAATCAACTTGGACCTGCACACAGATACAAATAACTTTGCTCCCAACGAGTACAGAGAGGTTGTCAATCCCTCCGGCCTTGTCGTTTACAAAGGATCAAACACAAGAGATAATAGTGATAGGTATAATTGCAACTAGTAAGTAAAAGCAGAAAGTAAATAGCGGATGTGATCAGTGATGGTAATATGGACCGGGGTCCCATGATGTTCACTAGTGATGTCTCTCTCCCAAAAGACGATAAAACAGCTATGTGAGGTAAACGAATTACAGCTGGGCAATTGACAGAATTATATACGCAAACCAATGCTAACTATGTTGCAAGAAAGGTAGAGGTTCAAAGCATGGGCGGTACGCCAAGGCAAGTAGACCGAAATCCATCTGCATCTACTACTAATCATCCACCTTGAGATATCTATCCAGAACATCTCGCTGGTATTAAGTTGCGAGTCCCACCCATAGTGTAAACTCAAAGCAACAGACAACTGCATTAAAAGAACTTTGCGTGAAGTAAACAATCCTTGCACCCGCGGGCACAAGCACTGTTGTTTTCCCCCTTGTGGCAACAGCACATCCCCTAGACTCATGTTTTTGTCACTCAAACTAGTCATCGAGGGGCATGAACCCACAATCAAGCATAACTTTCCCTCTTGGAGTCACTACCTACTACTCGTCCAAAGCAATAAATAGCAACGGAGAACATGGAAGAATTACTTACGAACATAAATATAAAAGAGGTGAATCAAATATATTACTCAAACACAATCTGAACATAATCTCACAATCCATCGGATCCCAGCAAACTCATCATAGCAACAGCATAAGGATTACATATGTGCCTCGATCATGTAGGGCAGCTCACGAGGTCTAATTAGTGAAGCACAAGAAGGGGAGGAGAACATCACATAGCTACTGGTCATGGACCCATGGTCCAAGGGAGACTACTCACAACTCATCCGGGAGGCGTCCATGGTGGTGGAGAGGCTCCCGGTGGTGATCCTCCCCTCCGGCAGGGTGCCGGGAAGAGTTCTCCTGGTGCTCCCGATCTTGGAAGCGCGGCGGCGGCGGAACAGAGATGAGATCGCGAAAAAGGGTTTCGTCCTCGAGGGTTTCGGGACGCGTGTTAAATATATGCCAAAGGGGGGCATCAGCGGAGACCT
>LR738712.1:639517146-639527849 GCA_902687465.1 Secale cereale
CCGGCGCGGCCAGGAGGGGGGTCGCGCCACCAGGGCGCCTGGAGCCCTGGTGGCCCCCCTCCGGCCCTACTTCGGCCGTGTGGAAGCTTCCGGAACGCTGATTTTTTATATAATTTTTCCGGGATTTTTCTGGCAGTTTACGTGATGGGAAAACCTGAAATACAAAAACTGCAGAAAACAGAAACTGGCACTAGGGTGCACTGAGTTAATAGGTTAGTCCAAATATGATCAAAAGTGTATGGAAGTGTATAAATATCATAGCAATATCACACAAAAGAGGCATGGAGCAAGCAGAAATTATAAATACGTTTTGGACGTATCAACAACAACAAGAGCAAACAGAGTTTGTCAAAGTTTTTCTTTATCACTTTCAGTTTATCAACTTAATTGCTTGAGGACAAGCAAAGGTTTAAGCTTGGGGGAGTTGATACGTCTCCATCGTATCAACTTTTCCAAACACTTTTGCCCTTGTTTTGGACTCAACTTGCATGATTTGAATGGAACTAACTCGGACTGGCGCTGTTTTCAACAGAATTGCCATGGTGTTATTTTTGTGCAGAAATAAAAGTTCTCGGAATGCCCTGAAAATCAACCGAGAATTATTTTGAAATATATAAAGTTACATGCAGAAAGATCCAAGCCAGGGGGCCCACACCCTGTCCACGAGGGTGGGGGCGCGCCCCCTCCCCCTGAGCGCGCCCCCTGCCTCGTGGGCCCCCTGTTGCTCCACCGACATACCCCCGGACTCCATATATTCACTTTCGGGGAGAAAAAAATCAGATAGGAAGAATTATCGTGTTTTACGATACGGAGCCGCCGCCAAGCCCTAATCTCCCTCTGGAGGGCTGATCTGGAGTCCGTTCGGGGCTCCGGAGAGTGGAGATCGTCGCCATTGTCATCATCAACCTTCCTACATCACCAATTCCATGATGCTCACCGCCGTGCGTGAGTAATCCCATCATAGGCTTGCTGGACGATGATGGGTTGGATGAGATTTATCATGTAATCGAGTTAGTTTTGTTAGGGTTTGATCCCTAGTATCCACTATGTTCTAAGATTGGTGTTGCTATGACTTTGCCATGCTTAATGCTTGTCACTAGGGCCCAAGTGGCATGATTTCAGATCTGAACCTATTATGTTTTCATGAATATATGTGTGTTCTTGATCCTATCTTGCAAGTCAATAGTCAGCTACTATGTGTTATGATCCGGCAACCCCGAAGTGACAACAATCGGGACCGCTCCCGGTGATGACCGTAGTTTGAGGAGTTCATGTATTCACTATTTGTTAATGCTTTGGTCCGGTACTCGATTAAAAGGAGGCCTTAATATCCCTTAGTTTCCACTAGGACCCCGCTGCCACGGGAGGGTAGGACAAAAGATGTCATGCAAGTTCTTTTCTATAAGCACGTATGACTATATTCGGAATACATGCGTACATTACATTGATGAACTGGAGCTAGTTCTGTGTCACCCTAGGTTATAACTTTTACATGAGGAATTGCTTCCGACATAATTCTCCATCACCGATCCAATGCCTATGAGCTTTTCACATATTGCTTGTTGCTTATTTACTTTTCCGTTGCTATTATTAAAAAAACTACAAAAACACTACTGTTACTTTTATTGCTGTTACCACTATTTCCATATTACCTTGCTACTAAATTACCTTGCTGCAGATACTAAGTTTTCAGGTGTGGTTGAATTGACAACTCAGGTGCTAATACTTAAGAGTATTATTTGGCTCCCCTTGTGTCGAATCAATAAATTTGGGTTGAATACTTTACCCTCGAAAACTGTTGCGATCCCCTACACTTGTGGGTTATCAATGACGTCCCTCGAGCTCTTGATCCAACAGAGGGTCGAGGGAGAGTTCCAGCACCACGACGGCGTGTTGACGGTGATGGTGAAGTAGATCGCGCAGGGCTTCGCCTAAGCACTACGACAATATGACCTGAGGTGTAAACTGTGGAGGGGGGCACCGCACACGGCTAAGAGAATAACTTATGTGTTCTAGGGTGCCCCCTGCCCCTGTATATAAAGAAGGAGGGGAGGAGGAGGCTGGCCCAAGGGGGCGCGCCATGGGGGGGAGTCCTACTAGGACTCCACTCCTAGTAGGACTAGGATTCCCCCTTTTTTCCTTTTCTTAGAGTTGGAAGGAAGGAAGGGAGAGGGGAGAGGAGAAGGAAAGGTGGGGGTGCCCCCTCCCCTAGTCCAATTCGAACTCCCTATGGGAGGGGGCGCAGCCACCCCTTGTGGGCTGCCTCCCCTCTCCCCATGGCCCATGTAGGCCCAATACTTCCCCGGGGGGTTCCGGTAGCCCCTGGGTACTCCGATAAATATCCGAAACATCCTACAATCATTTCGGTGTCCGAATACCATCATCCAATATGTCAATCTTTACCTCTCGACCATTTCGAGACTCTTCGTCATGTCCGTGATCACATCCGGGACTCCGAACAATCTTTGGTCACCAAAAACAAATAACTCTTAGTACAAATCATCATCGAACGTTAAGCGTGCGGACCCTACGGGTTCAAGAACTATGTAGACATGACCGAGACACTTCTCCGGTCAATAACCAATAGCAGAACCTGGATGCTCATATTGTCTCCTACATATTCTACGAAGATCTTTATCGTTCAAACTGTAATAACAACATACGTTATTCCCTTTGTCTTCGGTATGTTACTTGCCCGAGATTCGATCGTTGGTATCTTCATACCTAGTTCAATATCGTAACCGACAAGTATCTTTACTCATTCCGTAATACATCATCTCGTGACTAACTCATTAGTCATTTGCTTGCAAGGCTTATTATGATGTGCATTACCGAGAGGGCCCAGAGATACCTCTCCGATACTCGGAGTGACAAATCCTATCCTCAATCTATGCCAACTCAACAAACACCTTCGGGGATACTTGTAGAGCATCTTTATAATCACCCAGCTACATTGTAATGTTTGATAGCACACAAGGCATTCCTCCGGTATCCGGGAGTTGCATAATATCATAGTCGGAGGAATATGTATTTGACATGAAGAAAGCAATTGCAGTAAAACTGAACGATCAATATGCTAAGCTAACGGATGGGTCAAGTCCATCACGTCATTATCCTAATTATGTGATCTCGTTAATCAAATGACAACACATGTCTATGGTTAGGAAACTCAACCATCTTTGATTAATGAGCTAGTCTAGTAGAGGCTTACTAGGGACACTGTGTTTTGTCTATGTATCCACACATGTATCAAGTTTCTGGTTAATACAATTCTAGCATGAATAAAAGAAATTTATCATGATATAAAGGAAATATAAATAACAACTTTATTATTGCCTCTAGGGCATATTTCCTTCAGTCTCCCACTTGCACTAGAATCAATAATCTAGATTACATAGTAATGATTCTAACACCCATGGAGTCTTGGTGTTGATGATGTTTTGCTCGTGGAAGAGGCTTAGTAAATGGGTCTGCTACATTCAGATCCGTATGTATTTTTCAAATCTCTATGTCTCCCTCCTTGACTTGATCACGGGTAGAGTTGCAGCATCTCTTGATGTGCTTAGTTCTCTTGTGAAACTTGGATTCCTTCGCCAAGGCAATTGCTCTAGTGTTGTCACAAAAGATTTTCATTGGACCCGAAGCACTATGTATTACACCTAGATCGGATATGAACTCCTTCATCCAGACTCCTTCATTTATTGCTTCTGAAGCAGCTATGTACTCCGCTTCACACGTAGATCCTGCCATGACGCTCTGCTTGAGACTGCACCAACTGACAACTCCACCGTTCAATAAAAACACGTATCCGGTTTGTGACTTACAGTCATCCGGATCAGTGTCAAAGCTAGCATCGATGTAACTGTTCACGAAGAGCTCTTTGTCACCTCCATAAATGAGAGACATATCCTTGGTCCTTTTCAGGTACTTCGGGATGTTCTTGACTGATGTCCAGTGATCCACTCCTGGATTACTTTGGTACCTCCCTGCTAAACTTATAGCAAGGCATACATCAGGTCCGGTACACAACATTGCATACATGATATAACCTATGGCTGAAGCATAGGGATTGACTTTCATTTTCTCTTTATCTTCTGCAGTGGCCGGGCATTGAGTCGGACTCAACTTCACACCTTGTAACACAGGCAAGAACCCTTTCTTTGACTGATCCATTTTGAACTTCTTAAAAAAATTATCAAGGTATGTGCTTTGTGAAAGTCCAATTAAGCGTCTTGATCTATCTCTATAGATCTTGATGCCCAATATATAAGCAGCTTCACCGAGGTCTTTCACTGAAAAAATCTTATTCAAGTATCCTTTTATGCTATCCAGAAATTCTACATCATTTCCAATCAACAATATGTCATCCACACTTTCTTGTAAATATAGGCTTCTCTGAAAGTCTGTATAAAACCATATGTTTTGATCACCTCATCAAAGCGTATATTCCAACTCCGAGATGCTTGCACCAGTCCATAGATGGATCGCTCGAGTTTGCACACTTTGTTAGCACCTTTAGGATCGACAAAATCTTCTGGTTGCATCATATAGAACTCTTCTTTGAGAAATCCATCGAGGAATGCAGTTTTGACGTCCATTTGCCAGATTTCATAATCATAAAATGCGGCAATTGCTAACATGATTCAGACAGACTTAAGCATCGCCACGGGTGAGAAGGTCTCATCGTAGTCAACTCCTTGAACTTGTCGAAAACCTTTTGCGATAAGTCGAGCTCTGTAGACAGTAACATTACCATTGGCGTCAGTCTTCTTCTTGAAGATCCATTTATTCTCAAAGGCTTGCCGGTCATTGGGCAAGTCCACCAAAGTCCACACTTTGTTCTTATACATGGATCCTATCTCAAATTTCATGGCCTCAAGCCATTTTGCGGAATCTGGGCTCATCATCGCTTCCTCATAGTTTGTAGATTCATCATGGTCTAGTAACATGACTTCCAGAACAGGATTATCGTATTACTCTGGTGTGGAACGTGCTCTGGTTGACCTATGAGGTTCGGTAGTAACTTGATTTGAAGTTTCATGATCATCATCATTAGCTTCCTCACTAGTTGGTGTAGGCATCACGGGAACGGTTTTCTATGATGAGCAACTTTCAAATTCGAGAGAAGGTACAATTACCTCATCAAGTTCTACTTTTCTCCCACTCACTTCTTTCGAGAGAAACTCCTTCTCTAGAAATGATCCATTCTTAGAAACAAAGATCTTGCCTTCAGATTTGTGATAGAAGGTGTACCCAACAGTTTCTTTTGGGTATCCTATGAAGACACACTACTCGGATTTGGGTTCGAGCTTACCAGGTTGAAGATTTTTCAGATAAGCATCGCAATCCCAAACTTCAGGAAACGACAGCTTAGGTTTCTTGCCAAACCATAGTTCATACGGTGTCGTCCCAACGGATTTAGATGGTGCCCTATTTAACGTGAATGCAGCTGTCTCTAATGCATAACGCCAAAACGATAGTTGTAAATCGGTAAGAGACATCATAGATCGCACCATATCTAATAAAGTACGGTTACGATGTTCGGACACACCATTACGCAGTGGTGTTCCATGTGGTGTGAGCTGTGAAATTATTTCACGTTGTTTCAAATGAAGACCAAACTCATAACTCAAATATTCACCTCCACAATCAGATCGCAAAAACTTTATTTTCTTGTTACGATGATTCTCTACTTCACTCTGAAATTCTTTGAACTTTCAAAATGTTTCATACTTGTGTTTCATCAAGTAGATATACCCATATTTGCTCAAATCATCTGTGAAGGTCAGAAAATAACGATACCCGCCGCGAGCATCAACACTCATTGGACCGCATACATCGGTATGTATTATTTCCAATAAGTCATTAGCTTGCTCCATTGTTCTGGACAACAGAGTTTTAGTCATCTTGCCCATGAGGCATGGTTCACAAGTATCAAATGATTCATAATCAAGTGATTCCAAAAGTCTATCAGCATGGAGTTTCTTCATGCGTTTTACACCAATATGACCTAAACGGCAGTGCCACAAGTATGTTGCACTATCATTATCAACTCTGCAACTTTTGGCTTCAATATTATGAATATTTGTATTACTACAATCGAGATTCAGTAAACCATTCACCTTGGGTGTATGACCATAGAAGGTTTTATTCATGTAAACAGAATAATAATTATTCTCTGACTTAAATGAATAATCGTATTGCAATAAACACGATCCAATCGTGTTCATGCTCAACGCAAACACCAAATAACATTTATTTAGGTTTAACACTAATCCCAAAAGTACAGGGAGTGTGCGATGACGATCATATCAATATTGGAACTACTTCCAACACACATCGTCACCTCACCCTCAACTAGTCTCTGTTTATTCTACAACTCCTGTTTCGAGTTACTAAT
The DNA here is from genome assembly GCA_902687465.1 of Secale cereale. Classification (NCBI taxonomy): domain Eukaryota; kingdom Viridiplantae; phylum Streptophyta; class Magnoliopsida; order Poales; family Poaceae; genus Secale; species Secale cereale. Next base: position 639,523,547 of record LR738712.1, read on the forward strand.
CTTAGCAACCGAACATGTATCAAATACCCAGGGGCTACAATGAACACTAGTGAGGTACACATCAATAACATGTATATCAAATATACCTTTCACTTCGCCATCCTTCTTATCCACCAAATATTTGGGGTAGTTCCGCTTTCAGTGACCATTTCCTTTGCAGTAGAAGCACTTAGTTTCATGCTTGGGTCTAGCTTTGGGCTTCTTCTCGGGAGTGACAACTTGCTTGCCATTCTTTTTTAAGTTCTCTTTCTTTTCCTTTGCCCCTTTTTTGAAACTATTGGTCTTGTTAACCATCAACAATTGATGATCTTTCTTGATTTCTACATTCGTTGATTTCAGCATCACTAAGAGCTCGGGAATTGTTTTCGTCATCCCTTGCATATTATAGTTCATCACGAAGTTCTGGTAACTTGATGATAGTGACTAAAGAACTCTGTCAATCACTATCTTATCTGGAAGATTAACTCCCACTTGATTCAAGCGATTGTAGTACTCAGACATTCTGAGCACATGCTCATTGGTTGAGCTATTCTCCTCCATCTTGTAGGCAAAGTACTTGTCAGAGGTCTCATACCTCTCGACACGGGCATGAGTTAGATATACTAATTTCAACTCTTGGAACATCTCATATGCTCTGTGGTGTTCAAAACGTTTTTGAAGTCCCGGTTCTAAACCGTAAAGCATGGCGCACTAAACTATCAAGTAGTCATCATACCGAGCTTGTCAAACATTCATAACGTTTGCATATGCTCCTGCAATAGGTTTGTCACCTAGCGGTGCATCAAGGACATAATTATTTTGTGCAGCAATGAGGATAATCCTCAGATCACGGACCCAGTCCGCATCATTGCTACTATCATCTTTCAACTTAGCTTTCTCTTAGGAACGCATTAAAATTCTAGGGAACAGTAGCACGGGCCATTGATCTATAACATAGATATACAAAAACTATCAAGACTAAGTTCATGATAAATTAAGTTCAATTAATCATATTACTAAAGAACGTCCACTTAGATAGACATCCCTCAAGTCATTTAATGATCATGTGATCCAAATCAACTAAACCATGTCCGATTATCATGTGAGATGGAGTACCTTTCAATGGTGAACAACTTATGTTGATCATATCTACTATATGATTCACATTCGACCTTTCGGTCTCCAGTGTTCCGAGGCCATGTTTGTACATGCTAGGCTCGTCAAGTTTAACCCGAGTATTCTGCACGTGCAAAACTGTCTTACACCCGTTGTATGTGAACGTAGAGCTTATCACACCCGATCATCACGTGGTGTCTCGGCACGACGAACTGTCGCAAGGGTGCATACTCAGGAAGAACACTTGTATCTTGAAATTTTAGTAAGGGAGCATCTTATAATCTACCATCATTCTAAGCAAAATAAGATGCATAAAGAGATAAACATCACATGCAATCAAAATATGTGACATGATATGGCCATCATCATCTTGTGCTTTTGATCTCCATCTCCAAAGCATCGTCATGATCTCCATCATCACCGGCTTGACACCATGACCTTCATCGCATCGTCGTGGTCGTCTTGCCAACTATTGCTTGCTTCTACTACTATCGCTAACTCATAGTGATAAAGTAAAGCAATTACATGGTGTTTGCAATTTATACAATAAAGAGACAACCATAAGGCTTCTGCCGGTTGCCGATAATTTACAAAACACGATCATCTCATACAATAACGTATAACTCATCACGTCTTGACCATATCACATCACAACATGCCCTGCAAAAACAAGTTAGATGTCCTCTACTTTGTTGTTGCAAGTTTTACGTGGCTGCTATGGGCTTCTAGCAAGAACATTTCTTACCTACGGCACAAAAACCACAACGGTGATTTATCAAGTTTGCTGTTTTAACCTTCAACAAGGACCGGCCATAGTCAAATTCGATTCAACTAAAGCAAGAGAGACAGACACCCGACAGCCACCTTTATGCAAACAAGTTGCACGTAACGGTGGAACTGGTCTCATGAACGTGGTCATGTAATGTTGGTCCGGTCCGCTTCATCTTACAGTACCGTTGAATCAAAATAAGACGTTGGTGGTAAGCAGTATGAACATCACCGTCCACAACTCCTTTGTGTTCTACTCGTGCATATCATCTCCGCATAGACCTGGCTCATGATGCCACTAATGGGAACGTAGCATGCAATTTCAAAAAAAATCCTACGATCACGCAAGATCTATTTAGGAGATGCATAGCAACGAGACAGGTAGAGTGTGTCTACGTACCCTCATAGACCGAAAGCGGGAGCGTTAGAATAACGCGGTTGATGTAGTCGAACGTCTTCATGATTCAATCGATCAATCACCGAACGTACGGCACCTCTGAGTTCAGCACACGTTCAGCTTGATGACGTCCCTTGAGCTCTTGAACTAGTAGAGGGTCGAGGGAGACTTCCGGCAGCACGACGACGTGTTGACTATGATGCAAAAGTAGATCGCGCAGGGCTTCGCCTAAGCACTACGACAATATGACCTGAGGTGTAAATTGTGGAGCGGGGCAGCGGACACGGCTAAGAGAATAACTTGTATTTTCTAGGGTGCCCCCCTGCCCCTGTATATAAAGGAGGAGGGGAGGAGGCGGCCGGCCCAAGGGGGCGCGCCATGGGGGGGGGGGGTCCTACTAGGACTCCACTCCTAGTAGGACTAGGATTCCCCCTTTTTTCCTTTTCTTAGAGTTGGAAGGAAGGAAGGGAGAGGGAAGAGGAGAAGGAAAGGGGGGCGCCCCTCCCCTAGTCCAATTCGGACTCCCTATGGGAAGGGGGCGCGGCCACCCCTTGTGGGCTGCCTCCCCTCTCCCCATGGCCCATGTAGGCCCAATACTTCCCCAGGGGGTGCCAGTAGCACCTCGGTATATATATATATATATATATATATATATATATATATACACACACACATTGTACATTTTTTACTTATCAGGAACATTTTTTATGTACTCATTTAATATTTTTTGAATACATGCTTGTAATTCCATTAAATATATTTTTTATGTATATTTTCTTGCAAACACATTGTACATTTCTTATTCATCAGAAGCTTTTTTATATACACATTAAATGTTTTTCAAATACATGATAATTTTTTTTAAACATATATATTTTTATTTCTTCTTTTTTGCATACTCAGAGTACAATTTTCATATACATTAGAAATATTTTTTCATACATGTTTAACATTTTTTAAATTTATGAATAATATTTTTCAAATTTGTACGTAAAGTGGTTTGTATATACATATATTTCGAATATTTCAAAATATAAGCAAAAGTAAAATAAAATAAAGCCAAAATGTGAAGAAGGGAGCACTGCAGGCGTGTGATCCGTACTGGCCAGCCCATTCTTTCGGCTATTTCAGGCAGAACGTCCTACTCTCTTGTACCAAGCGAGATATAGTCGCTTCCAGAGCATAAGACACATTGGGACATATATGAAGGGCGGGCTAAACCCTAAGTTGGGATTGGGCCTTTGGCGAGACAGGCGGCGGGAGCAAGACACACATTTTATTTCTTATTTAAATAATTAGGGCATTCAAAATGTACCAAATTGAAGAAAATTATGGATTTTAAACTTTTATTCAGGAAGTCATAAAATTTTCGCTAACTATTTTTTCGTGATTTTAGAAAATTCTGCATAAATTTTATTTTTTGCGATTTTGAAAATTATATTCAAGAAATAAAAATTATTCATGATTACAAAATGTGTTATGTATTCAAAAAAGGATTGTGAATTTTAACAGATGTTGGTGAATTCGAAAAATGTTCGTGACTACAAATAAAATAATTGATTAAAAAATCATAAATACGAAAAATGATTGTGCATTTCAAAAATATTCATCAGAACTAAACAAATGTTCATGAATTTCAGAAAAATCCGCACTTAAGATAATTATTTTTTAATTCAAAAGAATGTTCACGAGTTTCTTAAACAATGTTCGCGGATGTAAAAATATCCATGACTTTAAAAAATGCATGAATTTGTAAAAACAAATGTTTGCCTACTTAATAAATGTTCATGAGTTCATAGAATTTTGACGAATTTTTAAAATACCCACAATTTAAAAAAAATCATAATTTTAGAAAATTATAAAGAAATAAAAATGAAATGAAAATTGAAAAGTAAACATGGAGATAGAAGAAATAAGAAAAAAAAACAAAAAGAAAAGAAAAACACATAAAAGGGGGAAATCAGTTTGGAAAATGTTCTAGAACATTCCCAAAACCAGAAAGAGCTAATAAATCGTCCCAAAGTGTATGCAGCGATAGGGGGG
>LR738712.1:639527992-639542603 GCA_902687465.1 Secale cereale
GGGGGGGAGGGGAGAAGTGTACGCGCTCGTTCGGAGACTATCCACTTAGGGCATGTACAATGGTTGATAAGATAGTCTTATCTTAAGTTTTACATGTAAATTAAAGATGACAAAAAAACATGTCTACAATGGATCATCTCTTAGCCTTATCTTCAATAATTAGATATTCCTAAAAACATGGTGAGACAAATTGTGCTAAGCTATCATCTCTTGTCTTCTCTTAAATAAGATAAGACAAGCCTTCTCTTATGATTTCTCTCTGCTCCACCTCATCATTTATCTTACGTGGCATCCTTAAGATAGAACCATTGTACATGCCCTTATGTGCCAAATAAGATTCCCCGTGTATCTCTCGCTCAATTTCGGTGTAGGAAATCCGATTGAAGACGGAGGAGCGGGCCAAATTTCAAACAACATGTTGTTCTCATCTTGTACCTGCGAGCCCATTTCAGCTCGCGATTAACAGAATTTTTTGAAAAAACATTCACGAAAACTGTTTTTTTTGTCTAAACATTAACAAAAGTTTTATGTCCTCATAAAATTTCATCTTGAAAATAAATTCGTGGACGTCATGCCAAAAAAACAAAATCAGCACTCCAAAATGCTTTTGAAAATAACACTTTCGGAGCATCATTTTTGTCCTTTTTGCCATGACTTCGAAGAATTTGATTTCAAGATGAATTTTTGTGAGCAAATGTCAATGTATCCTAAATTATTTTTTCAGTGTTTTCAGATTTTATTGTTCACTGAGCTCATTTGAGCTTGAGCTCAAAAACACCGCTTAGGGGGTGTATGCGCTCGTTCGCTAACTATCGACTTAGGGCATGTACAATGACCGATAAGATAGTCTTATCTTAAATTTTGCATTGTAATTTAGAGATGACAAAAAAACATCTCTACCCCCAGCCGCCTCCTCCTCCTCAAGAAAGAAAATTAGGGTTCCTGCCTCTCGCTGACGCCGGCGCAGGTCCGCCTCGTCTCCGGTGGCCCTAGGGCCATGGAGGCGCGGTGGATCCTGGCAAGGGCCGGCGGGAGGGCTCCGTTTTTAGTTGATTTTTTTGATCTTGCTAAGGTTTGTGTCCTACTCAGGAAGGCGAGACGGCGGCGGCTCCCTGAAGATGGAATAAAGGTCTCCCCGCCTAGCCCCCGTTCCGGCGGTGCGTCTAGCATCGTTGGTGGGCGTGTGGAGGTGTGTCTCCGGCATATCTATCTTTGGTGGATTTGTTCAGATCTCGTCGTTATTCTATGTTCGTGTGTATTTGGTTTGGATCCTTCCGGTCTACATTATTTTTCATCGGCGACGGTTGCTGTTCTGGGGTGCTGGTCCTATGGGGCCTTAGCACGACGACTTCCCGACTGTCTACTACAACAAGTTTTGCCTGACTCCGGCGATGGAGGGGTGATGACGGCGGCGCGCCTTCGGCTCGCTTCAGTGTTTGTAGTCGTTACTAGGTGGTCTACGGATCTAGATGTAATTTTTATTTCTGGTGTTCGTTGTACTGCATGATTAAAGATCAATAGATTGGAAGGTTTCTTGCAAAAAAAAAAATGGATCATCTCTTAGCCTTATTTTCAATAACTAGTTATTCCTAAAATCGTGATGAGACATATTATGCTAAGAGATCATCTATTGTCTTTTCTTATGATTTCTCTCTTCCCACATCATCATTTATCCTACGTGGCATTGCTAAGATAGAACAATTGTACATGCCCTTATTTGCCAAATAAGATTGCCCGTTTATCTCCCCCTCAATTCCGGTGCCGGCCAAATTTCAAACATGTTCGTTGTATGAGTATTATTCTTTAAATGCATATTAATTAACGCTGCTTTAGTATAATTTAGTTTTATTTTCTTTGGAAAAGAGAGCACCGGCCGATTAGCATACTGCATCGTGCAGCTGCGTGCAACGTGCACCAGCGGGCCATAAGCTAGCCGATCGATCACGACACCTCTGCAGACCAGCACGAGAACGCACCTGCACCACAGCAGCGCTGCCACGCAGCCCCCAACCCTGCCACGAGCGCACGCGGCGGCACATGCGCCCCTTCCAAATCATAGCCAGAACCTGCCGCGCCACCCTCACCGGCGCGGCTGCAGGTTTCGCCTAGTGGCCACGAACGAACCAGCAGCCAGCAGGAACCGCGTGCGGTGCGCGCCGTACAAGATATTGATGTGATCCCGAGCTGCTCGCACGGCGGCGCTCGGGTTTTGCTCGGAGGATGGGGGAACCGTCTATGGGAAGACGGCGTGGGCGCACGGACGTCGCTGTACTTGTGGTGTTATCGGATGTCCATCTCGCGGATCGGCCAGCGAGCACGTCCTCCGCCGCGTCCATCCATGGCCATGCACGTGCACTCGTACGTGCTCTCTGACCGAGCGCTAATAAATTCCTTCCTTAACGCCAGTGTCAGTGCGGAGCAGAGAGATCCAGTAGTATTCAACTTGTTGTGTTGTCGGTGGTGGTTGTCTTCGGACTAGCTATGAGTGGAGTTCGCGCCACAGTTTCCCAGCGCTTTTTGAATCAAATTTTTGTTTTCTATAAAAATAAGGTACGATCATTAACGTATTCTTGAAAAGAAAATTTCTGTTCTTCTATGTCAAGTCAAGGATTGTTTGGGAGAAGGAAACTCAGTTACAATAAGCTTATTGGCTAATTGTGGGGAGAACGCCTTCATTTGAATAAAGCTCTCTATATTGCCCGCAAAAAGAAAAAAAATTGGGTTATGAGGCCAGTTTGAATTTTGTCCTTTCGGATGGGACAATGGAACGTTGTTCAACATTTTTACTGAATGAGCTGGTCGTGTGTCCAATGCGCAGACACATTTAGATATGTTGGCCGTGTATACATTCTTTTGTCACTAAAACACATTTCTTTTATTTTATCAATGATATTTTGATACGTCAGAGTACATAATTCATTAATTTCTTCACTAGAAGAGCAAGATCAAAAAACAAGAACCACAATTAGATATTTTAAAAGATATCCAACTTCCTATCACTAGCTGGATTAATATTTTCCCCTACGTTTTCATTGTTGATCTGCGTCTTCTCGAGCTTCTTTCTTATTCGATTCCGAAGAAGTAAACTTTATTTCACATCTAATCTCAGATGTAGCCTTTATTCTAGCAACTAGTGCACGAATATCTATCAAATTTCGTGCTATCAATAGATCGATGTATTCTTCATCCCAATATCAAAACTTGCATGTATTCTACACAAATATTTGAGTAAGCATTGAGCTATCGAAAATGTGCCAAATCCGGGAGCACAACCGAATCAAAAGAAGCACATACCCTGTCTTTTTTGCACTTCAAGAACACCCATCCGGGATGTTCCAGCGTGGTAGAAACACGGCGCATGACCTTCCGCGGAGAGCCGTCACACTTTATGAGCGTCAACGGTGAGTCGATGTGTCGCTAACCCATCGCCGAGCCCGGGCGGCGGCCGAACGTGTCTTTGTTGGTGAACCGTCGAGGAGATAGATCCGAGCGGGGTAGAGGCGTAGTCAATATATGCATGTGGAGCGGAGGCGTTGCCGGGCTGTGCGATCCGGTACCCGGCCAATCCATGACAAGGTGCAATTACCAGCGGCCGGATGCGTCAAATCCCGTCGCCGCGGATCTACCGGTTGGCATCGTCAGCGCCTGGGCGAGAGTGGCACAAATCTGGTGGTCGTGCTTTGGGCGGCTGGGCTGGATTGCGAGGAGGCGGCTGGGAAAATGGGCGGCGGCTATGGCAGGAGTATGGGGTGGGAGGAGGGGGTGTGGAGAGAAAAAAGAGTGTTTGTGTCTTTGACGGGCGAGCCATGGGAAGACAAGGACACACATCCCACCCGTCCACGCTTGTTCGTTTTCACACAAACGCGATGCAAGTTTGGGTCGGAAATAAGTTGAAAGCGAATAAAAAATAGATTTTATCTGTTCGCTCCCGCGCGTTGGCTGCTGTTTGTGTCTGTTTAGTTATAGACGAACCCAGCCGGATCATTCCGGTCGTGCCTTGGAGTTGGCCTGGTTTTTGTGAGCGGAAATGACGAACTAGTATAGTAGTACACGGAAGAATTAATAGGCAGGCCATTCGTGCTGGAAACCACTTGATTCAGCTTGCAGGTGCCCAGGTTGGTCACGTCGGACAACGGCGCTGTTGTCACCGCCGAGAACCGCCATTGCGCCTTGTCCTCGCTCAGCAATACGATTTTGCGTGCACGCAAAAGGACCGAGGAGGTCTTGATAACGCAGACCTTGAGGTTGGCAGGAGTTGGGATATCATGTTGGATATAAATCATGGATTCTAACATTTTTAGTGTGTGCTTCGTTGAAGACGCAAGTAGAATGGAATGTGACGGTTCCATTCCACTAGAATGGAATGATTCCGTCTTCGTGTTTGGTATACCCAATGAGATGGAATGGAATAGAATGAAATGGATCAAAACTCTCGCGTTTGTGTTGCCTCGCCCGACTGGCATCACACAAAGCAGCATGGCCGCCCTTCCTCTTCCTCGATCATGTAGTGTTGAAGGCCACTGATCGGGTGCTCCTGTCGGTCGACCGAGACAGAACGCCGGCCTGTTAATATGATATTCGACAAAATTTTCGATCAAATGAAACAATAGCAACTAGAGGAATCGAATGTACGTCGAAGAATGTAAGGGCATTTTTAATGCCGACCTGCAAATTTGCTTCCGCATCCATTCATGGACAGCGGACCAGTCCGCGAACACGGATGCGGGAGGCGCCCATCCAACGTTGTCCGTGTACATTTCAAACATTGTTTCAACTAACCAAACGAAATTCACACAAACATGGCAAATTTTCATATAAACCGGAGCACATTCATTAAAATTTGAATTTTCATTAAAAACCAGCCGGACCCTAAACTTACCGTATGGCGGCATCTGTCGTCCACTTTCTTTGTATTCCGCATCAGCGATCCCGTCCTTCATCCAGCCGTCTCCATGAGCGCCGATGTGACGACCCCGGCCCGACCGTGCACTAACCATACACGCAATTGCACACGATCAAGCCTAAGGACTCACGTGAAGGAATCACAACACAACTCTAAAACATAAATAAATACATACAAGTTATATATTACAAGCCAGGGGCCTCGAGGGCTCGAATACATAACAAGTGTCACACACATAGTCAGCGGAAGCGTTAGGTATCTGGGTACAGATACAACACAGAAGAAGATAGGCCTGTTACACAGGCGGGGCAAAAGAAAAGCTACGATCGAAAAGGCGCAGGCCTACTGCCTGGGACCTCCGATCCTACTCCTGGTCGTCGTCCGCCGGCTCCTCGTAGAAGTACTCGCCGGCCGGGTAGTAGTAGTAGCCAGCCTCGGGCTGGTAGTAGTAGTCGTCAACGGGGGCTGCAGGCACCATGGCTCCGTCGTCTGGTTTATCAAGCGGGTAGGACAAAAGAGGAAGCAAAGCAACCGTGAGTACTCATCCAAAGTACTCAGCAAGACTTACATCAGATCTATACTAAGCAATGCATCATTTTCAAAGGAGGCTTTATGTGGGTGGACTAAACTGCAGAAAGCCAGAGTAGAGAAGGGAAAAGCCTAGTCCTGACGAAGACTAGCATCTTCAGGGTCTTGCAGCAAATAGAAGGATACAGATAGATACATCATAATGTATAGTGTTTATAGTAATATCAACTTCATATCTCAAGTCACCAGTTCTAGTTGTACCGAAGTGGATACAACTCCGAGTGTCCGTTACCGTAGGACAGGCTATCGATAGAAGTTTTCTTCCCTGCAGGGGTGCACCAAGTTACCCACCACGCTCGCTTAACTCCGGCCGGACACACCATCAGGTCGTGCCCGCCCTCGGTCAAACAATACGACGCAACCCGACCGGAAACCGCCAGAGAGGATCGAGCACGCCGGACTAATCCTATGCCCCCGGGGGTCGGGGCCATCGCCCCGGACGCTCCGCACGTTGCGAGGCCGTTCGGTAGCAGACCTAGCAACCCCTTATACAAGCACGCAGTTGCATCCTAAGTCCAATCCGAACGGGCCGCTCAATCGCTGACGTCGTGACGACTCCGGCTGATGTATACGACGCAGAGCACCCACTCACACCCACGTGGTGGTTAGTGCTATCGGACCCGGAGGCCCCTCGGATCAAATATCCAAATCGCTTAGTGGATTGGGAGCGCGCGGTAACGAGCGTTGCCACCACACCGGTGGCCCCGACGTCCCGTCTCGAAGACTTGTGACAAGGACCTTACGGACCGGCCATGCTTCGTAGTTATCTCGCGGGTACCCTCACTGGTCACCCGACTCCACAGCTCACGCCTCGAAGGCACTCGCGGGTACCCCTCACTGGGTCAACCCGTCTCTATCTAACATGTGTAGTAGTCACCATAAAGTGTCTTCAGACGCACGATACCTCTGGCCGCACGCCTTTGTTCCTGGCGACGTCCGGCCTCGGGGATCGATACGTCTTTAAACACGGTACGGTAAACCAGGGCATCCGTGTGGTTTTCACGCCGATGAGGAATCCGAGGAATCACCCTCGTTGGACTCCTAAACGACAAGTCCCGTTAAGGTGATACCGGAGGAATCACCCTCGGCGGTAATCACCATAGCGGATGCACGACAAAAGCTAAGTCGGAAGTGGGAAGAGGAATCACCCTCGGTAACCCACAACGAGCTAGCTATACTACAGGGACAACATCAAAAGTGAGTTCGGAGGTATCACCCTCGTCACCCGATGTTAACTCTGCGGAGTCGAGCATATTAGGGGGTGTGCGGTGGTGTGAAGAAGGTCAGGGGAAGGGGCTCGATCGCTTGATCGAGGCAAGGGTACTAAGCGAGGCAACTACGAGAATGCGGGACCTCAGCAGTGCTACCCAATCTATACTAAGCAGTTTATGAATAAAGACAGGTATCAACAGTATTGCAAAAACAGGCTATGCAACAGTAATAGGAGCAGTAGCAGTAGCAGCAATTCTAATGCAAGAATAAGAGAGAATAGACATAGGTGATATCGGAATGATCAAGGGGGGGTTGCTTGCCTGGTTGCTCGGTGGCAAAAGCAAGGTCGTCGGAGGGGGAACCAATCACCGGGACGGCGTCGGTCTCTGGAGCGGTGTCAGCGTCGGACTCTACCGAGAGAGAAGAGGGGGGGGGAAGAAACAGATAAATACACAGAATACCAGCATCACAAAGTGTGCTAGGCTAATGTGCAGTGCAGGGTTGCCTAAAAACATGTCTAAGTTATATTAGTTATTTTTAGGATTTAACTGGAATTATTTACCGGGTGTATGTGCACTATTCATCTACCGGAAACGGGCTAAAAGTTGCGGGTTCACCTCCGTAGAGGGTCCCGTCACGAAAACAGATAGCTCAGTTAGCTTCGTCTCGTCGTTCTGAGCAACTTTCATGTAGAAAGTTTTTCGATCCGAGCTACGGTTTAAAAGATATGAATTTTCGAAGTTTAAAACAATTTATAGAATTATTTTAAATATCAGAAATGAATTATTGCGTCAGCACTGCATCAGCATTACATCAGCAGTCAGCTGACTCGCTGACTAGGTCAAACTGACAGGTGGGGCCCACCTGTCAGCCTCTGTGAGCTTAACAAAATCTAAATTATATTAACAGAGGTTAATTAGGCTAGGGGCCCCACATGTCTGTGACTATTAGTTTAACTAATTAAGTTTTATTTATAAAACGTTTTATTTAATTATCTGTGCGGTGGGGCCCGCGTGTCAGTGACACTGGGCTGCCCAGTCAGCAGTTGACTGGGTCAACCCAGTCAACTGGGGCCCGTGGGGCCACTGGCAGTGACCCTGGGGGTGGCCCCAGGTCAGCCTCGTCGGCCGGTCGGCGTTTAAACGCCGGCGGGCGCCAAAACGCGGCGGCGCGGCTCGGGCGCTCGTCGGACTTTGGCTACAGGCGCCCGTTTCGCGTGCAGTAAGCTGCGTTCGATCGGGCACTCGCCCGCGCGTCGAGCCGCGGTGGTGGCCCGGCCGGAAACGACCGGAGACGGCGACGGCGAGCGGCGGAGCGGACGCCGGAGTACGGGACCGAGAGAGAAAGCAGCTACGGCTCGATACGGAGCAAACGAAGGAGCTAGACAGGTGCTGCGCGTTGCGGTGAGCTCAACGGAGTCGAGCTCGTGACCAAAAGGTCACCGGGGGCACGTCGGCGACGTGCAGAGGCGGAGGTGCGCTCGGGCGTGCGCCGTGTTAGGCGGTAGGGAGCTCGGGCGAGCGCGTGCGCATGCTCGTCGTGCTCCTGGAAGCACCAGGAGCACGGTGCTGTGCTCAGGTGACCAAGACAGCGCCGGTGGCCACGGTGGCGAGGCTTCCCGCGGCGGCGAGCTCACGGCTACGGTGACAACTAGCTACGGGCGACGACAGCAGCGCAAAACGACGGGGAGGAAGGAGGGGAGCTCACCGAGTGGCTACGTAAAGCCGTTGACGGCTTAGGAGCAGCAGCGAGTCGAGGTCGCCGGAATCACGCCGGAGTCAGAGGAGAAGGGGGCGGCTCCGTTCTGTGCTTGCAGTGCCTCCCGGCTCCACCTCAGGGCTCCAGGCGACGTGGCCGACCACGGCGAAGGCGATGGACAGCTCGACGGGGCGGAACGAGCTCGGTGGCCGCGAGAACGACGGCGGACGGCGGTGGTTCCGCTCGGTGGCTCTCGGATCTGGCGATAAGAGAGGGAGAGAGAGGAATGGAGGGAAGGAGCCCAGGGGGGAGGGCTCGGGGCCGATCTTATCCCCCCAGCCACCTGCTCCGTCGGCGTGGCGAGCTGTGGCCGGCGGAGGCGCTGTCGTCCATGGAGACGACGACACGGCGTGCGGGGCAGGTGAGGGAGATAGTAGATGGGCTGGGCCGGACCCTGTAGCTACGGGCCTTAGTGCACAGTAAGGCCTGAGGCCTTTTTCTATTTTTGCCTCTGTCTAAATAACAGAAAGGTTTAGCAATAATTCTTAGTAGCAAAAATCATATAGCAAAAATGTGGGACTTGGCCACATAATTACTATGGATTATTCTGCATTTTTAAAAAATGCTTTGGGCAGCACTTAAACATTTTGGGATTTACAAAAAATGTTTTGGGCAATTTTAATGCTGTTTTGGCATTGTTTTAAATGCTCTAGCCCAATCCAGGATGATGGTGATGTTGTTTTCACCAGAAACAATTGTTTTGGATTATTTGCAACAACATGGACATTTTTCCAAAAATTTTGGAGCAACTTCATTTTGCCTTTGAATTTGAATTTGAATTTTCAGGGGCAAATTTGAGTTGCTTTGTTTAACCACTGTGATTAGCATTGCAAATGAACATGACATGGCATGATTATCATAATGTCACAGTGCTTAATACAAGGGGGTGTTACAAATTCTCCTCCTCTAAAAGAAATTCTCGTCCCGAGAATTTAGGAGGTAGAAGCAAAGAGGTCGGGGTATTCCGCCCGAAGATTTTCCTCGCGTTCCCAAGTGGCTTCATCTTCAGTATGATTTGACCACTGCACTTTCAGGAACTTGGTTGTCTTCTGACGGGTCCGACGTTCAGTTTGATCGAGGATGCGGATCGGATGCTCCTTATAAGACAGATCATCTTGAAGCTCGAGTATTTCGTGATCCACAGCACGATGCGGGGATTCCTTGAAGGACCGACGAAGTTGCGACACATGGAACACATCGTGGATATGCGAGAATTGCGGAGGCAATTGCAATTTGTAAGCCACGAATCCACGTCTAGCAACCACGGGAAAGGGGCCAATGTAGCGCGGAGCTAACTTGCCCTTGATGCCGAAACGGTGCGTGCCCTTCATAGGGGTGACACGAAGATAAACTTGATCACCGGGTTGATAAGTCAGACCCCATCGCTTGCGATCATAGTTGCTCTTCTGACGGTCTTGAGCCGCCTTGAGATTTTCACGCACGATACGGACTTGCTCTTCGGCGTGTTGAATAATGTCCGGACCAATAACTTGTCGTTCCCCAGTTTCTGACCAGTTCAGAGGGGTTCGACACTTACGTCCGTACAGAACTTCAAAGGGGGCCATCTTCAAGCTTGCTTGATAGCTGTTGTTATAAGAGAACTCGGCATATGGAAGGGATTCTTCCCATTTCTTACCGAATGATATAACACAAGCTCGCAGCATATCTTCAAGCACTTGATTGACTCGTTCAACTTGACCTTGGGACTGGGGGTGATAAGCTGAACTCCAGTTGATATGAGTTCCCAAAGCTTCTTGGAAACTTTCCCAGAACTTGGAAGTGAACAGGGTGCCACGGTCCGAACTGATCTCCTTCGGAATTCCGTGGAGGGATACAATTCGGGAGATATACAGTTCTGCTAACTGGCTAGCAGTGATAGTCTCCTTGACTGGTAGGAAGTGTGCAACCTTTGAGAGTTGGTCGACGACGACAAGAATGGCATCGTTACCCTTCTGGGACTTAGGAAAGCCAGTAATGAAATCCATCTGCACCTTATCCCATTTCCACAGCGGAATAGGAAGAGGTTGCAGAAGTCCAGCAGGCTTCTGATGTTCTGCCTTCACGCGACGACAGACATCGCATTCAGCAACATAACGGGCAATATCCCGCTTCATATTAGGCCACCAGTACCTTTGGCGGAGATCACGGTACATCTTAGTACTACCAGGATGAATAGACAGTGGTGTATCATGTGCCTCCTTCATGACCTTGTCAGTCATTAGGTCGAAACGCGTTACCACGATGCGGCCTCGGAAATACAAGGTTCCATCTTCGGATATCGAGAAATCCCTGTATTTCGGAAGATGCAGTTCCTGTTTTATAACATCAACGTGAGCATCTTTGGTTTGCGCTACCTTGACAGCCTTCTCAAGATCCGGCTGTATCACAAGGTCATTAAGCGAACCATGTGGAACGATATGCAGATTCAGCTTGCGTAACTCCTCATAAAGACGAGGCTGAGCTCGCTTAACCTTGAGGTTGGTGCTGTATGACTTGCGACTCAAGGCATCGGCCATCACATTAGCCTTGCCAGGGGTATAAGAAATACCGCAGTCGTATTCAGAAATAGTTTCCAACCATCGCTGTTGGCGGAGATTAAGATCCGGCTGAGTGAATAAATACTTCAAACTTTGGTGATCAGTATAAATCTCACACCGGTTACCAAGAAGGTAATGTCGCCATAGCTTCAATGCAAAGATCACCGCAGCAAGTTCAAGATCATGCACTGGATAATTCTCTTCATGCGGACGCAATTGACGCGATGCATAAGCAACTACTCTTCGTTCTTGCATTAGGACACAACCTAAGCCTTGACGAGAGGCGTCACAATATATCACGAAGTCCTTGCGAGAATCTGGAGGAGCAAGCACTGGTGCCGAAACGAGCTTGTCCTTAAGAGCTTGAAAGCTTTCCTGGCATTTATCTGTCCACTCAAACTTAACGCCTTTGTGAAGCAGATTAGTCAGGGGCTTGGCAATCTTGGAAAAGTTCTCGACGAAGCGACGACAATAGCTTGCAAGGCCGAGAAAACTTCTCACTTGCTTGACATTCTTCGGAGGAGTCTAGTCAAGAATAGCCTGAACCCGTTCCGGATTAACGGCAATGCCATCCTTGGAAATCACATGTCCAAGGTAGGTTACTTCAGAAAGCCAGAACTCGCATTTGGAAAACTTAGCATAAAGCTGATGCTCTCGCAGCTTCTCCAGAACAAGGCGAAGATGTTCGGCGTGTTCTTCCTTGTTCTTTGAGAATACCAGAATATCATCCAGATATACCACGACGAACTTGTCGAGGTAATCCATGAATATATAATTCATCAGGCGGGAGAAGGTAGCTGGAGCATTAGTCAGTCCAAAGGACATGACAGTGTACTCATAAGAGCCATAGCGAGTAACAAAGGCAGTCTTTGGAATATCCTCTTCGCGAACACGAATCTGGTGATAACCCAACCTCAAGTCGAGTTTAGAAAACACCGATGATCCAGCCAGTTGATCATATAAGTCATTGATCCGGGGAAGCGGATATTTATTTTGGATGGTTGCCTGGTTGATAGGTCGGTAATCTTGTACCAGCCTATTCGTACCATCTTTCTTCTTGACGAAAAGAGATGGTGCTCCCCAGGCAGAGGAACTAGGACGGATGAAGCCCTCCTTGAGTGACTTGTCGATTTCCTCCTTAAGCTCGAGACATAGCAAAGGCTACATCAACGTCGGAGAAAGGAACTGAAACGGGGTAGCTGCAAGTGCGGACGGCGGATCTCGATCGCAGAAGGATCCTGAGCTCCATGTGCACTCTGATGCAGATCCCGGTCTCGGACGGGAATCAGAGGTCCACGAACTGGCGTGTGACCTCCAACCGCAGGCCACTCGACACCTGGAGGTGTGTTGACCCTGCGCGGGCAAAGGATAGACTGAGGAAGTGTCCCTGCTTGGACAGCCGGTACCAACTGCGTCAACGTCTGGTAGAGAACTGTCCGAGTGATGGACAACTCAACCGCCAGGGCCCGAGCAGTTCGATCCAGCGCCTGAGTGTGCTGAATCAGAACCTGCGGGTCATAACGTCGACTCTCGTACGGGGCACAGACAGCTGAGTAGTAACCAGTCTCATCTCCAGCAGGTGCATACGGAATGTACCGAAACTCAGAGGCATCCAAGCTATCTCTGTGCTCTCCTCGGAGGCGTGCGACAGCAGCGTAGGCAGCATCATGGACTGCCATCGCAACCGTCACGCCACTACCGCGAAAGCGGTACAGCTCAGTGTCTGAGTCATCCTGCCGGTCATAGATACGAACATCAGCATAATACTGCTCCTGGTTGAACTCGCGATACTCCTCGTAGACCATGTACTCGGGGTACCAGCGGTAGCCCAGCCTGGTCAGGAGAGCGACTAGAATGGCCGGAAACCCAGGGGCATCTCGAGCCCAGGTGCGAAGCACAAGCTGAGTCTCCGGGTGAGGTGGAAACAGAGGATTCATCTGAAAGAAGAAGAATCAGACTTGTCAAGTCCTCCCTGGCCCCCAAGTTCTGTTTAATTATCATCAGGACTTGGTAAGAAAGGTTAAACAAACAAATGGAAAGGAATGATTATCAGACTATTCAGGTCAATGATAAGAAACCGCACTGATATCCAGCTCTCCGGGTAGATGTGAAAACGAGAACCTAATGGAGTTAGTAAAACTTAACCCGAATAGACGAGAGAGAAGAGTCCCAGAGTATAGACGAGGAATAAAAGAAGCTACACCACCCAAGTGGGGACGTGGGGCCATAAGCCACACAGCCAAGTTAGTAAAACATTTTGGACCTCTAGACTCGACTTCGACCAAGGAGTTGGAAAGGGGGTTCCTACAGGCAGTCGGCTCTGATACCAACCTGTGACGACCCCGGCCCGACCGTGCACTAACCATACACGCAATTGCACACGATCAAGCCTAAGGACTCACGTGAAGGAATCACAACACAACTCTAAAACATAAATAAATACATACAAGTTATATATTACAAGCCAGGGGCCTCGAGGGCTCGAATACATAACAAGTGTCACACACATAGTCAGCGGAAGCGTTAGGTATCTGGGTACAGATACAACACAGAAGAAGATAGGCCTGTTACACAGGCGGGGCAAAAGAAAAGCTACGATCGAAAAGGCGTAGGCCTCCTGCCTGGGACCTCCGATCCTACTCCTGGTCGTCGTCCGCCGGCTCCTCGTAGAAGTACTTGCCGGCCGGGTAGTAGTAGTAGCCAGCCTCGGGCTGGTAGTAGTAGTCGTCAACGGGGGCTGCAAGCACCATGGCTCCGTCGTCTGGTTTATCAAGCGGGTAGGACAAAAGAGGAAGCAAAGCAACCGTGAGTACTCATCCAAAGTACTCAGCAAGACTTACATCAGATCTATACTAAGCAATGCATCATTTTCAAAGGAGGCTTTATGTGGGTGGACTAAACTGCAGAAAGCCAGAGTAGAGAAGGGAAAAGCCTAGTCCTGACGAAGACTAGCATCTTCAGGGTCTTGCAGCAAATAGAAGGGTACAGATAGATACATCATAATGTATAGTGTTTATAGTAATATCAACTTCATATCTCAAGTCACCAGTTCTAGTTGTACCGAAGTGGATACAACTCCGAGTGTCCGTTACCGTAGGACAGGCTATCGATAGAAGTTTTCTTCCCTGCAGGGGTGCACCAAGTTACCCACCACGCTCGCTTAACTCCGGCCGGACACACCATCAGGTCGTGCCCGCCCTCGGTCAAACAATACGACGCAACCCGACCGGAAACCGCCAGAGAGGATCGAGCACGCCGGACTAATCCTATGCCCCCGGGGGTCGGGGCCATCGCCCCGGACGCTCCGCACGTTGCGAGGCCGTTCGGTAGCAGACCTAGCAACCCCTTATACAAGCACGCAGTTGCATCCTAAGTCCAATCCGAACGGGCCGCTCAATCGCTGACGTCGTGACGACTCCGGCTGATGTATACGACGCAGAGCACCCACTCACACCCACGTGGTGGTTAGTGCTATCGGACCCGGAGGCCCCTCGGATCAAATATCCAAATCGCTTAGTGGATTGGGAGCGCGCGGTAACGAGCGTTGCCACCACACCGGTGGCCCCGACGTCCCGTCTCGAAGACTTGTGACAAGGACCTTACGGACCGGCCA
>LR738712.1:639546387-639580340 GCA_902687465.1 Secale cereale
TGATGTTGTCCCTGTATTATAGCTAGCTCGTTGTGGGTTACCGAGGGTGATTCCTCTTCCCACTTCCGACTTAGCTTTTGTCGTGCATCCGTTATTGTGATTACCGCCGAGGGTGATTCCTCCGGTACCACCTTATCGGGACTTGTCGTTTAGGGATCCAACGAGGGTGATTCCTCGGATTCCTCATCGGCATGAAAACCACACGGATGCCCTGGTTCACTGTACCGTGTTTAAAGACGTATCGATCCCCGAGGCCGGACGTCGCCAGGAACAAAGGCGTGCGGCCAGAGGTATCGTGCGTCTGATGACACTTTATGGTGACTACTACACATGTTGGATAGAGACGGGTTGACCCTGAGGGGTACCCGCGAGTGCCTTCGAGGCGTGAGCTGTGGAGTCGGGTGACCAGAGAGGGTACCCGCGAGATAACTACGAGGCGTGGCCGGTCTTTTCCAGTCCTTGTCACAAGTCCTCGAGACGGGACGACGGGGCCAACAGTATCGTAGGCTCTGCTCGTTACCGCGTGCTCCCAACACACTAAGCGACTTGGATATTTGATCCGAGGGGCCTCCGGGTCCGATAGCACTAACCACCACGTGGGTGTGAGTGGGTGCTCTGCGTCGTATACATCAGCCGGAGTCGCCACGACGTCAGCGATTGAGCGGCCCGTTCGGATTGGACTTAGGATGCAACTGCGCTTGTATAAGGGGTTGCTAGGTCTGCTACCGAACGGCCACGTAACGTGCAGGAGTGTCCGGGGCGATGGCCAAGACCCCCGGGGGCATAGGTTAGTCCGACGTGCTTGATCCTCTCTGGCGGTATCCGGTCGGGTTGCGTCGTATTGTTTAGCCGAGGGCGGGCACGACCTGATGGTGTGTCCGGCCGGAGTTAAGCGAGCGTGGTGGGTAACTTGGTGCACCCCTGCAGGGAAGAAACAATCTATCGATAGCCTGTCCTACGGTAACGGACACTCGGAGTTGTATCCACTTCGGTACAACTAGAACTGGTGACTTGAGATATGTGATATGAGATGTTGTTGCTGCAAACACTATATATTATTATGATGAAACTATTCTGTTTCCCTTCTAATTGCTGCAAGACCCTGAAGATGCTAGTCTTCGTCAGGACTAGGCTTTCCCCTCTCTACTCTGGCTTTCTGCAGTCTAGTCCACCCACATAAAGCCTCCTTTGAAAATAATGCATTGCTAGAATAGATCTGATGTAAGTCTTGCTGAGTACTTTGGATGAGTACTCACGGTTGCTTTGCTTCCTCTTTTGTCCTACCCACTTGATAAATCAGACGACGGAGCCATGGTGCCTGCAGCCCCCGTCGACGACTACTACTACCAGCCCGAGGCTGGCTACTACTACTACCCGGCCGGCGAGTACTACTGCGAGGAGCCGGCAGACGACGACCAGGAGTAGGATCGGAGGTCCCAGGCAGGAGGCCTGCGCCTTTTCGATCGTAGCTTTTATTTTGCCCCGCCTTTGTAAAAGGCCTATCTTCTACTGTGTTGTATCTGTACCCAGATACCTAACGCTTCCGCTGACTATGTGTATGACATCATGTTATGTATTCGAGCCCTCGAGGCCCCTGGCTTGTAATATATGACTTGTATGTATTATTTATGTTTTAGAGTTGTGCTGTGATTCCTTCACGTGAGTCCTTAGGCTTGATCGTGTGCATTTGCGTGTATGATTAGTGCATGATTAAGCCGGGGTCGTCACAGGTTGGTATCAGAGCCGACTGCCTGTAGGAACCCCCTTTCCAACTCCTTGGCCGAAGTCGAGTCTAGAGGTCCAAAAATGTTTTACTAACTTGGCTGTGTGGCTTATGGCCCACGTCGCCAATTGGGTGGTGTAGCATCTTTTATTCCTCATCTATACTCTGAGACTCTTATCTCTCGTCTATTCGGGTTAAGTTTTACTAACTCCATTAGGTTCTCGTTTCCACATCTACCCGGAGAGCTGGATATCAGTGCGATTTCTTGTCATTGATCTGAATAGTTTGATAATCATTCCTTTCCATTTGTTTGTTTAACCTTTCTTATCAAGTCCTGATGATAATTGACTTGACTAACCTGATTCTTCTTCTTTCAGATGAATCCTCTGTTTCCACCTCGCCCGGAGACTCAGCTTGTGCTTCGCACCTGGGCTCGAGATGCCCCTGGGTTTCCGGCCATTCTAGTCGCTCTCATGACCAGACTGGGCTACCGCTGGTACCCCGAGTACATGGTCTACGAGGAGTATCGCGAGTTCAACCAGGAGCAGTATTATGCTGAAGTTCGTATCTATGACCGGCAGGATGACTCAGACACTGAGCTGTACCGCTTTCGCGGTAGTGGCGTGACGGTTGCGATGGCAGTCCATGATGCTGCCTACGCTGCTGTCACACGTCTCCGAGGAGAGCACAGAGATAGCTTGGATGCCTCTGAGTTTCGGTACATTCCGTATGCACCTGCTGGAGATGAGACTGGATACTACTCAGCTATCTGCGCCCCGTACGAGAGTCGACATTATGACCCGCAGGTTCTGATTCAGCACACTCAGGCGCTGGATCGAACTGCTCGGGCCCTGGCGGTTGAGTTGTCCATCACTCGGACAGTTCTCTACCAGACGTTGACGCAGTTGATACCGGCTGTCCAAGCAGGGACGCTTCCTCAGTCTATCCTTTGCCCGCGCAGGATCAACACACCTCCAGGTGTCGAGTGGCCTGCGGTTGGAGGTCACACGCCAGTTCGTGGACCTCTGATTCCCGTCCGAGACCGGGTTCTGCATCAGAGTGCACATGGAGCTCAGGAACCTTCTGCGGTCGAGATCCGCCGTCCGCACTTGCAGCTACCCCGTTTCAGTTCCCTTCTCCGACGTTGATGTAGCCTTTGCTATGTCTCGTTGTGTACTTCCTTACCGCGGTCTGCGCGCCGCCTACTATGTCTAGTTTCTGCTTTTGCGCCGTTATGCTGCCCGTTTGTAACCGACGCTATGTACGAACCCGTATGTCATGATGTGTATGATGTTGTATTTATTGCACTTCCCTTATGTCGTGCATATTTACTACATTGTTGAATTCATGCAACGTGTATCCTTGTCGCTAAACCACCCCTGTTGGAATTATCAGGATGGCTGGTAACGGTGATCCACCTCCACCTCCGCCTCCGCCTCCGCCGCCAGAATATATGGCTGCTGTAATGCAGACCATGGAAATGCAGCGTCAGGTGCTGCAGGGTATGCTCAACCAGATACCCCAGATCAACGCCAATGCTCAGCATCAGCCAGCCGCTATCACTCTGCAAGAATTTCTGCGGCTCAATCCAACGGTATTTCGCAGTGCCGCCAACCCATTGGATGCCGATGATTGGCTGCGTGACATCTTCTTTGAGCTGGATTCTGCCGCCGTGTCCCCTGACAACTATGTCAAGTTTGCGACATATTTCCTGAAGGGTCCGGCGGCCCAGTGGTGGGACACGCACCGGAACACAGTGCCTGCTGGAACTGTCATCACCTGGGCAGACTTCAAGACTGCCTTCCGTGCTCGGTACATCCCGGAAGGGGTTATCGACCGCAAGCGTACGGAGTTCCGTAACCTGATTCAGGGCAACAAGTCAGTTGATGCCTATCAGCGGGAGTTTCTTGAACTGTCCCGCTATGCTGAGGAGGATATCGCTACTGACGCAAGACGCCAAGAGAAGTTCAGGCGCGGACTTCATCATGATATTCTGCTTGCTTTAGTGGCGCTGGACTTTCCGGACTTCGCCACTCTGGTGAACAAGGCCATTCAGGTTGAAACTGGACTCAAGCTACACAAGGATGCTCTTAAGCGCTCTCGCGAGTCGGGCTCATCTTCGGGCTCGTCTTCTCAGAAGCGCCGCATATGGATTCCTCAGAGCATGTATCGTCCCAACGCTCCAGTGTACAGGCCTTCTTATGCTGCACCTCGTCTGCCTCCTCCACCGCCAATGCAGTACAGGCCTGCTGTCCCAGCACCTCGAGCACCTGCGATTCGTCCAGAGAGTGGACTCTGCTTCAAGTGTGGCCGTCCGGGTCACCGTGCCAGAGACTGTCCGCAGGCTCAGGGTCAGCTGGCTCTTCCATCTGCTGGCCGTGGCGGTGGACGTGGAATTCCTCCGCAGCGCAACAATAATGTCAGGCCTTCGAATGCTCGTGGTGGTCAGCTTCACCACGTCAATCTGAGTGAAGACCCAGAGCAGCCAGCCACAGTGATGGGTACACTTCTTGTCAACTCAGTATTTGCTAATGTTTTGTTCGATACTGGTGCATCGGATTCTTTCATTTCTGAACCTTTTGCACTCAAGCATGAAATTGAATTTGACACACTGCACCAACCAGTAAAAATACAAACCTCCGCGGGTCCTTGCCGATCTAACCTCTTCTGTCCTCGAGTTAGTGTTGAGATAGAAGAAATGAAGTTTCAGGCAAACCCCATTGTCCTGAAATCCTGCGGCATCGACCTTATCCTAGGAATGGATTGGTTGGAGGCTCACGAGGCCCTAATTGATTGTGCCACCAAGACTGTACGTCTTCGGCACCCCTCGAATCAACTCGTGAATTGCCGCGCTCGTGTATCCCATAATGCCGAAGCTCAAATTTATGCCTTAAATACATTGAATGCTTCACCACTTGACGGGCTCGAGAACATACCAGTTGTATGTGATTTCCCGGATGTCTTCCCTGAAGAGCTTCCAGGAATACCCCCTGCTCGAGCCATCGAATTTGTTATTGACTTGAAGCCGGGTACTACTCCTATTGCGAAGCGTCCTTACAAGATGCCACCGCATCATCTCCTCGAGCTTAAGGAGGAAATCGACAAGTCTCCCAAGAAGGGCTTCATCCGCCCTAGTTCCTCTGCCTGGGGAGCACCGTCTCTTTTCGTCAAGAAGAAAGATGGTACGAATAGGCTGGTACAAGATTACCGACCTATCAACCAGGCAACCATCCAGAACAAATATCCACTTCCCCGGATCAATGACTTATATGATCAACTGGCTGGATCATCAGTGTTTTCTAAACTCGACTTGAGGTTGGGTTATCATCAGATCCGTGTTCGCGAAGAGGATATTCCAAAGACTGCATTTGTTACTCGCTATGGCTCGTATGAGTACACTGTCATGTCTTTCGGACTGACTAATGCTCCAGCTACCTTCTCCCGCCTGATGAATTATATATTCATGGATTACCTCGACAAGTTCGTCGTGGTATATCTAGATGATATTCTGGTATTCTCAAAGAACAAGGAAGAACACGCCGAACATCTTCGCCTTGTTCTGGAGAAGCTGCGAGAACATCAGCTTTATGCTAAGTTTTCCAAATGCGAGTTCTGGCTTTCTGAAGTAACCTACCTTGGACATGTGATTTCCAAGGATGGCATTGCCGTTAATCCGGAACGTGTTCAGGCTATTCTTGACTGGACTCCTCCGAAGAATGTCAAGCAAGTGAGAAGTTTTCTCGGCCTTGCAAGCTATTGCCGTCGCTTCGTCGAGAACTTTTCCAAGATCGCCAAGCCCCTGACTAATCTGCTTCACAAAGGCGTTAAGTTTGAGTGGACAGATAAATGCCAGGAAAGCTTTCAAGCTCTTAAGGACAAGCTCGTTTCTGCACCAGTGCTTGCTCCTCCAGATTCTCGCAAGGACTTCGTGATATATTGTGACGCCTCTCGTCAAGGCTTAGGCTGTGTCCTAATGCAAGAACGAAGAGTAGTTGCTTATGCATCGCGTCAACTACGTCCACATGAAGAAAATTATCCAGTGCATGATCTTGAACTTGCTGCAGTGATCTTTGCGCTGAAACTATGGCGACATTACCTTCTCGGTAACCGGTGTGAGATTTATACTGATCATCAAAGTTTGAAGTATTTATTCACTCAGCCGGATCTTAATCTCCGCCAACAGCGATGGTTGGAAACTATTTCTGAATATGACTGCGGTATTTCTTATACCCCTGGCAAGGCTAATGTGATGGCCGATGCCTTGAGTCGCAAGTCATACAGCACCAACCTCAAGGTTAAGCGAGCTCAACCTCGTCTTTATGAGGAATTGCGCAAGCTGAATCTGCATATCGTCCCACATGGTTCGCTCAATGACCTTGTGATACAGCCGGATCTTGAGAAGGCTGTCAAGGTGGCGCAAACCAAAGATGCTTTCGTTGATGTTATAAAACAGGAACTGCATCTTCCGAAATACAGGGATTTCTCAGTATCCGAAGATGGAACCTTGTATTTCCGAGGCCGCATTGTGGTAACTCGTTTCGACCTAATGACTGACAAGGTCATGAAGGAGGCACATGATACACCGCTGTCTATTCATCCTGGTAGTACCAAGATGTATCGTGATCTCCGCCAAAGGTACTGGTGGCCTAATATGAAGCGGGATATTGCCCGATATGTTGCTGAATGCGATGTCTGTCGTCGCGTGAAGGCAGAACATCAGAAGCCTGCTGGACTTCTGCAACCTCTTCCTATTCCGCTGTGGAAATGGGATAAGGTGCAGATGGATTTCATTACTGGATTTCCTAAGTCCCAGAAGGGTAACGATGCCATTCTTGTCGTCATCGACCAACTCTCAAAGGTTGCACACTTCTTGCCAGTCAAGGAGACTATCACTGCTAGCCAGTTAGCAGAATTGTATATCTCCAGGATCGTTTCACTCCACGGAATTCCGAAGGAGATCAGTTCGGACCGTGGCTCCCTGTTCACTTCCAAGTTCTGGGAAAGTTTTCAAGAAGCTTTGGGAACTCATATCCACTGGAGTTCCGCTTATCACCCCCAGTCCCAAGGTCAAGTTGAACGAGTCAATCAAGTGCTTGAAGATATGCTGCGAGCTTGTGTTATATCATTCGGTAAGAAATGGGAAGAATCCCTTCCATATGCCGAGTTCTCGTATAACAACAGCTATCAAGCAAGCTTGAAGATGGCTCCCTTTGAAGTTCTGTACGGACGTAAGTGTCGAACCCCTCTGAACTGGTCAGAAACTGGGGAACGACAAGTTATTGGTCCGGACATCATTCAACACGCCGAAGAGCTAGTCCGTATCGTGCGTGAAAATCTCAAGGCGGCTCAAGACCGTCAGAAGAGCAACTATGATCGCAAGCGATGGGGTCTGACTTATCATCCAGGTGATCAAGTTTATCTTCGTGTCACCCCTATGAAGGGCACGCACCGTTTCGGTATCAAGGGCAAGTTAGCTCCACGCTACATCGGCCCCTTTCCCGTGGTTGCTAGACGTGGATTCGTGGCTTACAAATTGCAATTGCCTCCGCAATTCTCTCATATCCACGATGTGTTCCATGTGTCGCAACTTCGCCGATCTTTCAAGGAGTCCCCGCATCGTGCTGTGGATCACGAGATGCTCGAACTTCAATACGATCTGTCTTATAAGGAGCATCCGATCCGCATCCTCGATCAAACTGAACGTCGGACCCGTCACAAGACGACCAAGTTCCTGAAAGTGCAGTGGTCAAATCATACTGAAGATGAAGCCACTTGGGAACGCGAGGAAAACCTTCGGGCGGAATACCCCGACCTCTTTCCTTCTACCTCCTAAATTCTCGGGACGAGAATTTCTTTTAGAGGAGGAGAATTTGTAACACCCCCTTGTATTAAGCACTGTGACACTCTGCTAAATATGCCATGTCATCATCATTAGCAATGCATAATCACAGTGGTTAAAACAATCACTTCAAAACTCCTCTGAAAATTCAAATTCAAATTCAAATGCAAAATGAAGTTGTTCCAAAATTTTTGGAAAAATGCCCATGTTGTTACAAATAATCCAAAACAATTGTTTCTGGTGAAAACAACATCACCATCTACTCAAATAATGGGCTAGGGCATTTAAACAGTGCTAAAACAGCACTAATAAATGCTTTTTCATTTTTGTAAAATTCAAAAATGATTCAAAGAGGCTCAAACCAATTTTTGGTGATGGGTAATATTGCAACCTCATTTTTGTGCCAACTCACAATTTCTCCAAACTTCATTTGAGGGCCCTACCTTCTTCTTTTCCCTCTGCTGTTGAAATAAAAGAAAAACAGTAAAATGAATAAAAGGAAAAGGCCAGAAGGGCCACTTACCTGCTGCTGGGCCGCACAGGCCCAGCCCACCACCACCTGCCCCCTTCCTCGTGTCGCCGCCTCCATGGCCGCGCGCGCCACCGCCGCTCGCAGCTCGCCACCGCTGCGGAGCAGGTGAGCTGAGGGGATAAGGGCGACGCCGAGCCCTCCCCCCTGGACGCCTCCTCCATTTCCACCCTCTCCCCTCGCTCGCTCTGCCTCCTCTTCCCCCCTCAGATCCGGCCACCGAACGCTCCCCGCCGCCGTTCGACCGCTGCCCTCGCGGCCACCGGCGCCGAGGGGCCTCGTCTCCGTGTCCAGCACGTGCGTGGGGCTCGACTACGCCGTCCCCGAGCCAAGTCCGAAGCCGGGAGCCTCTGCATCGACTGGACGCCGCCGCCCCTTTCCTCTCTGCCTCCGGCACAACTCCGGCGGTACCGAGCGCTGCAGCTACTAAACCCCGCAACGGCCTTACGTGCGTGCCGCAAGGTGAGCCGCCGTTCTTCCCCGTGCCATTTTGCTGCTCCGCCGTGCCTGTAGCGGCTGCTCCACTCGAGCCCGAACCCACCACCGCGTGAGCTCGTCGCCGGCCATGTTCCGGTGGCCGAACGCCCGCGCGAGCATGCCCGACGTGCTTGCCATCGCGCGTAGATGCCGTAGGGGCCCAGCCTCGTCCGTTTAGCTCACCGCAGCACTTCCCCCGACGAGCACCCGAGTACTCCTCCGCCACGGCTCAACGCCGGCGAAGATTCCGGCCATCTCCGGCCCGGAGACCACCGGCGTTGGATGCGCGACTCTTTGCTCGATCGAACGAGCCTACGCGCGGGTCGAATGGACCCCCGTAGCGCTTTTCCGACCATCTCCGGCGAGAAACCGCCGCGGAAATGGTCGCCGGAGCTTTCTCCGGTGGCCGGCCGGCGAGGCTGACCTGGGGCCACCCCCAGGGTCGCTGCCCGTGGGCCCCGGGGCCCCCGTTGACTGGGTTGACCAGTCAACGTGCTGACTGGGCAGCCCCAGCCGCTGACACGCGGGCCCCACCGCCCTGTTATTTAACTAAACGTTTTATAAATAAAAATATATTAATTAAGTTTAATTAGTCACTGACAGGTGGGGTCCAGTAGCTAAATAGGTTTAGTTTAGATTTAAAATAATCTTGTTTAATAACAGAGGCTGACATGTGGGTCCCACTGGACCCACAGGTCAGGTTTGACTGGTCAGCCGTCCTGTTGACTTGCTGATGCCAGCATGACATCTTGCTGATGTCATATTTCCTTTTTCTGTTAATTTAAACAAATCCAGAAAATCATTTAAACTTTGAAAAATCATATCTTTTAATCCGTAACTCCGATGAAAATAATTTATATATGAAAATTGATCAAAATTTCGATACGAATCTAGATACGCCCTCCGTATTCCCGTCAGATGCCCCTAGCTAGATGAACATGGAACTTTTGGCCTGTTTTCGATAAATGAATAGTGTTCAACTTTAATAAAATAAATCCAAACAATTTCTTAAAAATAACTAATATGACCTAGACATGTTTTTAGGCAACCCTACACTGCACGTTAGCTTAG
This sequence comes from Secale cereale, assembly GCA_902687465.1. Classification (NCBI taxonomy): domain Eukaryota; kingdom Viridiplantae; phylum Streptophyta; class Magnoliopsida; order Poales; family Poaceae; genus Secale; species Secale cereale. The sequence goes on from LR738712.1 coordinate 639,556,027, forward strand.
CACGCTCTGTGTTGCATATGCTTGTGTATTTATCTGTTTCTTCCCCCTCTTCTCTCTCGGTAGAGTCCGGTGCTGACGCAGATCCCGAGACCGACGCTGTCCCGGTGATTGGTTCCCCCTCCGACGATCTTGCTTTTGCCACCGAGCAACCAGGCAAGCAACCCCCCCCCTTGAGCATTTCCGATATCGCCTATGTCTATTCTCTCTTATTCTTGCATTAGAATTGCTGCTAATGCTACTGCTCCTATTACTGTTGCATAGCCTGTCTTTGCTAAACTGTTGATACCTGCATTTATTCATAAACTGCTTAGTATAGGTTGGGTAGCACTGCTTGGACCCGCACTCTCGTAGTTGCCTCGCATAGTACCCTTGCCTCGATCAACCAATCGAGCCCTTTCCCCTGACCTTCTTCACATCACCGCACATCCTCCCCTAATATGCTCGACTCCGCAGAGTTAACATCGGGTGACGAGGGTGATACCTCCGAACTCACTCCTGATGTTGTCCCTGTATTATAGCTAGCTCGTTGTGGGTTACCGAGGGTGATTCCTCTTCCCACTTCCGACTTAGCTTTTGTCGTGCATCCGTTATTGTGATTACCGCCGAGGGTGATTCCTCCGGTACCACCTTATCGGGACTTGTCGTTTAGGGATCCAACGAGGGTGATTCCTCGGATTCCTCATCGGCATGAAAACCACACGGATGCCCTGGTTCACTGTACCGTGTTTAAAGACGTATCGATCCCCGAGGCCGGACGTCGCCAGGAACAAAGGCGTGCGGCCAGAGGTATCGTGCGTCTGATGACACTTTATGGTGACTACTACACATGTTGGATAGAGACGGGTTGACCCTGAGGGGTACCCGCGAGTGCCTTCGAGGCGTGAGCTGTGGAGTCGGGTGACCAGAGAGGGTACCCGCGAGATAACTACGAGGCGTGGCCGGTCTTTTCCAGTCCTTGTCACAAGTCCTCGAGACGGGACGACGGGGCCAACAGTATCGTAGGCTCTGCTCGTTACCGCGCGCTCCCAACACACTAAGCGACTTGGATATTTGATCCGAGGGGCCTCCGGGTCCGATAGCACTAACCACCACGTGGGTGTGAGTGGGTGCTCTGCGTCGTATACATCAGCCGGAGTCGCCACGACGTCAGCGATTGAGCGGCCCGTTCGGATTGGACTTAGGATGCAACTGCGCTTGTATAAGGGGTTGCTAGGTCTGCTACCGAACGGCCACGTAACGTGCAGGAGTGTCCGGGGCGATGGCCAAGACCCCCGGGGGCATAGGTTAGTCCGACGTGCTTGATCCTCTCTGGCGGTATCCGGTCGGGTTGCGTCGTATTGTTTAGCCGAGGGCGGGCACGACCTGATGGTGTGTCCGGCCGGAGTTAAGCGAGCGTGGTGGGTAACTTGGTGCACCCCTGCAGGGAAGAAACAATCTATCGATAGCCTGTCCTACGGTAACGGACACTCGGAGTTGTATCCACTTCGGTACAACTAGAACTGGTGACTTGAGATATGTGATATGAGATGTTGTTGCTGCAAACACTATATATTATTATGATGAAACTATTCTGTTTCCCTTCTAATTGCTGCAAGACCCTGAAGATGCTAGTCTTCGTCAGGACTAGGCTTTCCCCTCTCTACTCTGGCTTTCTGCAGTCTAGTCCACCCACATAAAGCCTCCTTTGAAAATAATGCATTGCTAGAATAGATCTGATGTAAGTCTTGCTGAGTACTTTGGATGAGTACTCACGGTTGCTTTGCTTCCTCTTTTGTCCTACCCACTTGATAAATCAGACGACGGAGCCATGGTGCCTGCAGCCCCCGTCGACGACTACTACTACCAGCCCGAGGCTGGCTACTACTACTACCCGGCCGGCGAGTACTACTGCGAGGAGCCGGCGGACGACGACCAGGAGTAGGATCGGAGGTCCCAGGCAGGAGGCCTGCGCCTTTTCGATCGTAGCTTTTATTTTGCCCCGCCTTTGTAAAAGGCCTATCTTCTACTGTGTTGTATCTGTACCCAGATACCTAACGCTTCCGCTGACTATGTGTATGACATCATGTTATGTATTCGAGCCCTCGAGGCCCCTGGCTTGTAATATATGACTTGTATGTATTATTTATGTTTTAGAGTTGTGCTGTGATTCCTTCACGTGAGTCCTTAGGCTTGATCGTGTGCATTTGCGTGTATGATTAGTGCACGATTAAGCCGGGGTCGTCACAGCTGCGCGTTGCGGTGAGCTCAACGGAGTCGAGCTCGTGACCAAAAGGTCACCGGGGGCACGTCGGCGACGTGCAGAGGCGGAGGTGCGCTCGGGCGTGCGCCGTGTTAGGCGGTAGGGAGCTCGGGCGAGCGCGTGCGCATGCTCGTCGTGCTCCTGGAAGCACCAGGAGCACGGTGCTGTGCTCAGGTGACCAAGACAGCGCCGGTGGCCACGGTGGCGAGGCTTCCCGCGGCGGCGAGCTCACGGCTACGGTGACAACTAGCTACGGGCGACGACAGCAGCGCAAAACGACGGGGAGGAAGGAGGGGAGCTCACCGAGTGGCTACGTAAAGCCGTTGACGGCTTAGGAGCAGCAGCGAGTCGAGGTCGCCGGAATCACGCCGGAGTCAGAGGAGAAGGGGGCGGCTCCGTTCTGTGCTTGCAGTGCCTCCCGGCTCCACCTCAGGGCTCCAGGCGACGTGGCCGACCACGGCGAAGGCGATGGACAGCTCGACGGGGCGGAACGAGCTCGGTGGCCGCGAGAACGACGGCGGACGGCGGTGGTTCCGCTCGGTGGCTCTCGGATCTGGCGATAAGAGAGGGAGAGAGAGGAATGGAGGGAAGGAGCCCAGGGGGGAGGGCTCGGGGCCGATCTTATCCCCCCAGCCACCTGCTCCGTCGGCGTGGCGAGCTGTGGCCGGCGGAGGCGCTGTCGTCCATGGAGACGACGACACGGCGTGCGGGGCAGGTGAGGGAGATAGTAGATGGGCTGGGCCGGACCCTGTAGCTACGGGCCTTAGTGCACAGTAAGGCCTGAGGCCTTTTTCTATTTTTGCCTCTGTCTAAATAACAGAAAGGTTTAGCAATAATTCTTAGTAGCAAAAATCATATAGCAAAAATGTGGGACTTGGCCACATAATTACTATGGATTATTCTGCATTTTTAAAAAATGCTTTGGGCAGCACTTAAACATTTTGGGATTTACAAAAAATGTTTTGGGCAATTTTAATGCTGTTTTGGCATTGTTTTAAATGCTCTAGCCCAATCCAGGATGATGGTGATGTTGTTTTCACCAGAAACAATTGTTTTGGATTATTTGCAACAACATGGACATTTTTCCAAATTTTTTGGAGCAACTTCATTTTACCTTTGAATTTGAATTTGAATTTTCAGGGGCAAATTTGAGTTGCTTTGTTTAACCACTGTAATTAGCATTGCAAATGAACATGACATGGCATGATTATCATAATGTCACAGTGCTTAATACAAGGGGGTGTTACAGCCGACGGGGTTCAAGACCCGTGAAGTGGAAGTGCAATGTGTTGCAAGAAAGAGTAGAGCATGTGTAACGGACAGGCCCACTTGGGATAGAATGCCCTGCCGCCTCCCGTGCCTTACTCATCATTGGAGAAGTCCGCGACTTGTCCATCGCCGACGCTGGTGGACGTGAGGTTGATAATGGACGTGGAAGGTCCGTCACTGTCCAACTACCACATGCGCCCTCCAAAAATTGGACGGCGACGTTGGAGTTCTCGATCACCCGCGTCGCCAACGTGTGTGCGATCACGTCTGCATCCGACTGCGTTGGCTTTGCGTTGCGAGCGGTGCCATGAGCACGCGTGGGCTTGTAGACCGCCTACTTTTCCGCAACGAAGTTCGGGTTCGCCACGGCCACGTCCTCCTTGCTTGCGCGCTCGCCGTAGATTTGGCCCTCCGCCATCCGGTGCTGCTCGAGGAGGAACATGTTGTACCTCTATCTTGCGCATGCCGGAATGGCGACATAAAGGAGCCGGCGGCCATGACGGCGTCGTGGCTTGCCTGCTCCTGCTCCAAGGTCAAGCCAGTATGCACACACGCGGGTCCAGCGCTGTGTCATTGTCAGAGGCAGTAGGGTCATTGACGAAGTCCTCAGGTGAGCTGGACGGCATGCCATGCTCGATCTGCCGGGCGGTCACCTCGCGCTTATGCTCCGATGACACGATCTTTCACATCGTGCTAGAGCTTGCGGTCATGGTGGATGTGATGCAAGGAAGGAGGATATGAAGCGAAAGTGTTGTGTTGTGGAGTTTAGCAGGGTGTGACCGCTTTTAAATATCGGATTTTGGTGAGGTTAAGCATCCGGGTGCGTCAATGTGTGGCGCCGAAGTGGCCGACGAGCCTGCTTAATGGCCGCATACGGACGGACGAACGTTGAAAATGTGTGGTAGATATCTACCATGTTCCGTAGAGTAAACGTCTATGCGGCATTAAACATGCACGGACGACGGGGACGCGCGGGCGGTGCTATGCACGCCGCTTCAGTGCCAGTGCCAGTGAGCGACCACGTCCGTCCGTTCTGGTCCGGCATCATTGCGAAGCGGCCGCTCCACAATAACATGAATGCGGGCAACTGACGAGGAGAGGGAACGCACGCGGACGAGAGAGGAGGGTTTTGGGCGGGTCAGAGCAGGCGTGACAGCTATCCCCTTACTTTGTCTCCGCTTTGTGGGAAAGACATGTCCGTACCGGCCCGACAGATACAGAACTGCGTTGGACGGTAAAAACACGTTTGCACCGCACATCCTTACGGTTGTGGTCGTTTTAGAGATGGCCATTGCTTAAACTAGCATTATCTCTTAACATCCCATTGTTCAACAAATTTTATTCGGTTCCATGGGAGCGGAAGTCGCATCAAGTCATTTTCATGGGATTTCATTTGTTTACCGAAGAGCTCATGTGGGTTAGCCACGTTCCCCTAATCCGTGAATTGCGAAAGAATCTATGCCACAGTTGACCTCTATCCGTGCTTAACTAGCAGATGGGGCTGTTGCTTACGGACACTGCCGCGCCATGTTTTTGTACCACGGTCATGCTGATATGATCACCTTTGTGGTTGTACTACCGCACTACATATATCATGTCACGGGTCGCTGGATTTGAGACTCGAACTCAGTGGGATGCAACGTTGTACTGCCTGTAAAATGAACGATCAACTGCTCCCACTTCGGCGATATAGAAAATTTTCTTCGACACAGACATCGACCACTCGTGTCTAAAGTATGCATTCAAAGCAGTGCTGAGCTTTCTTAACTTTCTATCTTGATCTTTTCTTAAAACAAATACTCACTTTTTTTTTTCTAATGGAAAAACAAATACTCACTCCTCTCGTAATATAAGATGTTTTTTTAAAGAAGAATGATTCCTGACCTCTGCATATGGGAGATGCATACGGCCAATTTATTGATTATTTTCGAGGATCTTAAAAAGTAGAACAACAATATGCCTGAATCCGCCATCTTGGCAGCATCCGCCGCTACTGCTATCCAAATGATGAAGGGGTGCAAGCTGGGCCATATACCCAGACATCTCACCTAAGCCTAACATCTAAAGCCGGATGCCCCAACCGAGCCATCTGCCGGGTCCCAGGCGCAAACCGGTCCGACTCAATCACATGTGTCGTCGCCGCCATCTTCCACTGGTCCATCTTCAGAGCAAATTGAGGTAACAAGCTTGGCAGGTCCTTCGCCATTGACGCCACCACGACGACAGACGACGAGCTCCACCTACACGAGCCTTGGCAGGTCCTCCGCCATTGACACCACCACGACGCCGGCCGACGACCTCCACCTACGCGAGTCCATCTCCAAACAACTGACGTAAATCCATGCTAGGATAGGGCCGCACCACCGCCGTCGCCCACCACCCACAAGCGCCACCCAACCCCAAGGTTTCCAAAGCGGCGCCTTCAAGAAGGGAACGACGCCGTGAGCGCCGCCGCTGCCCAACAAAGTTAGGGCTTTCGCCCGGGAGACCTAGGGGAAGGTGAAGTGAGGAGATCTGTCCATACCAACGCCTCCAAGGAGGGGAACGGCGCCCTTAGGCGTCGCCGTCGGCGCGGCCGGTCATGGCCGGCCAGGGTTTTCGCCTGTACTAGATCTCCACCACCACCAGCGCCTCCTATACAGAACCGACGACCAAAAGGAAGCGCAGCCCGATCTGGCTGGCCCGCACGCCGAACAGGGAAGGAGGGGAGGCGCTAGATCGCACGCACCGACCGTCGTAGAAGCCGCCGCCGGCCGCCAACGACCACCGGATCCCGCCGCCCGCGCGGCCGGGATACCGAATCCACCGCCCGCACGGCTGCTCGCCGGAGCCTGCCGTGCCTCGCCAAAGGAGCCGCCACTCCAGATCCGGGACTCCCCACGCAGAGTCAGGGCAGCCGAGGCCCCGCCGCCACCATCCTTGACGCCCCGGGCTTGCCCGACGGCTGCCTCAGGCGGCGGTGAGGAGGTGGGGCGAGGTGAGGAGGGGGCCGCGGCGGCGTGGCTAGGGTTCCCCGCCGCCGCCGGGGGAGGCGAAGCGGGGGTCGCGGGAGGGGTTAGGGACGTTATGGAGGACCCAAAGGTTACTCTACCCTACCCGTGTAAGATGTTTTTTTAGGGAGTACTTTTTTTCTTGAGTTAAACCTGTCTTGCAGGCCCTCTTTCAGCACTCTTCTGAGCAATGACTAGACATAAGAAAACAGCATTATTGATTGACTTCCGAACCCAGCAAAAATGAAATGGTAATTTTTTGACAGGAAAATGAAATACTAGCTCGGAAAAAATAAAAGAGTGGACGGCGAGGAGACGAGGAAACGTGAGACCTAGGCAACGGTGTGGACGGCACGACGACGGGACGGACGAGTGAAACCCGGCTCCGCAAGGGCCGCAGCGGCTGCTTTTCCCCGTCTTTTAAGCACGAATTTCGAGAAAGAAACGGCCACAGCCCGACGCCCGTCGGTCTCTTCCGTTCCCACACTTCGCCACCCCAGCAGCAAAGCCACCACTCACCCTCGCCTCGCACCCCCATTCCCTCCTCCTCCTCCAACGCCGCCGCCGCCGCCGCATGAGCTTCCCTCCGGCCTAACCCCAAGCCCTAGCTCACCAGCACCCCCGCTGCGTCCACCGCCGCGCGCGGGCAGCGGCGGCGGACCCATGGATCCGTCCAATGCCAACGCCAGCGCTAATGCCAACGGGAAGACCTCGGCCGCCGCCAACGGCGACGTCGTCCTCATCATGCCGCCCGAGCAGCCGCAGCCGCAGCGCCCCACGCCGGCCGACGCGCCCAAAACCCCCCCAAACCCCGAGAAGCCGCCGCCGCCGACGCCGACCTCGGCCCCGCCGCGCTCGCATCTGCCGAACCCCGAGAAGCCGCCGCAGAGCCCCGCGCGCCCGCCCCTGCCCCCCGCCCAGGGCGCGCTGCTCCGCCGCCGCTCCTCGCTCTCCAAGCCCAAATCCCGCTTTGTGGAGCCGCCGACCCCTCCGGCCCCCTCCTCCCACCCGTCCCCGGCCCACCCGGCCTCCACCGCCCAGACTCCCCGCCCCGCCTCCACCCCGCAGACCCCGGGCGAGGGCGACGACGAGGACGACATCTTCCGCAAGGACGGCGCGCCGACCGCCGCCACCGCGGCCAAGTGCCGCCGCAGGGCCTGCATCTCGCTCGAGCTCGCCGTGTTCGTCCTCTTCCTCGCCCTGCTGGTCGTCAGCCTCGTGGCGCGCCCGCTCAAGGGCTATTTCGTGTGGGGGCTGGAGATCTGGAAGTGGTGCGTCATGGTCATCACCGTCTTCTCCGGCCACCTCGTCAGCCACTGGGTCATCGCCTTCGTCGTCTTCCTCATCGAGCGCAACTTCCTGCTCCGCAACAAGGTGCTCTACTTCGTCTTCGGGCTCAAGAACAGCGTGCAGGCCTGCCTCTGGATCGGTCTCGTGCTCATCGCCTGGTCTCAGCTCTTCGACCAGGAGCAGCTGGGCCGCACGGCCAAGACCGCCAGGATCCTCAACTACGTCTCCAGATTCCTCGCCTCCGTGCTCATCGCCTCAGTTATCTGGGTGGTCAAGACATTTATCATGAAGGCCATCGCGTCCACGTTCCACAGGAAGGCCTTCTTTGACCGGATCCAGGAGAGCCTGTTCCACCAGTACGTGCTCCAGACGCTGTCGGGCCCTCCATTGATGGAGCTAGCGGAGAACGTTGGGCGGGAGCCAAGTGGGCGGGTGAGCTTAAGCAGGGCCAAGGAGGATAAAGGAACGCCCAAGGTGATCGATGCCGTGAAACTGAGGAAGATGAAGCAGGAGAAGATCTCAGCTTGGACGATGAAAGGGCTCATCACGGCAATCCGAAGCTCAAGGCTTTCAACAATATCTCAAAGCATTGAGAGCTTTCACGAGTTTGATGAAACAGAACAAAAAGATAAGGAGATAAATAGTGAGTGGGAGGCAAAGGCAGCAGCCAATGCCATTTTCAAAAATGTCGCAAGGCCCGGCTACAAGTGAGGATCACGATTGCCCGTTCTTCTCTGGAAACATATTTCAGTATGTGCCATTGACCATTGTTCATCTGTGCAGGCACATTGAGGAGCTGGATTTGCTGAGATTTTTCAACAGGGAGGAGGCAGCCTTGGTCCTTCCGATGTTTGAAGGGGCATCAGAAACGGGGAAGATAAAAAGATCTGCTCTGAAAAATTGGGTGGTAATGGAAATTTTAAACTCAGTCACAATTTCCGCCTTAAGTATATTTCAGAAGTTATAAGGGGCCATTATCCTATGATGTAGATTGATTCAAGTGTTTCCTGTTTTGTGTTTCAGTTTGACTTCAGTTGCAGCAGTCGTAATCATGTATAGATTCTTTAGTGTGTAAACAAGTCTTATCTTTCCCTGGTATAAATCATTTAACTTCTTGAGAAAGGAAAGAATACATGCTGCTGCAAAACTGCAAAAGCTGCTGTATATGCTACATTTAGATGCTTCGACATTGATAAAGTTCTATATGTATATGGTAATTTTTTGTTTCCTTGCTTGATCATTATTTACTGCAGGTAAGCGCATACCTTGACCGCAAGTCACTAGCGCATTCTCTGAATGACACGAAAACTGCAGTTAGCCAACTTCACAGCCTCATCAGAATTCTAGTACTCATTATAATCATCATTATCACTCTGTTGTTGATGGGCATTGCCACGACCAAGATCCTTGTTGTCATCTCATCCCAGCTTCTAGTTGTGGTCTTCATATTTGGAAATGCCTGCAAGACTGTATTTGAGGCCCTCATATTCGTTTTCATCATGCATCCGTTTGATGTTGGGGACCGCTGTGTCATCGATGGAATACAGGTTACTTCTATACTACCCTGTTTTCAATTCCCCTTTTCACTGATCTGATGCTGACATGTATCTATATTGATAATAGATGGTTGTCGAAGAAATGAATATATTAACCACTGTTTTCCTGAAGAATGACAATGAGAAGGTATATTATCCAAACTCTGCGTTGTCCACAATGCCAATCAGCAACTTCTACCGAAGCCCTGACATGTATGACACCATTGACTTCGCTATTGATGTTAAAACATCAATGGAGAGCATTGCAGCTTTGAAATCCAGAATTAAAGGGTATTTATTCTTAAGCTTCTTCTGTATTTAATTTACTGCATCTTATTCTAGACATAGTTCTCTATCGCCAATCCATATAACTTATCTGACTTAACTGGAGACATGTGTACTCTTTCATATGTGTGAATACACAGGGGTTCATATCATGTGAATAGTTGATGAGTTATCCGTACTTGACTTCATTTTTATTTATTCCATACTTATCAATTGACGTGAATTCTTTGTGGTTTCAGGTACTTGGAGAGCAAACCTACACGGTGGCACCCGATCCACACGGTAAACCTGAAGGACATCCTGGACGTGAACAAGATCAACATGGCCCTGTGCGCCCAGCACACTATGAACTTCCAGAATATCCGGGAGAAGAGCATCAGGAGGTCCGAGCTTGTGATGGAGCTGAAGAGGATATTCGAGGAGATGTCCATCAGCTACCAACTTCTGCCTCAAAAGGTCGAGCTTAGCTATGTCGGCACAAACCCGCTGCCCGTGAACGTTTCTCAGGGCAGGTAGAGCGAGCGTGGGGAAGATTAACAACTGATGATCCCACGGTTCGATGCGATGCCACGGAGATTGACGACTGATGGCTAGTTTAGTTTTGCAGTTTGTACCGGAGCTTTTATCATCCTGTACATGCTTTGCGGGTTGCGTTTATCTGTACTGGATCACTGGATAATTATGTGTCAGCGTCAGCAACGTATGGGTTGAACTGAGAATTTGGAGCAAGTATTGTCGCTCATCGTTGGTCGTGATGGGGTAGGTTATGTATGGACTTGTTGTTACATCTCATCTTGTTATGACATTTGAGATCATTCGCCATTTCTGATGCTGAGCTTGAAAGAGCGACTCAAGAGTAAGTGCCTTTTGGTATTCTACAAGGACTGTGTCACGGAGGAACAGGACCGATAATTTTGAGTGATCTGTGTATGGCTCAGAAGTTTCTGAACTTTCAAGTCATGCCATTAGTTGTTAGATTTTCATGTAGGGCACAGCTAGAGCACGGCGTGTCATGTGCTCTGGTCTGCATCTGCGTCTGCTGGTTGCCTCGGCTGAAGGGAGTTGTGCTCGCTTCGTCATCGTCATGTGCGCGCTGAGTATGGTCTGCGCCTGCGGGCGCTGAACTTGGTGGATGCTATCTTGTCTCAGAACCTTTTGCTTTCTATATGCTTGTAGTCGTCGTTAGGTGGTCTACGGATCTGGATGTAATTTTTATTTCTGGTGTTCATTGTACTGCCATGATTGAAGATGAATAGATTGGAAGTTTTCTCGCAAAAAAAAAGTAGGTTCTTAATGTTTTTTTTCTCTCTCTCTATAATGAGAGAGCGAACACTTGCCCGAGTCCGATAGGTTTTCCGTTTCGTTGTCATATAAAATGGCAAAAACAATGTGGAAGAAAGTATTGCGCAGTTGACAACAATGTAGTTTCAAGTGCATCTTCTTTAACTCTACATCTGTGTGTTTTAGCTGTATTCTTCTCGTGCTTTAACTCTACCGAGTATTTATAGGTGATGAACAGTACCTCAAAAAGTGGTAAAATGTATTAAAAAAATTCTGATTTTTGTTGTGGATGTTCGTGTTAATGTCGCAAGCGTACTTGACAATTTTCATGAGAAACGGAGCAGTAGTGGTCCGTCGTTGAAAAAATATATTTAGGGTGACATTTTTTTTGGTAACATGTGGTGTTCAATTTATTTATTTTGCACATGCCAAAATGTTTAACCTTTTTGTCTAAAACTTTGTAGGTAGAATTTGGATGTGACTATGACAAATATTTGAGATTTTGTTTGACATTTCAAAAATCATTTTCCGCGTGCAGGAGCACGTGCTACCGGGAGCCAAATTGGATTTCCAGTAATTAATGATGCTATTTTCAACATCAATTTTGTAACTGTGTTTTTTATTCAACTGCATATAGCGTGTCTACATTGCACTCTTTCAGCTACATCTCGAATTTCAACTTTCAACTCACGTCATTACTGTGACTCTGTGAGTACGTACAGTTAAGAAAGCAAAGGTTTATTGCCGATTCGCGTCCAAACACAATCGAGACAAACACATAGCCAAGCCAGTTAAGCTGGTTAACAAGGCATGGAAGACAGTACTTGTGCATCAAGCATGCACTAGGGAACACAACAACGGCAGCAACATTATTCAGCTTCGCACTTGGCAGTACCAAACGCAGCCACGCGCCGGCCGGCCGGCTAGCCGACGACGGGGGTCCTGACGACGAGGCCCTGGGACTCCTTGGCGTCGAAGAAGACGCGAACGCGCTTGGCGTTGAAACCCTTGGGCACCTTCACGCCGTCGGGGAGGACCTCGATGGCGACGTCGGACCTGTCGTGGTTGATCTTCATCACCGCCGGCGTCGCCGGGATGCCCACCACCTCCGGCCACGACGTCCTCGTGGGGTCAGCGCCGGCCATCTCAGCCGAAGGATCGATCGGACGGTCAGTCAGTGAAAGGAGTGGTTGAATCTCGGAGATGGATGTGGTTCTGAACTTCTGATGGATGCTTGCTTATATACGAATGCGGCCCATGCCGCCCCTTGCCGGAGCACCTCGGATTTGTCACCCATTGCTAGCTCAGGAGCTACTTGTTTGGTTCCGTTGTATAAAACCAGAGGAGTTCGGCAAATGATATGCCCTGCCGGCGAATCTCTCTCCGACCCAGTCATTTCAGGCGACAAGGTCTCTTCCGGCCTTTTGATAACGGACTGTTTTTTTTTTGAGGGAAATGCCATCATGGCGGTTTATATTTCATGTGGAAACAGGGTTACATCGTTTGTGATTACATCAAGCAAAAAGTCCGGGGCCTCGTTCTGTCATACAATAGTTTGCGAGGGCTCCGACTTTGTAGCCAACAGATCAGCCGCCATATTGGCTTCCCGAGGGCAATGACAGAAACTAACAGAAGTAAGATTACGACATAAAAAAGTACACTCTTCGTAGATGGCTGCAGCAGGTCCTAAGGAGTTGCCACCGTCTTGCATTATCTGGATGACCTCCATGCAGTCCGCCCTGATCTCCACTTTGTTGCACCCGATACTGTTAGCCAGGACCAGCTCATCCTTAAGTCCTCGCGCCTCAGCCGTCGCTGCATCTTGGGCAAAAGGGATATTGCTTGTAGATGCCGCGATGAAGGACCCCGTGGAGTCTCGTATGATGGCACCAGTTCCTCCTGTACCACTGTCAACATCAAAAGAGGCGTCAACATTAAGGCAAACAAAACCCTCCTTTGGTCTAGTCCATCCATGCCTTCGTATCCTACCACCACCACTCTTCCTTGCCCTCAAGAAGTTTTTGGTCAAGGTAACAATGGCTTGGGCAGATCTTGCTGGCTCTTGGATAGACTCTCCATGAGTGAATCTCCGCCGCTCCCACCAGATATACCCAACGAAAAAAATAGCGCGCTATCTGAAATAGCGAGGCCCTTCTCCAAATGCTATACAAGTTATTGCGTGTATTTGCGTGCTATATTCAAAATAGCGTTTTGAAAAAAATGTCAAATATATCATAGAAATTAAGGATTTCAACGTCTAAAATTTTGTCTATGAGCTATACATGAATATCGCTGGTGTACACATTATGACATTAGATGCACTTAAGAGAATTCTTCTTGTTTTCGTCCAGAAAGATGCAATATTTTCATCCTAGATGGGCCTATTGTTGCGTTGCATTGGTCCGATGTCCGATGGCCTGCTATGGGCTGAGTGTCGTCCATGTTTCTATCGCTCCACACTAAAAACGCTAAAACGTTTTTGTGTTTAGCACCGTTATAGCACGCTATAACGTGAATAGCGGCATAGCGTGTAAAATGGGTAAAATATAACGTGACACCCTCAAATATGCTATAGCGAAGTTTAAACGCCGAAATAGCGCGCTATTTGTTTCGTTGGATATACCAGACAGCCACGGCCACCAGCTCCTTCATGGGGATGTCAGGGAGCGACGGCACCATTTCCTTTGGCATTAACAGCAAGTCGCCCAGGGTTGAGGAGCCCTCCAACTCATTCTCCGACAGCTCGTTTATGGTATGGAGTAGTCCTAGTTTTGCCCATATCTGTTGAACTCTATTACATCTGAAAAAGGAGTGGCGGATGCTCTCACAGTCCGTAGCACATATCGGGCAGTCCGAGGTTGTTATCATATGTCGATTGGCGAGTACCCCCCTGCAAGGGATTGCGCCGTACAAAGCTCTCCAGAAGTGCACTTTAATCTTTCCCGGTAGTTTAAGCTTCCATAGGGTGCGCCAAACTGGACTAGTACTTGAAGACAATATGGTGTTTGTTTGTCTCAACTTTCGTCCATGTTGGTGATCCCACTCCATGTGATAAGCGGTCCTAACCGAGAAAATGCCCGTTTTATTATAATGCCATGAAACAAAATCCTCCATCATTCCTGTTGCTAGGGGAATATTCAAGATCCTATTTGCATCAATAGGCCAGAGCACCTGTCGTATGAGATCTTCATCCCAGCATCTGTTCTCCATATCAATAAGTTCAGAAACACGTGTGAGCACAATGTTACCTCTACGAGTCATCACCTTCCTGCTTGGGCTACTAGGAACCCAAGGATCGTCCCATATATTGATTTGAGTACCATCTCCAACTCTCCAAATGTGGCCCTTCTTGAAGGTCTGAATCCCACTCCAGAGGCTCTGCCAGGTGAAAGAACTCCCTTTCTTAAGTGTGCAGTTTAATAGGTCACCATCTGGATAATATTTTTCTCTCAAAACTCTCGCACAAAGTGACTCAGGCTCTGCAAGCAGTCTCCAGCATTGTTTGGCTAGGAGGGCCAGATTAAAGGAGTGTACATCTCTAAAACCCATGCCACCCATGCTCTTGGGTACACACATCTTCCACCATGCAAACCAGTGCATGTGTTTCTTCGTATCCTCATCTCCCCACCAAAACTGGGACATGGCAGTAGTTATGGCGTTGCAAATTTGTTTTGGAAGTTTAAACACAAGCATTGCGTATGATGGGATAGCTTGGATCACAGCCTTCAGCAATACTTCTTTCCCTCCAAACGAAAGCATCCTCTCCTTCCATCCTCTCAACTTAGCCAGGATACGATCCACAATATGCTGAAAACAGTCTGTTCGGTCTAGACCAACAATTGGTGGCAGACCCAGGTATTTGTCAGAGATCGCCTCCGCCATTATATTTAGGATTGAGCACACCTCTACTCGAACCTCCGTCGTGGTGCAAGGGCCGAAAAAGATGCTTGATTTTGCCTCGCTCACCAGTTGGCCCGAGGCAGCACAGTAGTCATCGAGGGCTCGGCGAAGACTCGTGGCATTTGTTGCATCTGCACGCATCAGAATAAGCGAATCATCCGCAAACAGGAGATGTGAGACTGCCGGGGCGTCCTTACAGACACGAACCCCCATCAAGTTACCGGCCTCCTCCTCATGAGTGAGCAGACTAGAGAGTCCTTCCGCACAGAGTAGAAATAAGTAGGGAGACAGCGGATCGCCTTGTCGAAGGCCTCTGGATGGAGTAAAAAACTGGGTTAGAGAATTATTGAAACGGACTTGGTATTTAACTGACCTGACACATTCCATGATGAGTGCAACCCAGTCCGCAGCAAATCCCATCTTGAGCATGATCCTTTCAAGGAACACCCACTCCACCCTGTCATAGGCCTTATGCATGTCCAGTTTCACCGCACATAACCCAAACTTCCCGGTCTTCTTCCTCTTGATAGCATGATAAGACTCAAAAGCAACCAGGAAGTTGTCAGTGATCAATCGCCCAGGGACAAAGGCACTTTGATTTAGCGAGATAATCTCTGGTAGCAGATATTTTAGCCTATTGGTTAACAGTTTCGAGATCACCTTGTATACCACGTTACATAGGCTAATAGGCCGAAATTGTGTGATGACTTCCGGGTTTTCCACCTTTGGTATAAGGACAATTGTGGTGTTGTTCCAACCATCCGGAATCTTCCTGTTGTTCACTGCCAACAGAACTTCATCAATTAAGTCCTCTCCAATGATATGCCAGAATCTCTTGTAAAATACTGCATGAAGACCATCCGGTCCCGGCGCCTTCAGGTCCCCTATATTGTACATGCTTCTTTTCACTTCCTCCCTAGTATAAGGTTTCATCAGTTCAACATTCATCTCTGGGGAAACTCTAGCTTTTACCTTGTCCAACACCGCTTGGTCCGGGTCTTGTACTTCCGAGGAGAAGAGTCCCTCAAAGTAACTCGCCACATGATTCCTTAGCTGGTCCTCCTCCTCTATCCATTCCCCTGACTCTCCCTTTAGCTTTTTATAAAGTTTTTCTTGCGTCTTCCCATCGCTGCTCTATGGAAAAAGTCCGTGTTTTGATCGCCACGGCAAAGCCAATCAACACGACCTCTCTGCATCCAGTAAACCTCCTCTTGTTCAAGTAAATTTTCAATCTGGATATGTAGTTGATGCTGTCTAGTGATTGCTTCGTCCGTCAGAGGCCCCGACAGAACATCATTCAGTTCCTTTTGTAACTTCCTCAGCCTTGTTCTGGGTCCCTTGAGTGTTTCTTTATCCCATGTATGCAGCGCGGCATGTATATCACCAGTAACTTGCGAGTATGGCATCACTCCACTAGCCTTGGCTCGGTCCCATGCTGCTTGGACAATAACCTCAATATCCTCCTCAGCCCACCATCTAGCTTCGAACTTCCTTGGCCCTGTCGGACCCCTTGGTTGCAGGCCATGCTGGAAATCCGTGTCAATCAAGATTGGGCGGTGGTCCGATTTGTTAAACGGCTCGTTTGACACCCCATAAGAAGGAAATAGGTCTGCCCACGTGCCATTGGAGACTGCTCTATCCAGTCGTTCTCGTATGTGTCCCCTTCTCCAAGTGAAAATATCCCCCGAGAAGCCCAGGTCATCCAGCCCACAGTCGCTCAACGCAGCACTAAACCCCCGCATACAGTGTTGGGGCCGTACCGCCCCTCCTTCCTTTTCATGCGCGTGCATGATTTCATTGAAGTCCCCTGCTACTAGCCACGGTAAAGCAACCATAGTCTGAAGCTCTCTCAAGTACTCCCAAGACAGGTGTTTCGGTCGCTGCTCGGTTCGCCGTAGAATCCCGTGAACCGCCATCCCGCAGGAGTTGTCTCCTTGATTCGAATATCAATGAAGTTCGCTCGAGTTTCTCGTGAAGAGACCCCGAGGTTTGCATTCCAAAACATGATCAGTCCACCACTTCTTCCATCACTTTCAGAAACTTCCATTTCATCAAAACCTAATCGCCTTTTCAGTTTTCCTGCCTTAGCTTTATCCAGGTGTGTTTCAGACAGGAACAACACATCTGGTTTTAATCGCTCTTGGATCCCCAAGAGCGCTCGAACTGCCGCGGGTTTACGCATCCCGTGGCAGTTCCATGATAGGATTTTCATTGCGATCGGTCGAGCCCCTTCTCGGAGCTCGCCGATAAGTTGTGGCTGGCATCCATCACAGCCAAGTTCTCCTTCTTCGACCTTTTCGAATCATGCGAGGAAGTTTCCCCATCATCATCATCTACTCTCTCCGTGGATAGGTCCCTCCTGGAGTGAAGTACCATCGCAGTTGACATATCACCCAGGGGTTCAGTTATTGGAACTCCATCCATTGTAGCCGGGTCTGCACTTTTGTTGTCAAAAACCAGCCTTTTCCTACCAGAGGTTTTGTCCTCAGCCACCCCCCGTATGGATTTAATGGGGCTCGTGCCTGTATCCTTCAGATCATCGTCATCCGAAACGTTGGATCTTCCCCGATCACCTGTGTGAACCCTGTCCTTCCTCCAGTCCTGGGGTCCTTGGCCTGTTTGCCTCTTTTCTCCTGGGCGTGATGCGAGTATGAACTCGCCCCATTCCATGGTCCTCGGATCATGTTTCCCATTGCCATGTTCTAAGTGGGTATGGCCCATGAGGCCACATACATAGCAGAATACAGGCATCTTTTCATACAAGACCGAATAGTAGACCTTCTTCTTATCTTTTGTAATCGATACATATCGCATCAGGGGCTCATGGATGTCTAGCTTGACTCTAACCCTCACGATTCTTCCGTCTCCCCATCTAGGGTTTAGCATTACCTTCTCCACAATACCAACCTTCTTTGCCAACGCTCTCACGACCGTTTCCTTCCTGAACAGTGGGGGGAGGTCGACAATCTGTATCCATACTGCAAGCTTATCTAGCACCACTTCATCATACCTAGTATATCCATCATATTTCTCAATGAGCACTCCATGATCACGGAACAGCCAGGGGCCCTCTTCTGTGACCCTCTTCCAATCTCCCATGCAGTTTACTGTTAACGAGAATAGATTCTCACCCAGGGGTTTGAAGTTAACTCCCTGTGCCAAGCTCCATGCAAGTCGCATCGTCTCGTAGAAAGAGCTCCTACTGTAGGGCTTGTTTGTGTGCACCGTAGCCAGCGCCATGAACTCCGCTTCCTCGATCTCTTCTGCGAACTCCTGATCAAAGTCCAGGTCGTCCTCTTCACGGTCCTGCAGGTTGAGCCTCCCGATCATCTCCTCGACCCCGATCGGCTTCCCCCCGAGGCCGCACTCCCCGCCGATGATTGCGATCCGCTTGCCGCCATGGTCAAACCCTAGCGATCTTCGTCCTTCAGCCGCCGCCAAAACCCTAGCAAACCGAGGCAGGATCCAAGGCCGGGTGGATAGAGAGCCTATCCCCTTTATCAGCCCGAGACCTACGCCGGGAAGGTTTAGGAGTGTTGGTAGAGTCCCGATCCGCCTCACGGTGTCGCCACCGGAGGTATCTAAAACCCTAGACGAGAGCCGCCAAGGGAGGTTAACAGACTGTTTTTTTAGAATTTCTTTTGAGAACTTTTTGAGAATATGATAACGGACTGGTAGCCCATTCTTATTTCCATGTGGGCCTTAAAATGAACTGAAAGGAAATAGTGTAGCCTTTTCTGCCCTTCTATGAAAGCCCATTACTTCATGAAGTACTAAGGCATAAGGAAATGTTTTTTTCTTATTCTTTTTTTTGCGAGTCAACGTTCTTTGCATTAACTCAAACATAGTGTACGGGATTACATTCTCAATCTACAATATCTCGGACCACTTCCGGAGCAGACCCAAGCCAAACCACCGTTCGGCGTTGTGTTCTCCCAAAATTAGCCAGAGAATGACTAGCAAAATTACAACAACGACGAGAATGAGTAATGCAAGAGCTTCTTTCCTCCATAGTACTGATGATCTCCTTCACGATGAACACATACTTTGACTTGTTGCTAGAGCCTGCAATTATCATCTGGTCTGCTTGTAGACAATCTGGTTCTATATCAATAGGAAGCATGCTCCACTGAATTGCCAGAGAAACCCCCTCTCTTAGAGCTAGCACTTTAGCTTCAAGAACATCATTACACCCATAAATATGTCTACAGGAGTTAAAGATTATAGACCCCTCATGATCCCTCAATATCATTTCACATCCTGCCTCCTCTCCCAACACTGAAGCATCGGTATTTAATTTCACCCGGCCTAAAACCGGCTTCACCCATACTGCATCTGCAACCGCATCTGACTGGAGTATTGAGTGGCTCTTCTTGAAACCTAGATTCAGTATCGCCTTGCCCTTGATCGGATCATCACTAGGGTTGTTATTAATTGCATAAAAAGAAGACAGGTAACTGGACAGGAACCGGATAGATACTTCCATTGGGGGCGGCTTTTTGGAGTGCACCAACTCGTTTCGAACAAACCAAATCCTCCAAAACAGCATCATCACAAAAGCTCTGCCTTCCTCATTTATTTCAGCTAAGAGGTGGATGAACCAGCCAGGCCCTACATGTTTTAGCATGGACCTGAGAGGGAGGTCCCACACCTTTGCCATCAATTTCCATAAGATCACCGCATGATTGCAGGAGCAGAAGACATGGAACGAGTCCTCCTCCTCCCTGCCGCACACCGGGCATAAAGGCGACACTTCCAACTTGCGTTTAATTTTGCTGGTCCAATTCGCTAAGGAATCAGTAGCTAATCTCCATGCGAAGCTCTGAACTTTTGGGGGTACCAGACTTTTCCATATGTGTTTCCAACTTGCTCTCGTACCATCCGGAGAAGAGCTTGTAGAATGCTCCTGATGGTTTGAAACTTCATCACTAGCAAGTTTATACACACTACGGACAAAAAAAATACCACTTCTTTCAGGCGCCCAAGCTAGAAAATCTTCCCCAAATCCAGGGGACGGACGAATTTACAATATCTCGACAATATCCACCGGGAGAAAGTAGTGCTGTAGCTTCTCCAAGTCCCAGTTGCCACGGAGACCCATAAGCTCCGAGACCCACTTAAGGCGACATCTACCCTGCATAGATATCAGTCCACCTGTGGGTTCACGTGCCACCCAACGATCCCGCCATATCTGGACTTTCTGACCAGTGCCAATCCTCCATACCATGCCTTTTTTCAAGAGTTCTAGGCCATGGGTGATCGCTTGCCACGTAGGTGAAGGATTTTCAGAGAATACATTATCCAATAACTGCCCATTGGGAAAGTATTTCGCTTTTAGTAGTCTAGCACATAACGAGTTCGGATACTCAAGAATTCTCCAGGCTTGGCGAGCCAGCAAAGCTTGATTAAAAATGCGAAAATCTTTGAAGCCTAAACCCCCTTGCTTCTTAAGCCGCGTAACTTTATTCCAAGCATACCAGTGGGTCTTTCTTTTGCCTTTCTCCGCACCCCAAATGTAATGGCGGATCATGCGATTTAAGTCATCATCCATAGGGAGTTTAAACACGCTCATGATGTACGTCGGGATGGACTGAGCAACAACCCTAATGAATACTTCCTTGCCAGCTTGCGTGGGGTGTCCATCATACGCAAACAACCGCTCTGACATTTTTATCTGTAGATTCTAGAATTTCCCTTTTGACATTCTGCCATCAGGAGTGGGTAGGCCCAAATACTTCTCAAAACCACTTGAAGTGATTTGCAGCAGATTTTTTACAACTTCCATCGTATCACTAGGGCAGGAATTCCCGAACAACATAGAGCATTTTGTGGGATTCGGGAGCTGCCCAGTAGCAACTGCATAATTATCTAGTATGCTCCCAACGAGAGTAGCTTCTTCAGCATTTGCTTTAAAGAACAAGAGTGTGTCGTCAGCGAATAAGAGATGAGATATACCCGGGGCTCTCCTTGTGATTTTTATTGGTGATAACTTTCCATCCTCAATGCTCTTATTGATAAGTGCAGAGAGGCCATCAGCAACAAAAAGGAACAAATAAGGGGACAGTGGATCACCTTGCCGAAGACCACGCGACGGTGCAAACGAATCCAAGATAGCTCCATTGTATTTTACAGAGTATCTCACTGAGGTCACACATGTCATTATACAGTCAACCCAACGGCGAGCGAAGCCAAGATTTTGCATCATCTGCTTGAGGTAATTCCAGTCCACTCGATCATAAGCCTTTGATAGATCTACTTTGTAAGCGCAGAAACTCTTTGTAGGGTCCTTTTCCTGTTTTATGTGGTGAATACATTCAAAAGCCACAAAGATGTTATCAGTGATCATCCGCCCAGGAATGAAAGCACTCTGGGACGGAGAAATTATATCCTCCAAAGCGGGTCTCAATCGATTCACCAAACATTTCGACACCACTTTGTAAACAACATTGCACAAACTAATTGGTCGAAAGTCAATAATCTTCACCGGGTTATCCACTTTCGGTATCATAACGATAATAGTATCATTTATATGCGAGGGCATGCTGCAAGTGCGAAAACACTTTTTAACTGCAGCAATTATACTTTCCTTCATAGTCGCCCAAATTCTTTGGAAGAACCGTGCCGGAAAGCCATCAGGGCCCAGCGCCTTCATAGGACCAATCTGAAAAGGGCGTGGGATATCTCTTGATCAGAGAAGTTAACACATAATCTATCATTAGCCTCTTCTGAAACCACGACACTGAACAACTCTGTAATAGGGGAGGGATCAAGCAAGGGGTAAGCTTTGAAAATATTTCAAAATAAGCAGAAGCCGCCGCCCCCATCTCTTTTACCCTCATATGGACATTACCGAAAGCATCCTGTAGCTTCTTAACCCGGTTCTTTCGGGCTCTCCAAATAGCTCTTGCATGAAAGAATCTTGTGTTGCGATCACCCTCTTTCAACCAATCGACACGGGAGCGCTGCAACCACATCATTTCTTCTCAATATAGAAGTTCATTAAGCCTATCAGTAACTTTCTGAATCTCACATCTGTCCGCATTCATAAGCATTAGTTCCTAAAGCTGTGTTCTAGATTTGTCTATCTCTTTTGTTACCCTTCCAAATTTTTCTTTGCTCCAAGAATAAAGATTACACATCGTGGATCTGAAGGCAGCATGGACATCACCCATGCACCTTTTTTGTCCAGCTTCTTCCCAAGCACGCGCGATTATTTCTTGAAGTGCCGGGTCTCTCTCCCACATCACTTCATACTGTCTAAACTTCTTTTTCACATGCAAGTCCACATACTTATCACAGCTTACATGCAGCGCCACATGGTCCTACGTAGGGGAGATCAGGTGCCGGACAATTGGGTGCTCAAAATAATTGCGCCAGCTAGGGGACGCAACCACCCGATCTAGTCGTACTTTCACATTACCATTCCCGCTTCTTTTGTTATCATAGGTATGGGGAACTCCCGAGAAACCCAAGTCTGCAAGTTCACATAATTCAAGTAAGTCTCGAAAGGCTTGCATCTATGCTTCGGATCTAGGTGACAAAGAGAAGTGCTCAAAATCCCACAAGCACTCATTGAAATCTCCTACCACAAGCCATGGAAAACTAGACTGGATACTTAGATCAGTAAGGAGAGTCCACACATTGTGTCTATCCTCGACTCTTGGCTCTCCATATACACAGGTTAGATGCCAAGTCGCCTCATCTAGCCCCAACTTAACATGCACATCAATGCATCTCTGCCTTGCAAACACAACCTTCACCTCAATCGTTTCATGCGAGTACAAAGCCAAACCATCACTGTTGCCAATGCTATCAACTCCATCAAAACCCTTCAAGCCTAAATTTGAGCGACGTTTCTTCATTTTATCCTTGGGCTGCCTTGTTTCACACAAAAATACAAGAACGGGGGAATGCGACTTGACGAAAGTCGCTACTTCTTGAACTGTCCGAGTATTCCCCCCACCCCGGCAGTTCCAACTAAGTAGATTCATTGGGACCGGCGGTCCTACAGCACAGAGGCCGCCTCAAAAGTCATATATGTATCCACCTCTTCAATTCCTTCACCTTGTCTTCTTCTCTTGACAATAGGGTCCTTGCCTGGGGTTGTGCTAGGAGGTAACGTACCCCCCGAATTTGCCTCGTCCCCGCCATTCTCTAGCATTAGCACTGTGTTAGACACTTTCCCTAGCAGATTTGGCACTACTTGGCCGCGGATATTAACAGAGCCATCCTCCCTAACTAGTCTCTTACGGACCCCTTTGCCATCCTCGCCCGCAGATGGGTCATACAAATTCGACGAGCCTACCATCCGAGGACCCTCCCCATGTCCACGTCCTCCTGGAGGTTCAGACCTCCGTCCTCTTCCTCCTTTTCCTCCATGACCTCCCGTTCTTCTTCCTCGGACAAAGCCCGTAGGGGCACTTCCTCTTCCACCAGAACTAGCGTGACCACCTCCTCTACCACCCCTTGAGCCACTGCCCTCAGATTCATTATTCCAGTCTAACCAATCTCCCCAGTCACAAGATTCAGGGGCATGAATACCATCGCCACATTCCTCCACCACGTGTCCCATGCATCCGCAGAAGAAGCAAAAGTCTGGAAGTTTCTCATAGCACACCGGGTATTTCTTTCTTTCCTTCAAAGTTATAGGGACAAATCTGACTAGTGGGGTGTTCACGTTCACAAAAACCCTTACCCGTAGATAGTTTGAGGGATTGATTTTTTCCTTCATTAACCACTACAGTAATGGGCGGTTCTCCAACCTTCTTTGCCACTTTTTCTGCCAATTCCTTCTTTCTTGTGAGTCCATCCAGCAGCCCTTTGATTCTAGCCCACAATGGATACATATTCAGGGCATATTCAGTAACATTAGTGAAACCATCATACTCTACTAGCACCACCGGATCCCATCGGAACTACCAGGGTCCCCCCATCCATTATTCGTTTCCAGCCCCCCAAACAGTGACATTGAGCCAAAAACAAATTTGGCCCCTTTATGTTAAAGGTAACCCCTTGAGCACACGACCATGCATTCCTCATCGAGTTTAATAGAGCTGCATGACTAAACGGCCTCATCGTATGAACCCTAAACAGGGCCAGCCAACGAACATCTCTTATCAGATCTTCAACCTCCCCGGACAAGTCCAGGTCTTCTTCTTCCTCTCCGTGCAAATTCAAGCCCTCAAACGCATCCTCCAGATCCGGATCTGGGCCATAGTGATCCCAATTCCCCTCCTCGCACGCTTCTCTAGCTACCTAATACGTCTGCAACGTATCTACTTTTCCAAACCCTTTTGCCCTTGTTTTGGACTCTAACTTGCATGATTTGAATGGAACTAACCCGGACTGACACTGTTTTCAGCAGAATTGCCATGGTGTTGTTTTTGTGCAGAAATAAAAAGTTCTCGGAATGACATGAAAATCCACGGAGAATTATTTTGGAAAATATAAAAAAATACCCGCGGAAAGATCCAGACCAGGGGGCCCACACCCTGTCCACGAGGGTGGGGGGGGGGGGGGGGGGGG
>LR738712.1:639585906-639645301 GCA_902687465.1 Secale cereale
CTGCTGGGCCGAGGCCCAGTTGAGGGGGGTGGTTTCTTTTTTTCCCTTTTGTTTTTCTGTTTTGTTTTCTTATTTTATTTACCTTTTGTTTAGTGTTTTCTTATAGTTATCTTATATTTTTTTATCTTAGCAAAACACCAAAAATGGCACCTAATTTGATGTTACCAAATGTGTCACTGCCACATTAAGTTGGTACTCAAACTAAATTAGTTTCCTATTTAACTAATATTTAAAAGCATTTAAATAATAGTTTTCGCTACTGTTTTACTCACCCAATAGTATTCAAACATTTAATGAAGGAGTGGTTTCTCCACCATATCTACTTATGATTTATTTGACACAACTTGAACATTTTAGTTTTGACATTTGAAATCTTTCATCGTTTGACTTTATTTTGAATTTTGAATTCGAACGGAGTTGGATAACGCGAGATTACAACAGTGTCTTCGGTGACGTGGCATCATTAGTAGTGTTTACTGTAGCATGATTACCCGGGCGTCACAATTTTCTGGCACCGTTGCCGGGGAGCATAGCTATATTCTTTAAGTCACTTGGGATTTATATCTGTTGATCACTATGAAGAATTTGAAGGACTCAAAAACCAAGATCTTACCCTCAACTACGAGGGGAGGTAAGGAACTGCCATCTAGCTCTGCACTTGATTCACCATCTGTTATGGGTAAATTTGCGACACCTACTCATGCTATTGAATCTGATATGTCATATGTTCTTGATGATGCCACTTCTGCTATGTATGATGAAACTACTTCTATGCTTGATAATACTGTGCCACTAGGTGAATTTCTAGATGAACAAATTGCTAAGGTTAGGGAGAATGCAAATATTGAAACTGATAATATTTATGAAAGTGATGATGAAGCTTCTCCCAATAGATATGTATTGCATGTTGTTCCTGAGGGTTATGTTATGGATGAAGAAACTGCTAGAGACTTTCTTGCTTGCAACGATAGATATGATCTTAAGAAATTATTAGCTAAGTTGAAAGAAAAGTCCTTGAATGCTAGAATGAAACATGACCCTGCTTTTGCTACTTACCTATCTTTGTTACTGATAAGGATTATGAATTCTCTGTTGATCCTGAGTTAATTACTTTGGTTGAATCTGATCCTTTCCATGGCTATGAGTCTGAAACTGTTGCGGCACATCTTACTAAGTTGAATGATATAGCCACCCTGTTCACCAATGATGAAAAGATTAGTTACTACTATATCCTTAAGTTGTTTCCTTACTCGTTAAAGGGTGATGCTAAGACTTGGTTTAATTATCTTGATCCCAGTTGTGTGCGTAGTCCCCAAGATATGATGTATTACTTCTCTGCTAAATATTTTCCCGCTCATAAGAAACAAGCTGCCTTACAGGAAATTTATAACTTTTTTGCAAATTGAAGAAGAGAGTTGCCCACAAGCTTCGGGGAGGCTTCTCCAATTACTTAATGCTTTGCCTGATCATCCTCTTGAGAGGAACGATATACTTGATGTCTTTTACAATGGACTAACCGATGCTTCCAGAGACCACCTGGATAGTTGTGCTGGTTGTGTTTTTAGGGAAAGAATAGTTGATCAAGCTGAATTACTATTGAATAATATGCTGGCCAATGAAAATAATTGGACACTTCCTGAACCAGCCCCTAAGCCAACTCCGAAGAAAAGAGGTGTTCTATTTCTCAGCGCTGAAGATATGCAAGAGGCAAATAAATCTATGAAAGAAAAATGTATTAAAGTTGAAGATGTTAAGAATTTACCACCTATTGAAGAAATACATGGTCTTGATAACCCGACACATGTAGTAAAGGTAAATTCTCTTTTTAGATTTGATGAAGGTGATATTCCTCGTTATAAGTCTGCTAGCCAATGCTTAGATGAGTTTGACAATTTTATTGTGAAGCAAGAAAACTTCAATGCTTATGTTGGTAGACAATTACAACACAATGCTTATATGATTGAATGCTTGAGTGATTATCTGTCTAGAGTTAAAGGTGAATGGAAACACATTAGTAAACATGCTTCCATGGTTACCACTCAAGTAGAACAAGTACTTAAGGCTCAGAATGATTTGCTCAATGAACTAAATAGTAAGAATAATGATAATGCCATTAGAGTTGTGACTAGAGGTGGCAGAATGACTCAGGAACCTATGTATCATGAAGGCCATCCTAAGAGAATTGAGCAAGATTCTCATAGAGCTAATTTAGATGCACCTAGTTCCTCTAAGAAGAAGAAAAAGAAAAATGATAGAACTTTGCATGCTTCTAGTAAACCTGTAGCTGACACACCTGAGAATCCCAATGATATCTCCATTTATGATGCTGAGACACAATCTGGTAATGAACATGAACCTGGTGATAATATCAGTGATGATGTTCATGATGATGCTCAACCTAGCATTGATAATGATGTAGAGATTGAACCTGCTGTTGATCTTGATAACCCACAATCAAAGAATCAACGTTATGATAAGAGAGACTTTATTGCTAGGAAGCACGGTAGGGAAAGAGAACAATGGGTTCAGAAACCCATGCCTTTTCCTCCGAAACCATCCAATAAAAATGATGATGAGGATTTTGAGCGCTTTGCTGAAATGATTAGACCTATCTTATTGCGTATGCGTTTGACTGATGTGCTTAAAACAAATCCTTATGCTAAGTATATGAAAGACATTATTACCAATAAAAGAAAGATACATGAGGTAGAAATTTCCACCATGCTTGCCAACTACAATTTTAAGGGTGGAATACCTAAGAAACTAGGGGATCCAGGAGTACCCACTATACCTTGCTCCATTAAAGGAAAGTATGTTAAAACTGCTTTATGTGATCTTGGAGCCGGTGTTAGTGTTATGCCTCTCTCTTTATATCGTAGACTTGACTCGAGTAAATTGACACCTACTGAAATATCTTTGCAAATGGCTGATAAATCAACTGCTATACCTGTCGGTATTTGTGAGGATGTGCCTGTTGTAGTTGCAAATGTTACTATTCTAACGGACTTTGTTATCCTTGATATTCCCGAGGATGATAGTATGTCTATTATCCTTGGTAGACCCTTTTTGAATACTGCAGGGGCTGTTATTGATTGCAACAAAGGCAATGTCACTTTTCATGTCAATGGTAATGAGCATACGGTACACTTTCCGAGGAAACAACCTCAGGTCCATAGTATCAATTATATTGGAAAAATTTCAACTATTACTATTAGAGGTTTTGAATTTCCTCTTCCTACTGTCAAGAAGGCATATGATATTCTTATTGTTGGGGACATACATATCCCCATTGAGGTAACCTAGTGTTATTCGAAAATTCTCCGGTTTCATGTTATTCGGAAAGAGTTTATTAACAAGATCTAATCAACCTTGTTAATGGATTCCTTTTGATGAGCATGGGATAGGTGAATCTAGATAACACAAACTTATGCATCCCCCTTTTACTTTCTATTAATTAGGATAAATAAAGCAAAAATAGTATTTTCTGTCTGTTTCTAGACTTATCCATGCAATAAAAAATACCCCGAAAATAAAAGTTCTCCAAATGCCCTGAAAATTAAATATGTTTTTTTCTAGAATATTTGAGAACATATGGCACAGAAAACACCACGAGGGGAGCCAGCACCTGGCCACGAGGGTCCAGGGCGCCCCACCCTCACAGGGCACGCCCCCTGCCTCGTGGGCCCCACGTGGCCCCCTCCACTTATTCCTGCACCCATACCCTTCTTCTTCCTCCCAAAAAAAATCACCAACCAGCTCAAGCACGAGTTCTAGCTCATCTCGCTGCCATTTTTGATCTCCTTGCGCAAAGCACCATTCACCAAACTGTTTGGGGAGATTGTTCCTTGGTATGTGACTCCTCCATTGGTCCAATTAGTTTTTGTTCTAGTGCTTTATTTATTGCAAATTTTTGCTGCTGTGGTGACCTTGTTCTTGAGCTTGCATGTCAAATTTCTTTGGTCCCAAGTAGTTCTAATGCATGATATAGCCCCTAGGCACTTGTAGGAGTTGTTGCTATCAATCTTGTTGAGGTTGGTTAACTTTTACTTTGAGTCACTAAAAATTTCAGAAAATGCATAGGAAACTCTTCCAAGGTGGTTCTTCAAGGAAGCAAGAATCGAGGCTCACATTTCGTGAGCCGGACGACGAACTACCGAGGGAAGCGGAAGTGCGGCCTTGCGAATGCCCGTTAGATGACTTTATGGATCAGGTTGGCATCAAGGAGGAATTTTACGCATATGTGCGCAACGCTGACCTCGAGGGCTACATACAGGATAAGTGCCCTCAATACCGCGGCTTAACTGATACCTTTGTGAGAAGGTTTAAATTTTCATCTTCACGTAATTCTCACACTGTCCTGTTTGACCTTTATGATAAATCTTACGCCATGGACTTAGAGGATTTTAATGATGCTTCTAAACTCCCTCAGTGGGGCAGTATGGGTGGCCCTCGCAAATATGAATTTAGAGATTTCCTTGCTAGTATCACCGTGGGGGAATCTAGAGAAATCACACAGGCTACCATAGGGAGCATTCATTTTCCTGCTATTCATTACTTTGCTCTCTTTATTGGTAGATGCATAAACGGTAAAGATGAGGCTTGCCACATGTGTGTCCCTGATCTTAGTGTTCTCAAGAGTGCTGTATTAGGTGATAGACAATATAACTTGGGAGCCATTGTTGCACGTAGGCTACATCATAATGGTTTGCAAGGAGATTTATTTGGTGGGATTTATGCCACTCGCATAGCCCGCCATCTTGGTGTGCCTGTCCATGAAAATGATGAACCTTTACCGCTTGCTCATTTGGATTACCATGCTATGACTAGTCACCGGTTTATAGAGAGGGATGAACAATCCCTCAAATATAGACTAATCTTTAACATGCGTCATGCCGTCCCTATTATTCTTCCGGCCCCTACTTTGTTTGAAATTCAGGCAAAAGAGAGATACACTATAACCAGGGAGGAGGCAAATGAGTATTATAATATGACGGAAGCAGCCCGCCTCCAAGCTGCAGCTCAGCAGGCAGTAGCTGCTGCATCTCAGTACAACCCCAACTACGATTTTGGATATCCGTCAGGCCAATACTGGCCATAGACCAACTTAGGCTAAAAAGCCTAAGCTTGGGGGAGTACGTGTTTCTCACCGACTTTACATTCATGTTCACACACTTATTCTAGTAGTCGGTGCTCACACTCTTTCATTGTACCATCCATGTTTAGTTTCAATTCTTGTTCTTAGTCTTTTTCTTGTGTGTCAGAAAAACCTTAAGAAAAACAAAAAATATTAGTGGTAGCTTCTAGCTAGTTTACTTTCCTTGTAGTAGTAGTAATTAAAAGAAACCCCAAAAAGATTTCTCGTTCTTCTTTTGTTTGTTGGGAGCTTTCCCGTGTAAATAGTTTATTTTCTTTTCTTTGGGGGTTAAGAGTAGAAGACCATGATTGAAAATGCTTAGTGGCTCTCATATGCTTTATTGTTGATTTAACCTTGAACCATATTACCTTGTCTTCTCTCTTGTATTAAATGCTCGCAGATTCCAGCTTAGTCCAATGCACGTGCACTATTATTATTATCCACACCACTCAGTCGTGCGAGTGAAAGGCAATAAGGATGATATATGATGAACTAATTGAGATAAGAAAAGTTGGTATGAACTCGACCTCTCTTGTTTTTTATAAATATGATAGTTCATCATTCCCGATTCAGCTTGTTATGAATAAAACATGATTGCAATGACAATTAGAGATCATAGCTGCTTATGCCATGCTTAATTAGCTGAGAGTTTATAATGGTCTACCTTGCGTGCCAACATGATATTAAATTGGTTGTGATGTGGTATGACGGGGTGCTACTTCTCGAGCTTGCGTTGTATTCCCTCGAAGAGGAAAGGGTGATACAGCATAGTAGCGTAAGTATTTCCCTTAGTTTTTGAGAACCAAGGTATCAATCGAGTAGGAGACCACGCACGAGTCCCTCGCACCTGCACAAGCAAATAAGAACTTCACATCCAACGCGATAAGGGGTTGTCAATCCCTTTACGTTCGCTTACGAAAGTGAGATCTGATAGTTTGATATTTTTGGTATTTTTGGATATAAGAACAGAAAATAAAAGCGGAAAAGTAAAGTAGATTGTAGATTGATATGTTGAGAGTAGACCCGGGGGCCATAGCGTTCTCTAGTGGCTTCTCTCATGATATCGATATTCTACGGCGGGTAAAAAATTACTGTCGAGCAATTGATAGAAAAGCGAATAATTATGAGACTATCTAGGCATGATCATTATATATAGGCATCACGTCCGAGACAAGTAGACCGAAACGATTCTGCATCTACTACTATTACTCCACACATCGACCGCTATCCATCATGCATCTAGAGTATTAAGTTCATAAGAATGGAGTAACGCCTTAAGCAAGATGACATGATGTAGATGGATAAACTCAAACATAGTGATATAAAACCCATCTTTTTATCCTCGATGGCAACAATACAATATGTGCCTTGCTGCCCCTACTGTCACTGGGAAAGGACACCGCAAGATTGAACCCAAAGCCAAGCACTTCTCCCATTGTAAGAACTATAGATCTAGTAGGCCAAACCAAACCAATATTTCGAAGAGACTTGCAAGGATATTATAATCATACATAAAGAGTTTAGAAAAGAACAAAATATTTCTCATACATAATCTTGATCATAAACCCACAATTCATCGGATCTCGAAAAACACACCGCAAAAAGAGATTACATCGAATAGATCTCCTAGAAGACCGAGGAGAACTTGGTATTGAGATCGAAAGAGAGAAAAGAAGCCATCTAGATACTAGCTATGGACCCGAAGGTTTGTGGTAAACTACTCACAACTCATGGTGAGGTGATGATGATGATGTAGAAGCACTCCGTGGAAAATCCCCCTCCGGCGGAGCTCCGAAACAGGCCCCAAGATGGGATCTCACGGGAACAGAAGGTTGCGACGGTGGAACTAGGGTTTTCTCTGTTGTTCTAATAGTTTCGGAGTATGTAGGTATATATAGGAGGAAGGAAGGCACCGGGGGCCAGACGAGGTGCCCACGAGGCAGGGGGCGCGCCCTATAGGGGGGACGCGCCCCCACCCTCGTGGACGCCACATCAGCCCTACTCCGTGGTTCTCAAGTCTCCCGTGCGTATTTTGCTCCAAAAATATCTCTCCCGAAGGTTTCATTCCGTTTGGACTCCGTTTGATATTCCTTTTCTGTAAAACCCTAAAACCGGCAAAAAACAGCAATCTGGACTGGGCCTTTGGGTTAGTAGGTTAGTCCCAAAAATAATATAAAAGTTTATAACAAAGCCCATTAAACATCCAAAACATCATAAATAATAGCATGGAACATTCAAAAATTATAGATACGTTGGAGATGTATCAAGCATCCCCAAGCTTAATTCCTGCTCGTCCTCGAGTAGGTAAATGATAAAAACAGAATTTTTGATGTGGAATGCTAACCAACATAGTTTTTCAATGTAATTCTCTTAATTGTGGCATGAATGTTCAGATCTGAAAGATTCAAGACATAAGTCTATATTGACATAAGAAGTAATAATACTTCAAGCATACTAACAAAGCAATCATGTCTTCTCAAAATACTATGGCTAAAGAAAGTTATCCCTACAAAATCATATAGTCTGGCTATGCTCCCTCTTCATCACACAAAATATTCATATCATGCACAACCCCGATTTCAGCCAAGCACTTGTTTTCATACTCTATTCTTTCAAACCTTTGAACTTTCACGCAATACATGAGTGTGAGCCATGGACATAGCACTATGTGGAATAGAGAGGTGGTTGTGGAGAATACAAAAAGGAGGGAGATAGTCTCACATCGACTAGGCATATCAACGGGCTATGGATATGCCCATCAATAGATATCAATGTGAGTGAGTAGGGATTGCCATGCAACGGATGCACTAGAGCTAAAAATGTATGAAGGATCAACAAAAGAAACTAAGTGGGTGTGCATCCAACTTGCTTGCTCATGAAGACCTAGGGCATTTGAGGAAGCCCATCGTTGGAATATACAAGCCAAGTTCTATAATGAAAATTCCCACTAGTATATGAAAGTGACTAAACATGAGACTCTCTATCATGAAGAACATGGTGCTACCTTGAAGCACAAGTGTGGAAAAAGATAGTAACAATTGTCCCTTTTTCTTTTCTTTTTCTCTTTTTGGGCCTTTCTTTTTTTCTTTGGCCTACCCCCTTTTTTGGAGGGGCTTTATTGATTTAGCCTTTCCTCACATGGGACAATGCTCTAATAATGATGATAATCACACTTTCCTTGAATTACAACTCGATATTACAACTCGACACTAGAACAAAGTATGACCTATACGAATGCCTCCGGTGGTGTACCGGGATGTGCAATGAATCAAGAGTGACATGCATGAAAAATTATGCTTGGTGGCTTTGCCACAAATACAATGTCAACTACATGATCATGCATGGCAATATGACAATACGAAGCGTGTCATATGAACGGAACGGTGGAAAGTTGCACGGCAATATATCTCGGAATGGCTATGGAAATGCCATGATAGGTAGGTATGGTGGCTGTTTTGAGGAAGGATATATAGTGGGTGTATGGTACCGGCGAAAGTTGCGCGGTACAAGAGAGGCTAGCAATGGTGGAAGGGTGAGAGTGCGTATAATCGATGGACTCAACATTAGTCATAAGAACTCATATACTTATTGCAAAAATTTATGAGTCATCAAAACAAAGCAATCAACGCATGCTCCTAGAGGGGAGGTTGGTAGGAGTTAACCATCGAGCGCCTCCGACCTCCACACAAAGGTTGACACTCTACAAATACCTCATGCTCTAACTTCGTCACATAGCGGTTCACCATACGTGCATGCTACGGGAATCACTAACTTTAACACAAGCATTTCTCAACTTCATAATAACCCCACTAGCATGACTCTAATATCACTATCCTCATATCTCAAAACAATTATCAAGTATCCAACTTCTCATCATATTCAATGCACTTAGTGTGAAAGTTTTTACTACATTGATATTGGATGTCTATCATGTGAAGGCTAGTTTTATAGCCAAAGCACATTACCATGCCGTTTTAATAGACTCTCAAATGGATATAAATGAAGCATGAGAGATTAACAATGTCTACAAAATATAATCACCACCGTGCTCTAAAAGATATAAGTGAAGCACTAGTGTTCTATCAATTCATAGGCCATATTTAACTCTCTCAAATAGGTGTGTCCAGCAAGGATAATTGTGGCAAACTAACAAGCAAAGACTCAAATTATACAAGACGCTCCAAGTAAAACACATATCATGTGGTGAATAAAAATATAGCTCCGAGTATAGTTACCGATGGATGAAGACGAAAGAGGGGATGCCTTCCGGGGGCATCCCCAAGCTTAGGCTCTTGGTTGTCCTTGAATTTTACCTTAGGGTACCTTGGGCATCCCCAAGCTTAGGCTCTTGCCACTCTTTGTTCCATAGTCCATCAAAGCAATACTCAAAACTTGAAAACTTCACAACACAAAACTTAGACAAAAATCTCGTGAGCTCCGTTAGTATAAGAAAGCAAACCACTACTCAAAGGTACTGCAATGAATTCATTCTTTGTTTATATTGGTATTAAACCTACTGTATTCCAACTTCTGTATGGATCATATCCTCCAATACTACTCATAGATGCATTGAAATAAGCAAACAACACACGAAAAACAGAATCTGTCGAAAAGAAAACAGTCTGTAGTAATTTGTAACTTTCGCATACTTCTGTAACTCCAAAAAAATTGAATTAAATTGGTAAACGTGAGGAATTTGTCTACTAATCATCTGCAAAAAGAATCAACTAAATAGCACACTCCGGTAAAATCTGGTGACCATTCTAGCGAGCGCTAACGATTCTGTTTTTTTCACAACAAGATCATGTAAACTTCACACAAGTCTTCCCAAAGGTTCTACTTGGCACAAACACTAATTAAAACACAAAACCACATCTAAACATAAGCTAGATTAAATATTTATTCCTAAACAGAAGCAAAAACAAAAAAATAAATATAAAATTGGGTTGCCTCCCAACAAGCGATATCGTTTTAGCCCCTAGCTAGGCACGATACATGGATAGATCTAGGGAATGCCATCTTTGGAAGGCAATCCATAAGTGGCTCTCATAATAGATTCATATGGTAATTTGATTTTCTTTCTAGGAAAGTGTTCCATGCCTTTCCTTAACGGAAATTGGAATCTAATATTTCCTCCTTCATATCAATAATTGCACCAATCGTGTAAGGAAAGGTCTACCAAGAATAATAGGACATGAAGGATTGCAATCTATATCAAGAACAATGAAATCTACGGGCACATAATTCCTATTGGCAACAATAAGAACATCATTAATCCTTCCCATAGGTTTCTTAATAGTAGAGTCCGCAAGATGCAAATTTAAAGAACAATCATCAAGCTCATGGAACCCTAGCAAATCACACAAAGTTTTTGAGATAGTGGAGACACTTGCACCCAAATCACACAAAGCAAAGCATTCATGATCTTTAATTTTTATTTTAATAGTAGGTTCCCATTTTTCATATAGCTTTCTAGGGATAAAAACTTCTAACTCAAGTTTTTCTTCATAAGATTGCATCAAAGCATCAACTGTGTGTTTGGTGAAAGCTTTATTTTGACTATAAGCATGCGGAGAGTTTAGTACGGATTGCAACAAGGAAATACAATCAATCAAAGAGCAATTATCATAATTGAATCCCTTGAAATCCAAAGTAGTGGGTTCATCACTATGCAAAGTTTTAATCTCTTCACTCCCACTTTTAACAATTTTAGCATCAAGATCTAAAAACTCCGAATCATTGGGACACCTTAAAGTACACTCATCTCCAATCCTATCTTTATCAAGATTCATACTAGAAAACAAGGATCTAATAGGAGACACATCAATAACTTTCATATCTTCATCTTTATTTTCATGCTCTTTCGGTTTAGCAGTGTTTATCCGAAATTTGGGCTATTAAGTTCTCAAGACGGGCAAACTGAGATTTCAAACCATAAAATTCCTTAGACATATCACCAAGGTCTTTATTCATATAATCCATAAATGTTTTCTGTTCTTTAAGCTCGCTTCTGAAAAAATCATTGTGCTCAAATTGTATAGTCATAGAATGTCTAACATTGTTTTCAATCTCCTCCAGCCTCTTGAGGTGAGGGTCAACACCGATAGGGAGAGCCATAGTGACAAGCAGGCAATCCAACACACACAAGCAAACAAGAAGCAAGCGAACGATAAACACACGACAGAGAAAGGGCGAATAAAACGACAAGGGTGAAGTGGGGGAGAGGAAAACGAGAGGCAAAAATGTAATGCGAAGGGTAAGGATTTGTGATAGCTACTTGGTATATGACTTTTGCGTAAGCCTCCCCAGCAACGGCGCCAGAAATTCTTCTTGCTATTTCTCGAGCTTGTGTTGTATTCCCTCGAAGAGGAAAGGGTGATGCAGCACAGTAGCGTAAGTATTTCCCTCAGTTTTTGAGAACCAAGGTATCAATTCAGTAGGAGACCTGATGTCTACTACACGCTTCTATTCCTGTAGACAGTGTTGGGCCTCCAAGAGCAGAGGTTTGTAGGACAGCAGCAAATTTCCCTTAAGTGAGTAACCCAAGGTTTATCAAACTCAGGGAAGTGGAGGTTGAACGTACCCCTTTCAAGCAACCCTGCAATCAAGATATAAGAAGTCTCTTGTGTCCCCAACACACCTAATACACTTGTCAGATGTATAGGTGCACTAGTTCGGCGAAGAGATGTTAAATGGCAAGTGATATGGATGGCAAAAGATGTATTTGTAAATCTGAAATAAAAATGGCAGCAAGCAAACATGTAACAAAACTGAAAGTAAACGGTGTTCGATTGATGAAAACAAGGCCTAGGGATCATACTTTCACTAGTGGCAACTCCCAACAACATTTACATAATCTAATCACATGATATTTCCCATAAAACATGCAATGGAGATGCACCCGGAGTTCATTCCTTTGTGGTCAAGAGAGGACGAGAATTATGTAGGGCTACAAAAGCACACCTCAAAGTTCGTAGTTCTCAATCTATGGATTTCCCAATGTCACCGCGGCCATCCAAAGAGAGTACCACAATCACCACAACATATCTCAAGGATAGTCAAAGACAAGCACCAAGAGACTCTCAATCTTCAATCAACACACAAAAGAGGAAATCACCCATGAAAATATTCTTCTAATCCATGTCCAATAGATCGCTGTCACCTTGGTCTCGGGTATTATACTAGATAAAGACAAGTGAGTACATAAATCCAATACATAGAGGAAGGGGAAATATCATGGGATCACCCTAGATTAACATAGCCTATGATCACAACGAAGATCACATCATGGGAGAGAGAGATAACCACATAGCTACACGTACAAGCCCTCAGCCCCGGAGGAGACTACTCACACATGGACATGGTGAGGAGGAGCTTGATGGTGGTGTTGCTGGAGAGGTGCAGCCCCGCGAGGAGGAGGCGGCCGGCGGCAGCCCTCCGGGGCGGCGGCGGCCCTAGGGGGCAGCGGCTCCTTGGCCCCCCTTCTTCCTTGTGGATGGTGCTGCAATGGTGCTGGTCCTCCCCTTCAAGACGGCGGCTTGGGAGGAGGAAAATTCGTGACCCTTGGTGACCTAGGTTTCCTCTCTTTATATAGACTCTCAGATTCCCGTCATCAGATTTTGGGCTTCAGTAAAACGGGCTTTTCTCGGCCGTCCGGACTCCGATTTGGACGAATTTTATATCCAGAAGTATCCTCTAGAAATTCCCCACAACTTTCGCAACTAGGCTTTTTCCGTTTGACGTCGTCTTCGTGCCGGAACGTGACCATCTTCTAAAAACGTTCTCAGACAGATTTCAGGAAAGTCAAAGTCTTACTCCAATACGACTCCTTTTGCGTTTTTGTCAATTTCCAAGTAATTCCTACACAATAAAGTGTAAAACAAGAACATTGTGCACTTTTGCAACCATTAGTATGTTAGTCCAATAAATGCTTAAAAATATATAAAAACTTTGATAGAAACATGAGACAATGATGCAAAACAAGCATGGCACAAGCAAAAATTATGGATATGTTTGGGACGTATCAACATCCCCAAGCTTAATTCCTACTCGTCCTCGAGTAGGTAGAATGATAACATAGATAATTTCTGAGGTGACATGCTACTAACACAATCTTGATCAAGTAATATAGTAAAACACATGAACTGAAATAAAGTGAACCAAAACAATTGTCTATAGTTGAAAGCAAGTAAACAATGAATAACCAAGTAAATCATCTAAGTAAATTCCTTTCATGAATAATAAATTTGAAGACATGAAACTATGAAGTTTAGCACAACTGTTAGCCCCAAAGGAGTTCTCTCATCAAAAGCATTCTAGTTAACACAAAAGGAAGATAAAGTTTCAGCAATGCTTTCCACTTTTCAACATTTTATCTCATGGATAAGTTCAATGCACAAGGATTATATATAACTAAGCAGGAATTTTGAACATAATCAACTTGAACCCAGGGTTAACACTAGATGCTTGCTTATGGTGGAGGAAGAAGATTAGAACATAGGAAAACTGACTCAACATTTAAAAGTAAAAGATAGGCCCTTCGCAGAGGGAAGCAGGGATTACTCGTGTGCTAGAGCTTTTTATTTTTGAAAACATAGAGATATAAAAGCAAATTTGAGAGATGTATGCTTATGTCAACGAATGGTAATAAACAATGCACTACTACTCATGCCAAACAGAACTTAAGAGCGGCTCCCATAGAGGAATGATAACACTCCCCTTTCTCCTTTGTTTATCACTAGCCAAAGTTTGTCTGGTTTCTCAGGTACGATGTGTGAAGGAGGTTTTTGATATTGATATCGATGACATGTAAAGTGGGCTGGGCATACCCTTTTGCCAGCTCTTTTTGCAAAATTAAGGACATGCACATTATTCATGCACGTCAGGGGTCGTTCTGTCCAACACAAGTAATAATGAACTATCTACCACTTCCTCATGAGCTAAAACAGAGACACAAATAAGGATAAATTTTGAAGGTTTTAAAGGTAGCACATGAGCAATTTACTTGTAATGGCTATTAAATACCATGCATATAGGTAGGTATGGTGGACACATATGGCAAAATTTTGGCTATGGAATTTGGATGCACGAGCAGCATTCCCGCTCAGTACAGAGTTTTTGGTTTAGCAAGTTTTTAGCAAGCACATGTTAACCGGTACAAGAGAATTATAACATCCTTTCAGCATAATTATAAGACTTCTACACTGTCTTCCTTGTCAACCAACTTACTTCTAAAGAGAAAACAAGAACTTTAAAACTACCAATGGTGAAAAACTAAACAATTGCAAACTTCAAAGGTATTTCTTCACTAAATAAGACTTTATTAAATGATCTACATGTTTAGGCATCACTACTTAATTTCTCAAAACAATTGATAGGGATCAAGTTACTCAATGATCTTCAAAACTACGCAAGCTTTTTATTCTTTGCACCACGGCCACACTTGGCATTTACTTTACCAACATATTATTTAGCGATTCAAACCAATTCAACTCTCCAAAAAGATATAAGTGAATCAAGAGAGTACTTTCTATAAAAGAACTAATAGCTCTGAACATGATATGAAATAAAAACAAGAGCTAGAAGCATATAACAAGGTAGCTAAAACACTCAAAAAGATATAAGTGAAGAACATGAGTGTTTCATGAAAAAGAGGAGTGTGTCTCTCTCCCAAATAAGAATGATCAGATGCAACTTATTTAAGACCAGCAAGTAAAACTAAATAAACTAAAAAGAAAAGAGCAAGACGCTCCAAGCATAGCACATAACGCATGAAGTGATAAAAATATAGTGGAACGAAGGACGAACTGATAATTGTTGATGGAGAAGGGGATGCACGGGGGCATCCCCAAGCTTAGATGCTTGAGTCTCCTTGGATATTTCTTGGGGGTGCATGGGGGCATCCCCAAGCTTGAGCGTTTGACACTCCTGAATCTTCTTTTATCATCTTCCCTCGCACACTCGAGAAATCCCTTTATACATAACTCATCATAATCTGATTAGCGAAGTTAGTACCCACAATAAAATAACTTTTCCCTGCTGGAAATAAAGATAATCTTGAAGAGCTACTGTTTCTCAAGATTGCCAAAAGGTTTTTGCAAAGAAAAAGCAAGCTCAAGGTTTGCAAAACGAAGAAAAGGCAAAACAGGACAGAATCTGTGAAAAACAGACCAGCAGGTAGTAAATAATTTTTTCGGGGCACTTCTGCAACTCAAATCAAAAAACTCAGAACAGACGCCCGAAAGCCAATTGTATAGAGCACGCTGTCAAAAAAATTCAGATCAAAAAGATGATCTCGTGATTTTATTTGAATTTTTCTGTCCAAGGACATAATCTGTTTTCTGGACAACACGTCACAACTTTTGAACTTTCTTGCAATCAGAGGCTAAAATTGGCACAAAGCTGAAAAATAAAGATACAATGATGTTGCTACAGTAGTAAAAAACATCAAGACCACTAAAAACGGAAAGAACAAACTGAAAGCAAAGATAACAAGGGTTGTCTCCCTAGAGCTGTTTCTTTATAGCCATAAAGATATGCTTAAGACTTTAATGATGCTCTCGTAGGAATAAGAGTTGAAGAACAAAAGAGAGCATCAAGAAGCAAATACCAAACACATTTAAGCCTAACATGCTTCCTATGCACAGGAATATTGCAATAGAATAATTCATTGAAGCACAAAGCAATAAGCATAGGAAGACAAAACAAGTGCAGCTTCAAAACCTTCAACATAAAGAGAGGGAACTTGATATTATTGAAATATCTATAAGCATATGTTCCCTTCTCATAATAATTTTCAGTGGTATCACGAATAAACTCAACAATATAATCATCACATAAAGCATTGTTACCATGATCCACATGCAAAAAGATATCATTACTCTTCATATAAGCAAAATCTTTCTTATTAGGAATAGTGAGAGTAAAGCAATCATAACCATCATGGTAATCATGGTTTAGGGTTAAGGGAGGAAATCTCCTCGACAGAGTTTACCTTCCTACCTGTTGGAGCGCGTTCGGTGTGCCATTGGGAATAGTTGGTCATCATCTCATCGAGAAGCTTCGTGGCAGCACCAAGTGTAGTTGACATAAAAGTTCCTCCCGCGGCTGAATCTAACAAGTTCCGCGAGGTAAAGTTCAAGCCTGCATAAAAAGTTTGGATAACCATCCAAGTAGTCAAACCGTGAGTAGGGCAGTTCTTGATAAGAGATTTCATACGTTCCCAAGCTTGGGCAACATGTTCATTATCCAATTGTTTAAAATTCATTATGTTACTTCCAAGTTGGATAATTTTAGCAGGTGGATAGTATTTTCCAATAAAAGCATCTTTGCACTTGTCCCATGAATCTATGCTATTTCTAGGCAAAGACTGAAACCAAATTTTAGCTCCTCCTCTCAAGGAGAAAGGAAAAAGCTTAAGCTTAACAATATTACCATCTATTTCTTGGTACTTTTGCATATCACAAAGTTCAACAAAGTTGTTTAAGTGTAAA
Source organism: Secale cereale (assembly GCA_902687465.1). Classification (NCBI taxonomy): domain Eukaryota; kingdom Viridiplantae; phylum Streptophyta; class Magnoliopsida; order Poales; family Poaceae; genus Secale; species Secale cereale. The sequence continues at coordinate 639,602,533 of LR738712.1, forward strand.
GCAGCATCATCTCCAGCACCGGAGAATTGATCTTTCATGACTAAGTTAAGTAAAGCAGGTTTAATTTCATATGAAGGTGCTGAAGTGGCAGGTGTAGTGATAGGTGTGCTGATAAAGTCATCGTTGTTGTGACTAGTGAAGTCACACAACTTGGTGTTCTCGGTGGAACCCATAGTAGCAAGCAAGCAAGATAACTATTTTTGTGATTTTCGATAAAAAGGTACTAAAACAAAAACTGAAAGGTAAACTGACAAGACTAAAAAGCAAAGGTAAAAGATAGCGTGCAACTCCCCTATCCTGAAGAGTGGAGTCCCCGGCAACGGCGCCAGAAAAACTCCTTGATGGGCCTCTAACCCCTCGTTGGTTACCCCAAGTGGAAGGTGTGAGATGCAGTGTTGTGGAAGTTTTTCCCTTAGCAAATATGCCAAGGATCGAATCCCCAGAGACTCCCAGTTTCAACAAGAAGGTGTCAACTGCTAACGGCGCCAGATATTAGCAATGAACATGGACCTGCACACAGATACAAATAACTTTGCTCCCAACGAGTACAGAGAGGTTGTCAATCCCTCCGGCCTTGTAGTTCACAAAGGGTTAAACGCAAATGATAGTAGTGATAGATAATGTTTGCAATAGTAAGTAAAGGCGAAAAGTAAATAGCGGATGTGATCAATGATGGTAATATGGACCGGAGTCTCATGATGTTCACTAGTGATCTCTCTCTCCCAAAAGACGATAAAACAACTATGTGAGGTAAACAATTTACAGCTCGGCAATTGACAGGACCACGAACGCAAACCAATGCTGACTACATTGCAAGAAAGGTTGAGGTTCAAAGCATCGGCGGTACGCCAAAGTAAGTAGACCGAAATCCATCAATATCTACTACTAATCATCCACCTTGAGATATCTATCCAGAACATCTCGCTGGTATTAAGTTGCGAGTCCCACCCATAGTGTAAACTCAAAGCAACAGACAACTGCATTCAAAGAACTTTGCGTAAAGTAAACAATCCTTGCACCCGCGGGCACAAGCACCGTTGTTTTCCCCCTTGTGGCAACAACACATCCCCTAGACTCATGTTTCTGTCACTCAAGCTAGTCATCGAGGGGCATGAACCCACAATCAAGCATAACGTTCCCTCTTGGAGTCACTACCTACTACTTGGCCAAAGCAATAAATAACAACGGAGAACATGCAAGAATTACTTACGAACATAAATATAAAAGAGGTAGATCAAATATATTACTCAATCACAATCTGAACATAATCTCATAATCCATCGGATCCCAGTAAACTCAACATAGCAACAGCATAAGGATTACATATGTGCCTCGATCATGTAGGGTAGCTCACGAGGACTAATTAGTGAAGCATAAGAACGGGAGGAGAACATCACATAGCTACTGGTCGTGGACTCATGGTCCAAGGGAGACTACTCACAACTCATCCGGGAGGCGTCCATGGTGGTGGAGAGGCTCCCGATGGTGATCCTCCCCTCCGGCAGGGTGCCGGGAAGAGTTCTCCTGGTGCTCCCGATCTTGGAAGCGGCGGCGGCGGCGGAACAGAGATGAGATCGCGAAAAGAGTTCCGGTTCTGAGGGTTTCGAAGGACGCTCTAAATATATGCCAAAGGGGGGCACCAGACGGGGCTCGGGGAGCCCAGGCGTCCCCCCGGCGCGGCCCAGGGGGGGGGGGGGCGCCGCCAGGGCGCCTGGGGCCCTGGTGGGCCCCCCGGCTGTCCTTCGAGGACAAGGTAGGTTCTGGAACGTTGATTTTTTATATAATTTTTCTGGATTTTTCCTGGCAGTTCTCGTAATGTGAAAACCTGAAATACAAAAACAGCCGAAAACAGAAATTGGCACTGGGGTGCACTGGATTAGTAGGTTAGTCCAAATATGATCAAAAGTGTATGGAAGTGTATGAATATCATAGCAATATCACCCAAAAGTGGCATGGAGCAAGCAGAAATTATAGATACGTTTTGGACGTATCAGTCATTAGCAATATTGATATTAAAAAAACATACTAATAACATCACCACCATCATGATTGTTATGCAAATAATAAAGTTTCAAAGGTTTTTTAATTTTCTCTTCAAACACATCATGTCCAAGTTCAAGGTAGAGCTTATAAAGCTCTCTCATATTTTTATTGTTTTCCATTAAGCAAAACTAGTGAAATAAAAATAAGAAACGAAAAGATTTAATTGCAAGATCTAAAGATATACCTTCAAACACTTACTTCCCCGGCAACGGCGCCAGAAATAGCTTGATGTCTACTACACGCTTCTATTCATGTAGAAAGTGTTGGGCCTCCAAGAGCAGAGGTTTGTAGGACAGCAGCAAATTTCCCTTAAGTGAGTAACCCAAGGTTTATCGAACTCAGGGAAGTGGAGGTTGAACGTACCCCTTTCAAGCAACCCTCCAATCAAGATACAAGAAGTCTCTTGTGTCCCCAACACACCTAATACACTTGTCAGATGTATAGGTGCACTAGTTCGGCGAAGAGATGTTAAATGGCAAGTGATATGGATGGCAAAAGATGTATTTGTAATTCTGAAATAAAAATGGCAGCAAGCAAACATGTAACAAAACTGAAAGTAAACGGTGTTCAATTGATGAAAACAAGGCCTAGGGATCATACTTTCACTAGTGGCAACTCCCAACAACATTTACATAATCTAATCACATGATATTTCCCATAAAACATGCAATGGAGACGCACCCGGAGGTCAATCCTTTGTGGTCAAGAGAGGACGAGAATTATGTAGGGCTACAAAAGCACACCTCAAAGTTCGTAGTTCTCAATCTATGGATTTCCCAATGTCACCGCGGCCATCCAAAGAGAGTACCACAATCACCACAACATATCTCAAGGATAGTCAAAGACAAGCACCAAGAGACTCTCAATCTTCAATCAACACACAAAAGAGGAAATCACCCATGAAAATATTCTTCTAATCCATGTCCAATAGACCGCTGTCACCTTGTCTCGGGGATTATACTAGATAAAGACAAGTGAGTACATCAATCCAATATATAGAGGAAGGGGATATATCATGGGATCACCCTAGATTAACATAGCCTATGATCACAACGAAGATCACATCATGGGAGAGAGCGAAAGCCACATAGCTACACGTACAAGCCCTCAGCCCCGGAGGAGACTACTCACACATGGACATGGTGAGGAGGAGCTTGATGGTGGTGTTGATGGAGAGGTGCAGCCCCGCGAGGAGGAGGCGGCCGGCGGCAGCCGTGGCGGCGGCGGCCCTCGGGGCGGCGGCGGCCCTAGGGGGCAGCGGCTCCTTGGCCCCCCTTCTTCCTTGTGGATGGTGCTACAATGGTGCTGGTCCTCCCCTCCAAGACGGCGGCTTGGGAGGAGGAAAATTTGTGGCCCTTGGTGACCTAGGTTTCCTCTCTTTATATAGACTCTCGGATTCCCGTCATCAGATTTTGGGCTTCAGTAAAACGGGATTTTCTCGGCCGTCCGGACTCCGATTTGGACGAATTTTATATCCAGAAGCATCCTCTCGAAATTCCCCACAACTTTAGCAACTAGGATTTTTCCGTTTGACGTCGTCTTCGGGCCGGAACATGACCATATTCTAAAAACGTTCTCAGACAGATTTCAGGAAAGTCAGAGTCCTACTCCAATACGACTCCTTTTGCGTTTTTGTCAATTTCCAAGTAATTCCTACACAATAAAGTGTAAAACAAGAACATTGTGCACTTTTGCAACCATTAGTATGTTAGTCCAATAAATGCTTAAAAAGATATAAAACTTTGATAGAAACATGAGACAATGATGCAAAACAAGCATGGCACAAGCAAAAATTAGGGATATGTTTGGGACGTATCAAGACCATGCGTGAGTCCCTCGCACCTGCACAAACAAATAAGAACTTCGCAGCCAACACGATAAGGGGTTGTCAATCCCTTTACGGTCACTTACGAAAGTGAGATCTGATAGAGATGATAGTTTGATATTTTTGGTATTTTTGGATATAAGAACATAAAATAAAAGCGGAAAAATAAAGTAAATTGTAGATTGATATGTTGAGAATAGACCCGGGGGCCATAGTGTTCTCTAGTGGCTTCTCTCATGATAGCGATAGTTTACGGCGGGTAAACAAATTACTGTCGAGCAATTCATAGAAAAGCGAATACTTATGAGACTATCTAGGCATGATCATTATATATAGGCATCACGTCCGAGACAAGTAGACCAAAACGATTCTGCATCTACTACTATTACTCCACACATCGACCGCTATCCAGCATGCATCTGGAGTATTAAGTTCATAAGAATAGAGTAACGCCTTAAGCAAGATGACATGATGTAGAGGGATAAACTCAAACAAAGTGATATAAACCCCATCTTTTTATCCTCGATGGCAACAATACAATACGTGCCTTGCTGCCCCTACTGACACTGGGAAAGGACACCGCAAGATTGAACCCAAAGCCAAGCACTTATCCCATTGCAAGAACTATAGATCTAGTAGGCCAAACCAAACCAATAATTCGAAGAGACTTGCAAGGATATTATAATCATACATAAAGAGTTCAGAAAAGAACCAAATATTTCTCATAGATAATCTTGATCATAAACTCACAATTCATCGGATCTCGACAAACACACCGCAAAAAGATATTACATCGAATAGATATCCTCGAAGACCGTTGAGAACTTGGTATTGAGATGCAAAGAGAGAGAAGAAGCCATCTAGATACTAGCTATGGACCCGAAGGTCTGTGGTAAACTACTCACAACTCATGGTGAGGCGATGATGATGATGTAGAAGCACTCCATGGAAGATCCTCCCTCTGGCGGAGCTCCGGAACAGGCCCCAAGATGGGATCTCACGGGAACAGAAGGTTGCGGCGGTGGAACTAGGGTTTTCTCTGTTGTTCTGATAGTTTCGGGGTACGTAGGTATATATAGGAGGAAGGAGGGCACCGGGGGCCAGACGAGGTGCCCACGAGGCAGGGGTGCGCCCCATAGGGGGGCCCACCCTCGTGGACGCCATGTCAGCCCTACTCCGTGGTTCTCAAGTCTCCCATGCATATTTTGCTCCAAAAATATCTCTCCCGAAGGTTTCATTCCGTTTGGACTCCGTTTGATATTCCTTTTCTGTAAAACCCTAAAACATGCAAAAAACAGCAATCTGGACTAGCCCTTTGGGTTAGTAGGTGAAAGGATCGATATGGTTGACTAGAGGGGGGGGGGGGTGAATAGGCAACTAACAATTTTTAGCTTTTCTTAACCACTTTAAATTGAGCGACAAAGTAAGTTGTCTAGATATGCTACTATGAAGACAACTTATAGGAAGCAAAGATAACAACCTCACAAGCAAGCTATATAAGATAAACAAGTAAAGCTTGCACAAGTAAAGGAAAGAAATAACCACAAGTGGAACCGGTGAAGATGCGAATGTGTTACCGAAGTTCCTTCCCTTTGAGGGGAAGTACGTCTCCGTTGGAGCGGTGTGGAGGCACAATGCTCCCCAAGAAGCCACTAGGGCTACCGTATTCTCCTCACGCCCTCACACAGTGCAAGGTGCCGTGATTCCACTAGTGGTGCCCTTAAAGGCGGCAACCTAACCTTTACAAACAAGGTTGGGGCTATCTCCACAACCGAATTGGAGGCTCTCAACGACACCACGACGCTTCACCACAAAGGAATATGGCTCCGAGGTGACCTCAACCGTCTAGGGTGCTCAAACACCCAAGAGTAACAAGATCCGCTAGGGATTAGTGGGGGGATTCAAATATCTCTTGGTGGAAGTGTAGATCGATGCCTTCTCAAGCAATCCCGAGCAAATCAACAAGTTTGATAGGCTAGGGAGAGAGACCGGGCGAAAATGGAGCTTGGAGCAACAATGGAGTATTTGGGGGAAGAGGTAAGTCAACAATGAAGAAGAAGATGCCTTTATATAGTGGGGGGAACAATCCAACCGTTACCCCCTCACTCAGCCCCGCAGAGAGCGGTACTACCGCTTGAGTGAGCGGTACTACCGCTTAGCAAGCGGTACTACCGTTTCACCCTAGCGGTACTGCCGCGCAAGGGGGCTGGGACCCAGAGCGGTACTATCGTGGAAGCAGGGGCGGTACTACTGCTGGGGAGCGGTACTACCGCCACTACTACCGCTTCTAGTGCCGCAAAACCCGACACGAGAAAGTGTGTTCTCGAGTCGAGGCGGTAGTAATACGGAGCTGCAGCGGTACTGCTACAGAGTGCTCCAAGCGGTACTACCGCTCAGTGGAGCGGTACTGCCGCTTGAGGCACTTCGGCGGTACTACCGCTGAGGCTCGCGGTACTACCGATGGAACCAGGAAAAAGCAGGGAAAGGGGAAAGTAGTACTCCATTGAGGCGGGAAGGTACTGTGGGTGTGATAAGGAAGTGTACGTGTTGATTCCACCCTAACCTTACCAAAGCGGATCCCCTATTGATAGTACGGTGACCCCTACGAAACTAGTCCACCAACAAAGAAACGAAAAGAGCTACACCGTCTTGAATCGAACACCGAGGGGAGATAATCGTCTCGTGCTAAAGAATGAATCTTTGAAAAACTTAGTGCACACGATTAGTCCGCAAAAGCATTGTCATCAATCACCAAAACACCATCGGGCTAAATATGCCCTTACAATCTCCCCCTTTTTGGTGGATTGATGACAATACGGGATTTGCACAGAAAGAGTAATGACATAAAGTAAGCACAAAACCCACACCCCTAAAATATAGACGGGCTCCCTCTTGATGTGTGCTATCTAGATAAGTGCTTTGGACTGCACGGCACACATACTAGGATCAACACTCCCCCTATATTTTAGAGACCAATAACGTAAGCATGATATATGAGAGCATAGTATATAATAGGATAAGCATGCACGCTATAGTACATAGATACGATAAAGGAAGGAAGCAAAGGTAGCATATGTCTCACACCATATGTCGGGAACTTAGGTCTCACAAAAACCAAACAAAGCAACAGACGAGAAAGCACAACGACGAGAACACAAAGGCAATGACACAAATCCCTAAACTTTCTCCCCCTTTGGCATCGAGACACCAAAAAGGCAGAGAGCTAAGCTACGGCTCCAGGTGAGAGCAAGTGAAGGTCTCAAACATCAAATCCCAACGGGGTCATCTGCACCGTCGTCGTCGACCAGAAACTGCTCGGCGTCGGAATCTGTCCACGGGTAGTGCTGCTGAATCCACTCTTCCTCCTCGGTGATCTGTCCCTCAGAACCACTGACCACAGTCGCACCCAACTGACGCATGAGCTCCTTGTGACGTCCCCTGGCCTTCTTCTCTGCTACATGAGTCATGTACTGACCGTGAGACTCCATGCAAAATAACTTCTTTATCTTCAGCTTGAGCTTCTTTGCCCATGAGGGCTCTGCACCAGATGGCTCATATTCATCGTCTTCATCAGCCTCAGCCTCAGCCTTCTCAGTCTCCATAGCAGCAGCAGAGGATGAACCCCCAGATTTGGGTGCCTGAGTGCTGATACGTCCAAAACGTATCTATAATTTCGGCTTGCTCCATGCCTCTTTTGGGTGATATTGCTATGATATTTATACACTTCCATACACTTTTGATCATATTTGGACTAACCTATTAACTCAGTGCACCCCAATGCCAGTTTCTGTTTTCTGCTGTTTTTGTATTTCAGGTTTTCCCAATACGAGAACTGCCAGAAAAATCCCGGAAAAATTATATAAAAAATCAGCGTTCCAGAAGGTTCCCGGTAGCCAAAGTACAGCCGGGGGGGGGGGGGCACCAGGGCTCCAGGCGCCCTGGTGGCGCACCCCCCCTGGGCCGCGCCGGGGGGCGCCTGGGCCCCCCGAGCCTCGTCTGGTGCCCCCTTTGGCATATATTTAGACCGTCTCCCAAAACCCTCGAGACGGAAACCCTTTTTCGCGATCTCATCTCTGTTCCACCGCCGCCGCCACTTCCAAGATCGGGAGCACCAGGAGAACTCTTCCCGGCACCCTGCCAGAGGGGAGGATCACCACTGGGAGCTTCTCCACCACCATGGACGCCTCCCGGATGAGTTGTGAGTAGTCTCCCTTGGACCATGGGTCCATGACCAGTAGCTATGTGATGTTCTCCTCCCGTTCTTGTGCTTCACTAATTAGTCCTCGTGAGCTGCCCTACATGATCGAGGCACAAATGTAATCCTTATGCTGTTGCTATGTTGAGTTTGCTGGGATCCAATGGATTATGAGATTATGTTCAGATTGTGTTTGAGTAATATATTTGATTCACCTCTTTTATATTTATGTTCGTAAGTAATTCTTGCATGTTCTCCGTTGTTATTTATTGCTTTGGCCAAGTAGTAGGTAGTGACTCCAAGAGGGAACGTTATGCTTGATTGTGGGTTCATGCCCCTCGATGACTAGCTTGAGTGACAGAAACATGAGTCTAGGGGATGTGCTGTTGCCACAAGGGGGAAAACAACGGTGCTTGTGCCCGCGGGTGCAAGGATTGTTTACTTTACGCAAAGTTCTTTTAATGCAGTTGTTTGTTGCTTTGAGTTTACACTATGGGTGGGACTCGCAACTTAATACCAGCGAGATGTTCTGGATAGATATCTCAAGGTGGATGATTAGTAGTAGATGCATATGGATTTCAGTCTACTTACCTTGGCGTACCGCCCATGCTTTGAACCTCTACCTTTCTTGCAACTTAGTCAGCATTGGTTTGCGCACATGGTCCTGTCAATTGCCCAGCCGTAATTCGTTTACCTCACATAGCTGTTTTATCGTCTTTTGGGAGAGAGACATCACTAGTGAACATCATGAGACTCCGGTCCATATTACCATCATTGATCACATCCGCTATTTACTTTCCGCTTTTACTTACTATTGCAATTATACCTATCACTATCATCACTTGCGTTTGATCCTTTGTAAACTACAAGGCCGGAGGGATTGACAACCTCTCTGTACTCGTTGGGAGCAAAGTTATTTGTATCTGTGTGCAGGTCCATGTTCATTGCTAATATCTGGCGCCGTTAGCAGTTGACACCTTCTTGTTGAAACTGGGAGTCTCAGGGAAATCGATCCTTGGTATTGCCAAGGGAAAACTTCCGCTACACTGCATCTCAAACCTTCCACTTGGGGTAACCAACGAGGGGCGAGAAGCCATCAAGCAAAGTTTTCTGGCGCCGTTGCCGGGGACTCCACTCTTCAGGATAGGGGAGTTGCACGCTATCTTTTACCTTTGCTTTTTAGTCTTGTTAGTTTACCTTTCAGTTTTGCTTTAATATCTTTTATCGAAAATCACAAAAATAGTTATCTTGCTTGCTTGCTACTATGGGTTCCACCGAGAACACCAAGTTGTGTGACTTCACTAGTCACAACAACGATGACTTTATCTGCACACCTATCACTACACCTGCCACTTCAGCACCTTCATATGAAATTAAACCTGCTTTACTGAACTTAGTCATGAAAGATCAATTCTCCGGTGCTGGAGATGCTGCTGCTTTACACTTAAACAACTTTGTTGAACTTTGTGATATGCAAAAGTACCGAGAAGTAGACGGTGATATTGTTAAGCTTAAGCTTTTTCCTTTCTCTTTGAGAGGAGGAGCAAAAATTTGGTTTCAGTCTTTGCCTAGAAATAGCATAGATTCATGGGACAAGTGCAAAGATGCTTTTATTGGAAAATACTATCCACCTGCTAAAATTATCCAACTAAGAAGTAACATAATGAATTTTAAACAATTGGATAATGAACACGTTGCCCAAGCTTGGGAACGTATGAAATCTCTTATCAAGAACTGCCCTACTCATGGTTTGACTACTTGGATGGTTATCCAAACTTTTTATGCAGGCTTGAACTTTACCTCGCGAAACTTGTTAGATTCGGCCGCGGGAGGAACCTTTATGTCAACTACACTTAGTGCTGCCACAAAGCTTCTCGATGAGATGATGACCAACTATTCCCAATGGCACACCGAACGCGCTCCAACAGGTAGGAAGGTAAACTCTGTCGAGGAGATTTCCTCCCTAAATGAAAAAGTTGACTTGATCAGGTCTCTACTTTCGAAGCAATCTTCTGTTGATCCTCGTGATGTTCCTTTAAATTCTTTGATTGCTCAAGAACAAGTAGATGTGAACTTTATCTCTAGAAACAATTTTAACAACAATGCTTATAGGAGTAATTTTGGTAGCAATCCTAGACCGTTCCCCTCTAATACTTATGGGAACAACAATGCTTATCCTAGCACCAAGAACTCCACTAATGAACTAGAGATTATGCTTAAAGATTTCATCACTACCCAAAAAGCTTTTAATAATAGTGTAGAAGAAAAACTAAACAAACTAGGTGATCTCTCTTCGAAGGTAGACAATTTAGCCAATGAAGTAGAATTGCTTAAAATTAGAACTTCTCCTCTTGGGGAGAGGAAGGTCACTCCTATTAATGCTATTCAAGTGCAAATTAATGAAAATATTAGGATGATGGCTAAACTTAAAGAGAGATGGGCTAGAGAAAGGGAGGAAGAAGATAGAATTAAGAGCCTTCCTACCCACCACACTATTGCTACTATCCAAGTTGTTGAGGATATCCAAACTCTTAGCACCCAATGCACTCCTGGTCCCGATGGACCTATTAATGGTGATGCTATGACTATAGAAACTACCAAACAAGTGAACCTAAAGGACACCACTACCACCTTACTTGATGGTAGTGACCTTGATTTTGATAATTGCACTCTTACCGAAGTTATTGATTTCCTTCACAAGATGTCTAGAGATCCCCGCACTAGCACGATTAACCTTGCCTTCACAGAGCATATCACTAATGCTCTTATCAAAGCTAGGGAGGAGAAACTTAGAGTAGAAGCCTCCATACCTAGAAAGCTAGAAGATGGTTGGGATCCTATGATAAAAATTAAGTTGAATAACTTCTCTTGCTATGCTTTATGTGATGTTGGTGCTAGTACCTCTGTTATCCCCAAAAGAATATATGATATGCTTAAATTGAAACCTTTTGATTCTTGTTCTTTTGGTGTTCGTCTCGTTGATTCTTCCATAAAGAAACCTTTGGGGAGGATCGACGATGTTCTTATCATTGTCAATGACAACTATGTTCCCGTTGATTTTACTATTATGGATATTGAATGTGAACCTTCATGTCCAATTATTTTGGGACGTCCTTTTCTACGCACCGTTGGTGCTATCATTGACATGAAAGAGGGGAATATAAAATTCCAGTTTCCTCTCAAGAAAGGGATGGAACACTTCCCTCGAAAGAAGATTAAGTTACCTTTTGAGTCCGTTATACGGGCTAGCTATTCTTTTACTCTTGATAAGACTTGATCTCTTTGCATTATGCCTAGCTTAAAGGCATAAAAGAAAGCGCTTTTGGGAGGCAGCCCAATGAATAAATTTTATTTTGTTTTTGTTGTGTCTTGATGTTGTTACTACTGTAGCATCATCATTGTATCTTTGCTTTTCAAATTTCGAGCCAAGTGTAGCCTCTGGTTGCAAGAAATTTCAAAAGTTGTGACGTGCTGTCCAGGAAACAGATTCTGTCCTTGGATAGAAAAATTCGTATAAAATCACCAGATCATCTTTTTGGTCTGAATTGTTTCGACAGCGTGCTCTATATAATTTTCTTTCGTGTGTCTGTTTTGAGTTTTTTGATTAGAGTTGCAGAAGTGCCCCGGAAAAATCATTTATTACCTGCTGTTCTGTTTTTCACAGATTCTGTCCTGTTTTGCCTTTCCTTCATTTTGCAAACCTAGAGCTTGCTTTTTCTTTGCAAAAACCTTTTGGCAATCTTGAGAAACAGTAGATCTTCAAGAATATCTTTATTTCCAGCAAGGAACAATTATTTTATTATGGGTACTAACCTCGCTAATCAGATTATGATAAGTTATGTATGAAGGGAGTTTTCAAGTGTGCGAGGGAAGATGATAAAAAGATTCAGGAGTGTCAAACGCTCAAGCTTGGGGATGCCCCCGTGCACCCCCAAGAAATATTCAAGGAGACTCAAGTGTCTAAGCTTGGGGATGCCCCCGTGCATCCCCTTCTCCATCAACATTATCAGTTCGTCTTTCGTTCCACTATATTTTTATCACTTCATGTGTTATGTGCTATGCTTGGAGCGTCTTGCTTTTAGTTTTCCTTTTTAGTTTTCCTTAGCTTTTCATAACGAGTCGGAACTCAGCTTCCTTTATGTGGGAGAGAAACACGCTCCACTTCTACCTAGAACATAACATAGAATTTTCATGTCTATCTCTGCTGTGTGTGTTCTTTGTCTTTCAATAGCTACTGTCATGTTCAGCTCTTAGTTTTCATGCTTATCTTTTTAAAGAGCTTTCGTTTAGTTGGTTGCTTGAACTCTCTTTAGTTATCATGCTTATCTTATTAAGAGAGTTTGCTTCCATTGCATTGGTTGATATGTCTATGATAAAGATGCTACGTGCATAATGGCGCTTAGTAGTTCATGTTTTCTTATGGTTAGTCTGAAATAGCTGGGGGGTTCCCAATGTGTTATTGGAATACCAACATGATTTGTTTGCCTATGATGTGGTATGGTTTAGTAATATCTTCCTTCAAAGAATTTATTTTGATTGACTTGGCGTATGCTCACGCATATTTAAGACTGTAAAGAAAGTCTGTCAAGCCTTGATGATATTTTGTTTCTGAGTAGCGATATAACTTCCATGCCTGATTCAATGTTGTTTTGTCGCTCTGCATGATTATGACCGTCATTGCTCTCTTAGTTGGTCGCTCCCAGTCTTTTGCTAACCTCCACCTGTACTAAGCGGACTGACTGCTTGTGCATCCACATTCTTTTATACCAGTTATGCCATATGAGTCCACCATACCTTCCTACATGGTATTTACCTGCCATTCCTAACGGAGACTTGCATGTACCATCTCGAAATTATTCAAAGAAAAGCATTCCTATTTTGTGCCTCTGTTGTAAGTCCATGAGGAAGTAGTAGTTAATTCATAATCTTTTTAAGTTGGACAAGCTTCACCCCGGGATTGCATGTATAATGTGCAAACCCATAATACGAGAAGGAACTCGCATTGAGTGCGCCTGGCTCAAAATTAATATAACAAACAAACCCTCCTTCACGCTTTGTTCATGAGAAATCAGAAAACTTTGGCAGTGATAAACAAAGGAGATTAAGAGGATGTGATCATCCTCATTCGGGAGCCGTTCCTCGAAACTTGTCCATCTCAAGAAGTGATTGAGTTGTCTGCTAGCATTCGTTGACGAAACATGCATGATCTAAAAAAAATATTATTACCTCTGTTTTAAAACCAAGAGCTCTGGTACATGTTTTGTCTTTGTTTCCGACTATGGGTTTTCAACCTTGCCAACAAAAGCCACGGTTCGAGAGTCTCCACCTTCTTTTAAAAGCACCAACTACTGAGAGCATGATTGTCATTCTGAGTGTAATGTGCATTGTCCCAAAGTAGCATTGTATTTTGCATAATTGTGATATCGTTTATTCTGAAATCATTGTATCTAGTCATCACTTAAACCTTGGAGGTGCCCCTGCATTTATGTTTTGCTTCACTAAAGGGGGCAAGCGAGATATCACTTTATCATATTTGCACACCATGTTCATTACAAATCTATTTGATGTTTCAGTATCATATTGTAAAACTTTCAGTTCTTTGTGATTTTCTCATGAGGCAACTTAATTACTATAAATTCATTGTCTCAGTAAGCTTTTGTCATGTGACTATGAAAAAGTCCTATATGGTTAATAGCATGTCACCACAGAAATTATTCTTGTTATCATTTACCTACTCGAGGACGAGCAGGAATTAAGCTTGGGGATGTTGATACGTCCAAAACGTATCTATAATTTCTGCTTGCTCCATGCCTCTTTTGGGTGATATTGCTATGATATTTATACACTTCCATACACTTTTGATCATATTTGGACTAACCTATTAACTCAGTGCACCCCAGTGCCAGTTTCTGTTTTTTGCTGTTTTTGTATTTCAGGTTTTCCCATTACGAGAACTGCCAGAAAAATCCCGGAAAAATTATATAAAAAATCAGCGTTCCAGAAGGTTCCCGCTAGCCAAAGTACAGCCGGGGGGGGGGGGCACCAGGGCTCCAGGTGCCCTGGTGGCGCGCCCCCCGAGCCTCGTCTGGTGCCCCCCTTTGGCATATATTTAGACCGTCTCCCAAAACCCTCGAGACGGAAACCCTTTTTCGCGATCTCATCTCTATTCCACCGCCGCCGCCGCTTCCAAGATCGGGAGCACCAGGAGAACTCTTCCCGACACCCTGCCGAAGGGGAGGATCACCACCGGGAGCTTCTCCACCACCATGGACGCCTCCCGGATGAGTTGTGAGTAGTCTCCCTTGGACCATGGGTCCATGACCAGTAGCTATGTGATGTTCTCCTCCCGTTCTTGTGCTTCACTAATTAGTCCTCGTGAGCTGCCCTACATGATCGAGGCACATATGTAATCCTTATGCTGTTGCTATGTTGAGTTTGCTGGGATCCGATGGATTATGAGATTATGTTCAGATTGTGTTTGAGTAATATATTTGATTCACCTCTTTTATATTTATGTTCGTAAGTAATTCTTGCATGTTCTCCGTTGTTATTTATTGCTTTGGCCAAGTAGTAGGTAGTGACTCCAAGAGGGAACATTATGCTTGATTGTGGGTTCATGCCCCTCGATGACTAGCTTGAGTGACAGAAACATGAGTCTAGGGGATGTGCTGTTGCCACAAGGGGGAAAACAACGGTGCTTGTGCCCGCGGGTGCAAGGATTGTTTACTTTACACAAAGTTCTTTTAATGCAGTTGTCTGTTGCTTTGAGTTTACACTATGGGTGGGACTCGCAACTTAATACCAGCGAGATGTTCTAGATAGATATCTCAAGGTGGATGATTAGTAGTAGATGCAGATGGATTTCGGTCTACTTACCTTGGCGTACCGCCCATGCTTTGAACCTCTACCTTTCTTGCAACTTAGTCAGCATTGGTTTGCGCACATGGTCGTGTCAATTGCTCAGCTGTAATTCGTTTACCTCACATAGCTGTTTTATCGTCTTTTGGGAGAGAGACATCACTAGTGAACATCATGAGACTCCGGTCCATATTACAATCATTGATCACATCCGCTATTTACTTTCCGCTTTTACTTACTATTGCAATTATACCTATCACTATTATCACTTGCGTTTGATCCTTTGTAAACTACAAGGCCGGAGGGATTGACAACCTCTCTGTACTCGTTGGGAGCAAAGTTATTTGTATCTGTGTGCAGGTCCACGTTGATTGCTAATATCTGGCGCTGTTAGCAGTTGACACCTTCTTGTTGAAACTGGGAGTCTCAGGGAAATCGATCCTTGGTATTGCCAAATGAAAACTTCCGCTACACTGCATCTCAAACCTTCCACTTGGGGTAACCAACGAGGGGCGAGAAGCCATCAAGTGCCCCAGTTGTCCTTCCTCCTCAGACGCTTGATCTCATGAGACACCAACTCTCCAGTCTCAAGCATAACGTTGGGATAGACATGATCCCAAGCCTTCTCAATTAGCAGCATGATGAATGGTCCATAGATCAGGCACTTGTGCTCAGAGATAGCAGATAAGAGTTCAGACCACATCACATGAGAGATATCCAGGGACTCATCAGTGTTCCTTTCTTGCTCATGCTGGCAGAAGAGAAGCATGTCCACAAGATAGGAGTGAACCATATCCAGATTCCCAACTCGAGGGAAGAGGGTCTGACGAAAGATGCGGTGAAGGATATCCAGATAGGCAGACAGCTCATATGTTACCTTCTTAGTTTCAGGGTTGACCTTCGCAGTGCAGTAGGGCCAGAGAGCTTGCTTGTGGGTGGAGGTAGTGTTGCGATGAGGACGAAAGCCAACAGGAGTCTCAAACCCATGATCTTCCACCCCAAGTAACTCCATGAAAGCCTTCCACTTGACAGAAAGCAACTTGCCATTGGTCATCCATGTCAGAGTCCTTTCCTCATCAGTCCCTAGATGGACAGTGGCATAGAACTGAGCCACAAGATCTGCATCAAAGTCCTTGTTGAACTGGATGATCTAGAGAATGTTAAGCTGAGAGCACATCTGAAGAGCCTCGCCAAAGTACACAGGATCCTTCTCCAGGTAATCCGTGTCGATGGAGCGCACAACAAACATAAAGATTCTTCTTGGCCTTGAGAACATCAAAGTAGATGGCAAACTGAAAGCGGTTCCAGAACGGGCGGTTGACCAAATTGGGTTCTTGATCTTCTTCATAGGGATTGCGGAGACGCCTTGCCCAGAATTCCTTGGCACTCATTTGGGGCACAGTTTTGCCCTTTGGCTTCGACATGGACTTCTTCTTGAGTTGAGGTGGAGGTGGAGCACTAGATGAACCTCCTGCAGACTCACATGTGCGGTAGCGCTTCGAGGTGGCACGATTGGGGTTGATACGGCGAGCTTGATGCTCAGGATGTTCATCACCTGGAACCAAACACAAAAACACGCGAACCAACCAGAAGGAACGAGCATAAGCCAACAAACACAACAAAAATAGATCAGAGAATGGAAAAACATGGTTGAACTTGGAAGGCAGCGGTGGTACCGTGACCTGCAAGCGGTAGTACCGCTCCAAGAGAGCGGTAGTACCGCTCGAGGCGGGGGAACAACAGTTCCCTACTACCGTGGTCAGATCCGACACTACCGGCCTGTCAAATTCAAAAATATTTCTACCATACTCTAATCTAGACAGTCTAGTTGCCTTCTCCAACCTACTCAAGCCTAGATTTGGCCAAAAATCTAGAGATGCAACCACTATTGCCCCTAAAACACAAGATCTGAAAATGAGACAAAAGGAGAGAAGGAACGATGGCAATACCTGCATCCATGGCAAGAGAACTAGGTGGGGATCGACTCCACCGAAGGAATTGGAGAGGAATGCCCCCGGGAAGGAGATCCGCCGGAGCCCTCCCGCGGCGATGACCTGCTAGAGAGAGAACGAGGAACGAAGGGGCGAGCGAATGGGTATGGGGGAGAGAAACCTCCCCCTGCCCCGATATAACCCCCTGGTCCTGCCCCGCAGCGGTAGTACCGTGCTGGGGGGCGGTAGTACCGCTTATAAGCGGTAGTACCGCGCACCACCAGCGGTAGTACCGCCCAGCACGCCACGGCAACTATACTACATGGCTTAGCTCAAAAAGGAGGACACAAAGGCAAGGAAAACATAGACAAAACCAACACACACCAGCAAGAGTCAAGAAAACCCTCTTCAAGAGAGGGCGGTGGCCGAAGCCACCTATGTTTGAGTCAAGAGGTATGGCGCCGCGAAGATTTTAACCTTGAGCCCATGACCAAAACTCGTCCTTGAAGCACAAATACCATCAAAGATGGTTATAATGATGAACTTGATCAATTTATGCATAATGGGGGGAGAGAGAGTTCATTGAGCGAACAACACTCCCCCTATGTCCATGCCTACACCTAGAATAGACAATATGAAGAGTATGGTGGGGTGTGCACATGCTCAAGCCACATTGCTCAAATCAATGATATTTAGCTCATGCCTTAACTCGCAAAATCTTGCTTCATCCAAAGGCTTCGTGAAGATATCTCCAAGGTTATCATGAGTGTTGACATAGTGAAGCTCGATTTCTCCTTGTCGAATATGATCCCGGATGAAGTGATACCGAATCTCAATATGCTTCGTCTTGAAATGTTGCACCGGGTTAAGAGAAATCTTGATGGCACTTTCATTGTCACACCAAAGAGGCACTTTGTCACAAGTGACACCGTAATCCTTTAAAGTTTGCCTCATCCATAGGAGTTGAGCACAACAACTGCCAGCTGCCACATACTCTGCTTCGGTGGACGAGAGAGACACACAACTTTGCTTTTTTGGACGACCAACTTACCAGAGAGCAACCAAGAAATTGGCACCCTCCGGAAGTGGACTTCCTATCCACTTTGTCTCCCGCCCAGTCCGAATCAGAGAAACCTACAAGGTTGAAGTTTGCTCCTCTTGGGTACCATAAGCCAAAGTTTGGGGTATGAGCCAAATATCGAAAGATTCGCTTGACTGCCACAAAGTGACTTTCCTTAGGTTAGGCTTGAAACCGTGCAGAGATTCCCACACTCAACATAATATCCGGTCTAGATGCACAAAGGTAAAGCAAGGATCCAATCATAGAACGATATACCTTTTGATCCACGACTTTACCATTGGGATGAATGTCAAGTTGGCACTTGGTTGGCATTGGAGTAGTAGCCGGCTTGAAATCACTTAGGTTAAACCTCTTGAGCATGTCTTGAGCATACTTGGATTGTTTGATGAAGATTCCTTCTCTTCTTTGATTGATCTCAAACCCAAGGAAGTACTTCAACTCTCCCATCATGGACATCTCAAAATGTGTGGTCATGAGTGCGGCAAACTCATCATTGAAAGCTTTGTTAGGAGAACCAAAGATAATATCATCAACATATAGTTGGCAGACAAACAACTCCCCTTTGACCTTCTTAGTAAAAAGAGTGGGGTCGATTTTCCCAATTTCAAACCCACGATCTTGTAACAACTCGGTAAGATGCTCATACCACACACGTGGGGCTTGTTTAAGGCCATAGAGTGCCTTATCGAGTTGATACACGTGATTGGGGAACTTGGGATCCTCAAACCCCGGGGGTTGTTTGACATACACCAACTCATTAATAGGACCATTAAGAAATGCACTTTTCACATCCATTTGTTGTAGCTTAAAGTTATGATGAGAAGCATAGGCAAGCAACAAACGAATAGATTCAAGGTGAGCAACGGGGGCAAAGGTTTCACCGTAGTCGATACCTTTGACTTGGGAGTAGCCTTGAGCCACCAGACGCGCCTTGTTGCGGATGACAATGTCGTGAGCATCTTGCTTGTTCTTAAAGATTTACTTGGTTCCAATGACATTATGGTTCTCCTGTGGCCTCGGCACAAGACGCCATACTTTGTTACGCTCGAAGTTGTGGAGTTCTTCATGCATGGCATTAAGCCAATCAGGGTCTTCGAGCGCCTAATAGACCTTCTGAGGTTCAACACAGGAGACAAAAGCTTGATGAGAAAAATAGTTTGCTAATTGTCTATGAGTGCTTACCCCCCTTTTGATGCTTTCAAGAATATTTTCCATGTGATGTTCTCTGGAAGCAAGCCTGGAGGCAACTTTTTCAGCACGACGCTCCAATTGCTCTTCAAGAGATAATTGAGGAGCACTGATTTGATCATCTTGAGCGACGTCAGGAGCTTAATCTTGATCTTGAGCTTCCTCTTGATCTTGATCTTGCTCAGAGGATAGAACTTGGCCTTGTGCATCATTTGGTGGCTCCCCACCATCTTGTGATTGATCTTGCACTTGGCCTTGTTCGTCCGGTTAAGGGCCTTCACTTTGTTCTTCGGAAGCGTGTGGGTCTTGGGTTGGTGATGGTTCCACTGGAGTGGAACATTGTCCTTCTCCTTCGGCCACAAGGGGTTCCTCAATGGGTAGGATATATCCAACACCCATTCTTCTTATGGCTTGAGGAGGAATTTCATCACCTACATCACAAGTACCACTTTGCTCCACTTGGGAGCCGTTATTCTCATCAAACTCTACGTTACTCGTCTCCTCAATGAGTCCATTGGACTTGTTGAGGACGTGGTAAGCATGAGAGTTTGTAGCATAACCAACAAATATGCCCTCATGAGCTCTAGATTCAAATTTAGACAAACGAACACCTTTCTTGAGGATGAAACACTTACACCCGAACACCCGGAAGTACTTGAGATTGGGCTTGTTACCGGTAAGTATCTCATATGGAGTTTTGTTCAAGCCTTTGCGGAGATAGAGCCGATTGGATGCATGGCAAGCGGTGTTGATGGCTTAGGCCCAAAAGTTGTATGGAGATTTGAATTCCGCCATCATGGTTCTTGTCGCGTCCATTAGTGTACGGTTCTTTCTCTCCGCTACACCGTTTTGTTGAGGGGTATTGGGTGCTGCATATTGATGTTTGATCCCCTCATCACTAAGAAACTCATCCAAGGTGTAGTTCTTGAACTCGGTGCCGTTGTCACTTCGGATCATCAAAATCTTTGCTTCATGTTGTCATTGAGCTTCATTTGCAAAGTTGATGACGGTTTGTTGGGTCTCACTCTTCTTCTTGAAGAAGTATACCCAGGTGTATCTTGAATAATCATCCACAATCACCAAGCAATACTTTCTACCCCCAAGACTATCAAAAGATGGAGGCCCAAAGAGATCCATGTGAAGGAGCTCGAGGGGTCTTTTTGAGTAGATGATAGTCGTGGGAGGGTGAGCCGTCTCATGTAACTTTCCTTCAATGCAAGCCCTGCAAGCACGATCTTTGGCAAAGCTAACATTTGTTAGTCCACGGACATGGTCCCCCTTGAGAAGACTTTGGAAAGATCTCATATTGACATGGGCTAACCGGCGATGCCAAAGCCATCCCACATCAACTTTAGCCATTAGGCATGTCGCGGTCTTAGTGGGTTGCTTCGAGAAGTTAACCACATAAAGATCGCTCTCGACATGTCCAACATAGGCTACTTTAAGAGTCTTGCTCCACAAGAGGGTCACGGTATCAATATCAAAGAATGTAGCAAAGCCCATGAGTGCGAGTTGGCGAACAGAAAGTAAATTATATGCAAGGGACTCAACAAGCATGACTTTCTCGATCGTGAGATCATGAGAGACAACAACCTTGCCAAGCCCCAATACCTTAGAAGATGAAGCATCACCCCATTCGACGTTGGTGGCCATAGATGAGCCTAGATGCACGTCCACCACCAAGTCTTTGCTTCCGGTCATATGATTTGTGGCTCCACTATCGAGCAACCATGATCCCCCACCGGAAGAAAACTCCTACAAGAGATCAATGCTTGGATTTAGGTACCCATTTGTTAATGGGTCCTTTGAGGTTAGTAACAAGGGTCTTAGGATGTGACACCCCGAGACCGGTGCGCCAGGTGTCAGCCAGTTATTCATCGCCGTTGCCATGTCATCTACTTGTGTGTTGCATCTCGCCATGTCATCATGTGTATTGCATCAGCATGTTTTCAAAACTTGCATCCGTCCGAGTCTCCTCGTCCTCTCCGTTGTCCGTTCTGAGCCCAGACACACTTGCACGTGCCCGCGGCGCCTCCGAATATTTATTTTACGAGTGGCCGGAAAATGTTCTCAGAATGGGTTGAAACTTGGCGTGTGGTCTTATTATAGTGTAGACAGGCCGCCTGCCAAATTTCATCGCATTCGGAGCTCGTTTGATAGCCCAACGGATTTATATAGAGGCACTACTCGCCGGTTAAAACGTCGGACGTTTTCGGTCTCCGAAAACCCCCGCGGGCCTCTCTCTCTCCTCTCACCTCAGCCCAACTATTCTAGAAAGCCCTCTAGGCCCATCCTACCCCTCTCTCTGTCCGGAGCTGTCCGATTCGATCGGAGGGTCCAAAAACACCCCCTAGACCTAAACCCTAGTCCCCCTACTATATATGGACTCCCCCTAGTCCATTTTTGGCCTTCCCCTACCTCCCTCCTCAAATTCCGTGCAACCAGCCACTCCCCCGAAATTCGCGGTGCAACACTAGCCATCTTCCTCCTCGCGCAGCCGGACGCGTCCGTCCGCGCCGGACATGTCCGCCGGCCACGTCCCCGTAGACAATTAGATCTTGCCATGTCACCCCGCCGCCCCGCTCAGCCAACCAGGCGCCGCCTCGCCCTCTCTCTCCTCCCACCTCGCCATGGCCCGCGGAGCCCGCGTCCGGCCCGCCCGGGCTCGAGCCGCAGCTCCTCCCGCGCTCGTAGGTGCCCGACCGCGCCCGAGCTCGCGTATCCCCGCCGCCGGCTCGCCACCGCACGCCGCCGCCGTTCCCCGCCACCTCGCCGCCAGCGACCCCGCCTGCGCCGGCCCGTGCCATGCCGCCGCCGCCTTGGCCACGGATCGCCGGGATCCGGCCGGATCCGCCACCCTCCTGCCGGATCTACCTCCCCTCGCCTCCCTCCGGACCGCCGGCGACCTCGACTCACCGGAGAGCCTCGCCATCGGCAGCCCCCGCGCCTACCTCGCCCCGAGCCGATCGGGAAGACGACGAGGCCGGCCGCTGCTGCCTTCGTGGACCGCCTCCGCTCCCGCACCGTCCTCCGCCGGCCCAGCCCCGACCGGCCTGCTCTGCCCCGGCCCAGTCCGACTCCCTCCAGCCCAAGCCCTAGGTGAGCGGCCCGTCCTAACCCCCGCCCTGTGCGACAGATAACTATCTGTCGCCCGTTTTTCTTTTTCTTTTTGTCTGGAATTGGCTAAGTCTGTGAATTCTTACATTCTTATGCATACTTTGTGATGTTGTAACTTTTTGTGTGCATGTCCGAATTGAGTGAATGACATGTCAAAATGATCGTGGTGATATGCTCTACACTTTGTTCCATTGTGCCATGCTTGTTTGACTTCATCTAGATGCTCTAATCGCTGTTGCAAAAGTGATACTTGTTATAAACTGCTGTTACTTGTTAATTTGATGCCATGTTTGAGATATGATAACTTTGTGCATGTTTATCCAAATGCAGCATATGATATGTCAAAATGTTCATTGTGAAGTGCTCTACATGATGGTTGCTGTAGCATGCTTGTTTGAGTTCATATTGCCATGTTAATCTCTGTTGCAAAAGTGCATTTGGCTGTTAAGTGCTGAAACTTGTTATGAGATGCTGATTTCACTTGCTCTTTGTTATTGATGTGTTTGTCTTCATGCCACATGTCTAGATGTTTTATAAGCACCATAATATGGTCTTTGATGTGGTGTAATTCACTTTCCATGATATGCCTTGTGTTGACTTAAACAAGCTTGTGAACATGCCATGTTGTTATTGCTGTTTTATACTTAGTGAAAAAAACTGCTAAGTCTGGAATCTGTTATAACCTGATGCTATGTTTGCTTGGTGCCCCACTCAAATCCATGCTTGTTTTGGAGTGTCCAATGATCATGCCTTGTTGTACATGTTATTGTCTATCCATTCATGCCCTTACTTGCACTTTTGGCCTGCTGTAGCTTATTTATTTCTTGCTCTCAAGTTGCTGTAAATTATACCTGTCAGGTTTTTATCAGCATGTTCAATTTGGTGGAGCTTGTTGTTATTGATCCATGCCTCCTATGGAGATGCTCCAATGGAGTTCTCTGATGTAGGATATGTCTGCTACATGTCCATGATCTTTTATATGCTTAGTGGAGTTGATATGCATGTTGTTTTGTGCCTCCGAAGGCAGCATCGTGATGATGTTTTTGCCTTCCCGGATTTTGGCTAAGTCTGGATAATTTTATTGCAACTTGCCATGCTTGGTTAACTGTGTTCCAGCAAGCTTTTGGGCGTGTTCTAAGTTCATGCTTGTTAAGTAACATGTCTAATTCACATCCATGCTTCTTGTCATCATGTTTGGGTGCTGTAGCATATTTTTACCCTGCTCCAAAGTTGCTATGTGGCTGTTAACTTCAGCTTGTTGTTATATCTTGTTTCGTGTGTATGTGTTGAACCGTTGCTCCGTTTTGAGTGTGCCCTATATGAAACTTGTGTGATTTTGCATGTAGAATCATATTATCATGTTGTTTTCATGTTTGGAGTGTGTTTGCTTCATGTTTGGGTGCATCTTGCACCGTTGCCATGCTTGTCTTGTTTTGCTCATATCTTCTAGGCCGTAGCTCCGAATTAAACAAACTTTATATGAAACTTGACTAGAATTTTGTGTAGATCATCATGGTGCATCTTAACCTGCTGTTTAACAACTTTAACATAAGGTTTGTGCAGATCTGGACTAATTTCAAATTATGCATATGAGGACTTACCGGATTTGTTATATATTGATTCCGGCCTCATTTAAACTTGTTGTTTAGTGTTGTTCTTGTGTGCTTCATCCCTTGCCATGTATTGCTTCATACTTGGTTGATGCATATCGTCATGTTCTCGTGTTGTGTGTTTACCGTGTTGTGTGCTTTCTTCTCGCTAGTTCTTTTCCGTTGCGATCGTGAGGATTCGTTCGGCTACACGTGCTTCATCTTCAAGTCTTCTTCTTCGTCTTCTTCATGGACTCATTTCTTCTTCCTTGCGGGGGCTCAGACAAGATGACCATCACCTTGGATACCTCTACTATCATTGCCATGCTTAGTGTCTCGATGCTATCGTTATATGTCGCGCTACCCATCTTTATTGTCAGCCCCTCTCCTTGTTGCCATGAAACCTCTAAACTTTGACACCTTCCTAGCAAAAACCATTGTTTGGCTATGTTACCCGCTTGCTCAGCCCCTCTTATAGCGTTGCTAGTTGCAGGTGAAGATGAAGATCGTTCCATGTTGGAACTTGTTGTTGGAATATCACAATATCTATTATTATTATTAACACACCTATATACTGGGCATGGGTGGAAGGCTTGGCATTTTGCTCGGTGTTTTGTTCCACTCATGCCACCTTAGGAGCCGATAAACCGGCATTATGTTCCTTGATTTTGCGTTCCTTACACGGTTGGGTATATGGGGACCCCTTGACAGTTAAACTTTGTATATAACTCCTCCAGCAAGGCCCAACATTGGTTTTAATTTGCCTCATAATAACAACTTAATTAATTAATTAAAATTGCATAGGGGGTCGCGCCCTCGAGATTCTTTTCTACATACCAGGGGGGCCAGTGATGATGGTGTTGGTCCCAAACGGGCAGACTGCGGGACCGCCTCGGGGAAACTCGAGGTATCTGGCTCCCGTAGGATGTCCCATCCAGTCGTGGCCTGAGACGAGATACGTGCGGCTACTATCAGGGTGTCGGCACGCCGGGAGGTCTTGCTGGACTTGTTTTACCATTGTCGAAATGTCTTGTGCACCGGGATTCCGAGCCGGATCGGATTGTCCCTAAGATAAGGGGTAATATTATTATTACTTCTGCTGATCGTGAGAGCTTGTGATGGGCTAAGTTGGGACACCCCTGCAGGGTTATGATCTTTCGAAAGCCATGCCCGCGGTTATGTGGCAGATTGGAATTTGTTAATGTCCGGTTGTAGAAAACTTGACAGGGGATCCGAGATAAAACACACAACTATGTGAGTAACCGTGACTGTCTCTTTTCACTTTGAGAAGAGAACACGGTGGGGTTATGTTTGACTCGTAGGTAGTTCAGGATCTTTAGCGATCATTACTAGTTGCGACCGTTTGCGTAGATGCTCATCTCTATTCTTGTACTCTTAAGTTAGCCACCATATATTGCTTAGCCGCTGCTGCAACCTCACCACTTTACCTCTTCCTACCCTTTAAGCTTTGATGGTCTTGTTACCCATGGTTATGGGATTGCTGAGTCCTCATGGCTCATAGATACTACAACAACAGTTGCAGGTGCAGGTTTCTGATGACTTGACGTGAGAGCGATGTCCTTTGTGTTGGAGTTCTTTCTTTCTTCTTCTTCTTCTTCTTCTTCAGTCTTGGGTTAGGTTCCAGGTTGGCAGCCTGGGATAGCAGATGGATGTCATTGTGCTTTTCTTGTTTGCATCCGTAGTCGGATGCTTTGTATTGATGTTGTATCATGTGCATTGTATGTATTGTTGTATCCCCCATGTATGTATGTAATGGTACGATGTAATGATATCCATCTTGCTAAGCGCCCGAAATGCGGTTGTGCCCCAATCACGTAAGTGTCACGTGATCGGGATAGAATCGCATCTTGGGCATGACAAGTTGGTATCAGAGCCTTGACCGACCATAGGAGCCCCCTTGATTGTTCGTAGCTTGGCTGTTGTTGAGTCTAGAAGAAAAACTTTTTCGGTGTCTAGTTATATCGGAGAGTAGGAATTCTTTTTACTTCCCTACCCCTTCGTCGCTCTGGTGAGGAATCTTGACGTAGGTGTTTTGAATTGTTCCTCTTCCCCTTCAAATTTTTGTTAGGATCACACGGTTAGTTTTCGTTCGTTGCATTGTCAGTTCTTTCATTTGGTGCATCTCTCGTCGAGTCAATTTGACCTCCTCGTCTTTTGCTTCAACCCTCAGTTCTTTCCAACCGACGGTGTTTTTCCGTCCGAAGTTGTCTTTCTTTTTCCACCCGCCCACCCTTTTTCTTCTCGGAGCCGGAGTCTTCAATAGAGTATCCATCCTACTTGTGTGAATCCTTTGCATTCTTTTCTCAGTTATATCAACCGATGATTTCTCTTCTAGTTCATCATTCTTCATCTCTTTTCTTTCCCGGTGGTTCCAATTCTATTAGTAGCCGGTGTTCTTCATATTCTTTTCCCTCTCCTCAAATGTTTCCAATTGCTCGTTTGCCTCTCGCCATTTAATTGTTCCGGTGTTCCAAAGACATTCCAGGAGGTTCGTCCGTGTTCTAATTAATTCGAGGTTGTCACCTCATTCGAGTTTTTCAATCGTTCCGGTGCATTATCTCCTTTTCAATTCTTCACAACGGTGTTTTCTCTTCGGTGGGCCCTAACCCACAGGTCTTTTCCCAGGATCTTACCTGACTCTTCTAATATTTCCCCGGAGTCTTCTGAAACTCTTTTCAAGTGTGACGTAAGTATGGATTCCATCAGTCATATGCCTTCTTCAAGTTTGCTTTTAAATTCCTTTCATCTTTGGTTCAACCTTTCTTCTTTCATTCATCCGGAGTAGTTCTTGAATTCTTTTCTTTGTGTTCCTCCGAAGGCCAACATTTAAGAAGATTTATTTGTTTTTAGTTTTCAACTTCGTCCTCCAAATATTCTTCGTTGATGTCTCTTCGTTCGTCTCACATTCTTTGCGGTGCTTCGTTCAAGTATTCTTTAATCAGTTTGCGATCTCTTCATTCTCGTCATCCAAAATTTCCTCAAGTGCTTTATTCTTCCTGGAGACTCATTTTCTTGTATTCACTCAATTTTATTCTTTACGATGGTCATTCTCTTTCTTCACTCGATTTTAATTCTTCCCGGTGGTTCATTCTTTTCTTCACTCGGTTTCAATTCTTTCGGTGATTCGCTCAAGAGTTCTTTTCCGGTGCTATCATATCAATCCGTTCTTTTATTCTAATATTACCGGTGGCTCATGAAGTTTTTTTTCGCAAGTTCGCGATATATCCCTCTTTAATCATTTCATCAAGAATAAGTAATATGCAATCCATTGATTCTCATCAATTTAATTGGTGGAGGATAAGCATAACATAATTCTTATTCTTTTCATCAAGTTGTTTAATCCCTTCCTTCGTAATTTGTTCTTGATGAATAAATTCTAGTTCCAAGTGTCTTAATCTTTTCTTTCCGGAGTTCAAATTTTCTCGGCTATCTCGTCGGAAACCCCGTCTAATCATCGCAAAGCTTTAATCTTATTCTTTTCGTTCGTCATTTTTATATCATCATCCTTTTGTTACCGGAGTTCTTCGTGGTGGTTCTTCATCATTTAATTCATTCTTCAAATATTCATCAAATTCTTCTGGAGCAGCTCAAGCTTTATTCTTTTGCCTCTCGAGTGCAAATAATTCTCCGTATTCTTTTGAAGTGGAGTTTTGCATTTCTTCATCCTCAGCTAATCCATCTTTTCGTTGCGGCGGTAATTCACCTCAAGTTTTGAGATGATTATCATAAGTCCACAACAAGTTGATTCTTTTCGTTATTGATTTTCTACAACTCCGTTCATCCTTTCTTCGCAAGGACGCTCTTTCAAATTCATTCACGCTCGAAGTTGTTCTTTTCTTATCCGTTCTTTTCATTCAACTCTTTTAATTCTTCCGGAGGCATTGTGTTGTTGCTCTCATCGAGTATCATTTTATCTTTTCAGTTCTTGTTCCATTCCATTCATGGTCAACCGGTGTGCTATTTCTTTCAGTTTCAGCCGGAGTGCTGTCCGGATTCCTTCGTTCGAATTCCTTTCTATCTCTGATTAACCGGAGTGGTTTCATTGTCTCTTTTGCCACTTAAGCTCTTCGTTCTCGTCGTATCCATTGTTCTTCTTGTCCAACGAAGTGCTAGCAGCTTCGTTTTCCTCTGTCGTGTTCTTTCTTTCGAAGTGGCTCAACCTCTCATTGTTCTTTGGTTTCACTCTTTTGCCATCGAAGAACCTTGTTCTTCCTTTTCACTTCCGTCTCGTTCCTAAGATCTCGGGACAAGATCTCTTGTTAGTAGGGGAGTGTTCTGACACCCCGAGACCGGTGCTGTAATGCCCAGGATGGGACTATATCTCCTACGTGTCGAGGCACGACTTAAAGATATAAGCCCATTCTGGAATGATCGCAAGTTTGGTACCTTTGCACATCTCATGTAAAAGTAGGGATGAAAGCTGAAAAGATAGTTGACTTACACTCGCCACGTCACGCAAAACATTACATGTCCAAACATCATTCAAATAAACATCACAGCCCATCTAAGGGTAAATATACAAATGAAAGATACCAAACATAACATTAAACCACAAGTCTGAATTGCATCCTAGTGGAATCTCTACTGATCAACCGGATAGTTCACATAGTAACGGCTACGCTCCTCGTCGTACTCCCAGTCTAGCTCGGTGCCATCGCCTGTGTAGCTCACCATAGTACCTGCATCTGGTGTGGTGTAGAATCTGTGAGCCACAGAGGACTCAGCAATCCCGTTCCTGGGTAACATGACTATCTAAGCCTTGGGTGTGGAACAAGGCTGAAGAAAGAACAAGAGGTTGCAGCAGCACTAGCCTAGCTTACGTAAAAGAGAGCGAGAAGAGAAGTGCCTCGGACGAGAGATGATCACGAAGTGATCCTAACTAAAGCAAGTCAAACATAACCCCACCATGTTCATCTCCCGAATCCCTTTTCGGAAAATGACCGTCACGGTACTCAAGCTGGTAGTGTATTGGAACATGGTGTCAAGTTTTCTACAACCGGATATTAACAAATTCCCATCTGCCACATAACCGCGGGCACGGCTTTCAAAAGTTCAAAACCCTGCAGGGGTGTTCCAACTTGGCCCATGACAAGCCCACGATCCGCGGAGTCGCAACTCCAAGGTGGGAAGACCCGAGTATACTCAGAATCCCGTGCTCAAGATACTCCGACTAAGGTAAGAATAATCCAGCAAATCCTCCCGGCGTGCCGACACCCTGACAGTAGCCGCGTGTATCTAGTCTCAGGTCACGACCGGATAGGTCAGCCTACAGGTATATACCAATCCTCGAGTTTCCTCATGGTGGCCCCGCAGTCTGCCCAGTTTGGACCAACACTCATGTGGAGCACTGGCCCGGGGGTTGTTAATTAAGAACTCGGGTTTGCAAAGCCCTATGCAAGTTTTAGTTATTAGGCGAATAGTACCAATGTTGGGACTTGCTGGAAAAGACTTAGCACTTAGCGGTTTATCGAGGGGGTCCCATAACCCCAACCGTGTGAGGAACGCATAATCAAGGAACATAACACCGGTTTATACGGTTCCTAAGGCGGCATGAGTGGAACAAATCACCAAGCAAAAGGCTTAGCCTTCCACCCATTACCAATATATAGATGATTTCATTTAATAATTAATATAGTGTGATATCCCAACAAGCTTCAACAAGAAGCAATAATCTTCAATCTTCTCCTACAACTAACAATGCTATAAGAGGGGCTGAGCGAAGCGTACTTATAGCCAATCAAAGGTTTGCATAGGTAGGGTGGTTAAACAGGTTCATGGATACAATAGGAGGCTGACAGGAAAAACATGGGCATCGAGGCAAAACTATAGAGCGATACTTCTAGCAATAGGCAAGGATAGTAATGATATCCGGGTTCGGTCATCTTGCCTGAAGAGTCGTCGATGGGATCGTAAGAGAGCTCCTCGTTCTCAACCTCGGTAGTAACCTCGTTCTCGTACTCGTACTCAGCTCCCGGCTCTACTCAAAACAAAACACACAAGACACGAAATCAACAAGATGCAATGCACAAAACTACTGGATGCATGGCTGATGCACTATGGAAGTAATGCAGATGCACTTAGGAAGCAAAGAAAGTCTACATAGGAAGCACAGTGTTACAACACAAGGAGCATGGCAATATGCAACAAGCAAAAATACTTCAAAACATGATAACATGAGGATATTATGAATCTACATGCAAAATCACACAAGTTACATATAGAACTTGCTCAAAACGGAGCAACGGGCTAAAAGTTACACCCGAAACAATAAACATGCACAAGCTGAAATTAACAGCCACATAGCAACTTCGGAGCAAGAGATAAATAGTCTACAACACTCAAACATCATGGCAATGAGCATGGACATAAAGTAGACATCTCCTATAGCAAACAATTCCATTGGAGCATCTCCAAAGGAAGCATGGATCAATAACAACAAGCTATGACATTTGGAACTTGACAACAAAATCCTGACAACAGTATTTTATAGCAACTTGGGAGCAAAAGTTAAATATGCTACAGCCACCCAAATAAGCATGTGAGAACATTAATGGATAGCCAACAACTTATACAACAAGGAATCATCAAGATTCACCCCAAAACTATCATGGATTTGCCTAGAACAACAAGCAAACATGGCATCTGGACATTACAGATTCCAGACTTAGTGAAATTTCACTAAGTGTTAAAACAGTAGTAACATCATGGCATGTTTGTGAGCAAGTTTAAGTCACCTCAAGGCAAGACATGGCAATTGGTAAGCACCACAGCAAAGTGCGCATGATGGTGAATCCAAAACATCTAAGCATGCATCAAGGGGACAACCACATCAATAGCAACGAGCTCCTCAACTAGGCATCTCGTAACAAGTTTAACAACATAACAGCCACATGCACTTTTGCAAAGGAGATAAACATGGCTAGATGAAATCTATCATGCAAGATGAAGCAACCAACATGTAGAGCATATCATGATGAACATGTGGACATATCATTTGCTTCATTTGGATAAACATGCACCAAGATATCAAATTGCAAAGATGGCATGAAAACAACTACTAACAGCAGTTTATAACAAGTAGCACTCTTCTCATGAAGATTAAGACATCTAGATGCCCTCAAACATGCATGGCATAATGGAACAAAACATAGTACAAGTCACCACGATCATTTTGACATATCATTTGCTCAAATCGGACCAACACACAAAAAGTTATCCACAATGCAAAACTGCATCAGAAACTAAAAACTAACAGGACTTAGTGGAAAAAAGAGGAGCAACCTCAAAAGTCAACGGGCGCGGATCTGGTCAACGACGGCCGAATCGGGTCGCGGGCTGCGGATCTGGAGCGGGTCCACCGGGCGAAGCGGGCTGGATCGGCTAACGGGCTTCGGCCCGCTAGGGCTTGCCCTGGCGATCGGATCTGGCGGCGCTCTCGGGGATTCTCCCGATCCCTCGAGCGGCGGCGGCGGTTGGCTCGCTCGCCCGAGCGGTGGCCGGCGGGAGGGCGAGGGGAGACCGCGGCGAGGGGCCGGCGAGGCCCGGCCGGCGGAAGGCGGCGGGACATATCCGGGCGGCGGAGACCGGCGGCGGATCGGCGTGGAGTCCGGCGGTGGAGGCGCGGGGCGCGGCGGCGGTGGCCGGAAAGGGCGGCGCGGAGGCTGGCCGGCGGGAAGAAGGGCAACCGGCGGCGAGGTTCCTGGTGGCGGCGCGGATCTGAGGAAGAAGATGAAGGGGTCGCGGGCCCGCACGTTGGAGGAAGCACGGCGAGTGCCCGGTGGAAGCACGATTGCAGGAGGTGGAAGCACGACTCGCTGGGACGTCGGAAGCACGCCGGCTCAACGGTGGAAGCACCGCGCTTCAACGGTGGAAGCACCGGTGGCGAACTGTGGAAGCATTAGGGTTTCAGACGCTAAATTTAGGGGAGGTGGACGTTTATATAGGCACAAGGAGCTAGGGTTGTCCAAATGAGGGAAGGTTTTCGGCCACGCGATCACAATTGGATGGCCTAGATGAAGGGAGGGGTTTGGGTTGGTTTGGTGGGCTGTTGGAGGGTGTCTTGGGCCTCAAAGAGGAGGTACTTTCAGCCCACGAGAATAACTGTTGGAGCACCAAACGAACTCCAAACGCGACGAGATCTGGCAGGCGGGTTACACACATCAAAACAACATCGCACGACAAGTCTCACGCCAAACCGGAAACGTTACACGGCCAAACACCAAAGTAGGCCTCGGGGATGCCACGGACACAAGAGAGAGCTCCGGAACTCGAAACGGACAACGGGAAGGAACGAGTGGGACCGGATGCAAACGACAACACAAATGCAATGCGATGCACATGACTACATGATATGGATGAATGCACACACGCAACACGACAAAACGACGAAAACCCGAAAAGACGAAGAACCCGGAATGGAACTGATGGAGCCAAAGATATATATATTGCCCAAAAGGGAAAGTGTCAGGGATATTACTAGCAGGTATGAACCGGCTAGTATAAACCGGATTATGGTAATATAGTTGTATCATTGTAATACTCAGTAGAGGCTACGAGCCTTGGGATCTTAGGGCCCATGTATAGAGTTACGGTTTGTAAACCGCCTGATCATGTAACTTGAGAGACAAGGAAGAAAGAGCAGAGACCGAGGTGGACACAAGTATGAGCCGGCCTCGGGACTCTGTAAACCGGACCGGGCGTTGCCTCTATATAAAGGGACGACCCGGCGACGGTTCAGGACAAGCAAGAAACAACCCGTCGAGGTACAGGCAAGCGATCCGCTCCCTGTTCATCGACGCCCAAGCAATACCAAACCAAACTAGACGTAGGCTTTTACCTTCATCGAAGGGGCCGAACTAGTATAAATCCTCTGTGTTCTTTGTGTGCTTTTAACCCCTTCAAGCTAACCCGTGCGATGGTTCCATTATCAAGTCCGTTACACCGGACATCTGTCGTGTTAATTCCACGACAGTTGGCGCCCACCGTGGGGCCTCCGCACGATGGTTTCGAGTTCTTGAAGGGCAGCTTTGAAGGGCTCAAGGGTTACGCGGTCGGTCGGATGACCAAGAGTCGCCGCGGCCGGATCTACATCGATGACGCAGGCTGGGGACCGGAGGCCGATTCAATCGAATACGGGTACCGGGTTCCCTTCGGCGGCATCCACGTCTTCATCGGCAAAATTGGCGAACCGGGACCTGAGTCGGACGTCTTCCCCAACATCGTCGAGCCGGCTCAGCGTGAGAGATCGGCCCGGATTCAGCCCGCCATGAAGCACGTTTTCGTCGGGGCAGTTCACGGGGTTCAAGTCGAGGACGGATCGGATTCCGGAGGCGAGACAGTTATCTATTCCGACGATGAATCTTTGTCCGGAGAGATGGAGTCTTTGTATCAGTTGCGGGACGGCCGGTCGGAGGGTGAGTGATGGCTTCTCGCCCCTTGTTGGTTCCCCAAGTGGAAGGTTTGAGATGCAGTGTAGCGGAAGTTTTCCCTTGGCAAAGATACCAAGGATCGATTTCCCCTGAGACTCCCAGTTTCAACAAGAAGGTGTCAACTGCTAACGGCGCCAGATATTAGCAATCAACGTGGACCTGCACACAGATACAAATAACTTTGCTCCCAACGAGTACAGAGAGGTTGTCAATCCCTCCGGCCTTGTTGTTTACAAAGGATTAAATGCAAGTGATAATAGTGATAGGTTTTGCTGTAAATAGTAAGTAAAAGCAGAAAGTAAATAGAGGATGTGATCAATGATGGTAATATGGACCGGAGTCCCATGATGTTCACTAGTGATGTCTCTCTCCCAAAAGACGATAAAACAGCTATGTGAGGTAAACGAATTACAGCTGGGCAATTGACAGGACCATGTGCGCAAACCAGTGCTGACTAAGTTGCAAGAAAGGTAGAGGTTCAAAGCATGGGCGGTACGCCGAGGTAAGTAGACCGAAATCCATCTGCATCTACTACAAATCATCCAACTTGAGATATCTATCCAGAACATCTCGCTGGTATTAAGTTGCGAGTCCCACCCATAGTGTAAACTCAAAGCAACAGACAACTGCATTAAAAGAACTTTGCGTAAAGTAAACAATCCTTGCACCCGCGGGCACAAGCACCGTTGTTTTCCCCCTTGTGGCAACAGCACATCCCCTAGACTCATGTTTCTGTCACTCAAGCTAGTCATCGAGGGGCATGAACCCACAATCAAGCATAACGTTCCCTCTTGGAGTCACTACCTACTACTTGGCCAAAGCAATAAATAACAACGGAGAACATGCAAGAATTACTTACGAACATAAATATAAAAGAGGTGAATCAAATATATTACTCAAACACAATCTGAACATAATCTCACAATCCATCGGATCCCAGCAAACTCATCATAGCAACAGCATAAGGATTACATATGTGCCTCGATTATGTAGGGCAGCTCACAGGGACTAATTAGTGAAGCACAAGAACAGGAGGAGAACATCACATAGCTACTGGTCATGGACCCATGGTCCAAGGGAGACTACTCACAACTCATCCGGGAGGCGTCCATGGTGGTGGAGAGGCTCCCGGTGGTGATCCTCCCCTCCGGCAGGGTGCCGGGAAGAGTTCTCCTGGTGCTCCCGATCTTGGAAGCGCGGCGGCGGTGGAACAGAGATGAGATCGCGAAAAAGGGTTCCCGTCTCCAGGGTTTCGGGGCACGATATAAATATATGCCAAAGGGGGGCATCAGACGAGGCTCGGGGGGCCCAGGCGCCCCCCCCCCCCCCCGGCGCGGCCAGGGGGGGCCGCGCCACCAGGGCGCCTGGAGCCCTGGTGGCCCCCCTCCGGCTGTGCTTCGGGTGCCTGGTAGCTTCTGGAACGCTGGTTTTTTATATAATTTTTCCGGGATTTTTCTGGCAGTTCTCGTAATGGGAAAACCTCAAATACAAAAACAGCCGAAAACAGAAACTGGCACTGGGGTGCACTGAGTTAATAGGTTAGTCCAAATATGATCAAAAGTGTATGGAAGCGTATAAATATCATAGCAATATCACCCAAAAGAGGCATGGAGCAAGCAGAAATTATAGATACGTTTTGGACGTATCAACATCCCCAAGCTTAATTCCTGCTCGTCCTCGAGTAGGTAAATAATAACAAGAATAATTTCTGTGGTGACATGCTATTAACCATATAGGACTTTTTCATAGTCATATGACAAAAGCTTACTGAGACAATGAATCTATAGTAATTAAGTTGCCTCATGAGAAAATCACAAAGAACTGAAAGTTTTACAATATGATACTGAAACATCAAATAGATTTGTAATGAGCATGGTGTGCAAATATGATAAAATGATATCCCGCTTGCCCCCTTTAGTGAAGCAAAACATAAATGCAGGGGCACCTCCAAGGTTTAAGTGATGACTAGATACAATCATTTCAGAATAAACGATATCACAATCATGCAAAAGACAATGCTACTTTGGGACAATGCACATTACACTCAGAATGACAATCATGCTCTCAGTAGTTGGTGCTTTTAAAAGAAGGTGGAGACTCTCGAACCGTGGCTTTTGTTGGCAAGGTTGAAAACCCGTAGTCGGAAACAAAGACAAAACATGTACCAGAGCTCTTGGTTTTAAAAACAGAAGTAATAATTATTATTTTTAGATCATGCATGTTTCGTCAACGAATGCTAGCAGACAACTCAATCACTTCTTGAGATGGACAAGTTTCGAGGAACGGCTCCCGAATGAGGACGATCACATCCTCTTAATCTCCTTTGTTTATCACTGCCAAAGTTTTCTGATTTCTCATGAACAAAGCGTGAAGGAGGGTTTGTATGTTATATTATCTTTTTGAGCCGGGCGCACTCAATGCCAGTTCCTTCTCGTATTATGGGTTTGCACATTATACATGCAATCCCGGGGTGAAGCTTGTCCAACTTAAAAAGATCATGAATTAACTACTACTTCCTCATGAACTTACAATAGAGGCACAAAATAGGAATGCATTTTTTTGAATAATTTCGAGATGGTACATGAAAGTCTCCGTTAGGAATGGCAGGTAAATACCATGTAGGAAGGTATGGTGGACTCATATGGCATAACTGGTTTAAAAGAATTTGGATGCACAAGCAGTCAGTCCGCTTAGTACAGGTGGAGGTTAGCAAAAGACTGGGAGCGACCAACTAAGAGAGCAATGACGGTCATAATCATGCAGAGCAACAAAGCAACATTGAATCAGGCATGGAAGTTATATCGCTACTCAGAAACAAAAGATCATCAAGGCTTGAGAGACTTTCTTTACAATCTTAAATATGCGTGAGCATACGCCAAGTCAATCAAAGTAAATTCTCGAAGGAAGATATTACTAAACCATACCACATCATAGGAAAACAAATCATGTTGGTATTCCAATAACACATTGGGAACCCCCCAGCTATTTGAGACTAACCATAAGAAAACATGAACTACTAAGCACCATTATGCACGTAGCATCTTTATCATAGACATATCAACCAATGCAACGGAAGCAAACTCTCTTAATAAGATAAGCATGATAACTAAAGAGAGTTCAATCAACCAACTAAACAAAACCTCTTTAAACAGATAACCATGAAAACTAAGAGCTAAGCATGATAGTAGCTATTGAAAGACAAAGAACACACACAGCAAAGATAGACATGAAAATTCTATGTTATGTTCTAGGTAGAAGTGGAGCGTGTTTCTCTCCCACATAAAGAAAGCTGAGTTCCGACTCGTTATGAAAAGCTAAAGAAAACTAAAAGCAAGACGCTCCAAGCATAGCACATAACACATGAAGTGATAAAAATATAGTGGAACGAAAGACGAACTGATAATGTTGATGGAGAAGGGGATGCACGGGGGCATCCCCAAGCTTAGACGCTTGAGTCTCCTTGAATATTTCTTGGGGGTGCATGGGGGCATCCCCAAGCTTGAGCGTTTGACACTCCTGAATCTTTTTATCATCTTCCCTCGCACACTTGAAAACTCCCTTCATACATAACTCATCATAATCTGATTAGCGAGGTTATTACCCTTAATAAAATAATTGTTCCTTGCTGGAAATAAGGATATTCTTGAAGGTCTACTGTTTCTCAAGATTGCCAAAAGGTTTTTGCAAAGAAAAAGCAAGCTCTAGGTTTGCAAAATGAAGGAAAGGCAAAACAGGACAAAATCTGTGAAAAACAGAACAGCAGGTAGTAAATGATTTTTTCGGGGCACTTCTGCAACCCTAATCAAAAAACTCAGAACAGACGCACGAAAGATAATTGTATAGAGCACGCTGTCAAAACAATTCAGACCAAAAAGATGATCTGGTGATTTTATACGAATTTTTCTATCCAAGGACAGAATCTGTTTCCTGGACAGCTCGTCACAACTTTTGAACTTTCTTGCAATCAGAGGCTACACTTGGCACAAAGTTGAAAAGTAAAGATACAATGATGATGCTACTGTAGTAACAACATCAAGACACAACAAAAGCAAAATAAAAATTTATTCATGTGGGCTGCCTCCCAAAAGCGCTTTCTTTTATGCCTTTAAGCTAGGCATAAAGCAAAGAGATCAAGTTTTATAAAGAGTAAAAGAATAGCTAGCCCGTGTAACGGACTCAAAAGGTAACTTAATCTTCTTTCGAGGGAAGTGTTCCATCCCTTTCTTGAGAGGAAACTAGAATCTTATATTCCCCTCTTTAATGTCAATGATAGCACCAACGGTGCGTAGAAAAGGACGTCCCAAAATAATTGGACACGAAGGTTCACATTCAATATCCATAATAGTAAAATCAACGGGAACATAATTGTCATTGACAATGATAAGAACATCGTCGATCCTCCCCAAAGGTTTCTTTATGGAAGAATCAACAAGACGAACACCAAAAGAACAAGAATCAAAAGGTTTCAATTTAAGCATATCATATATTCTTTTGGGCATAACGGAGGTACTAGCTCCAACATCACATAAAGCATAGCAAGAGAAGTTATTCAACTTAATTTTAATCATAGGATCCCAACCATCTTCTAGCATTAGTGATATGCTCTGTGAAGGCAAGATTAAGCGTGCTAGTGTGGGGATCTTTAGCCATTCTTTGTAGAAAGGTGACAACTTCTGAGATACTACAATTATCAAAATCAATTTTATCATTACTGGGCAGAATTGTAGTGTCATCTTTTTTGTTTGAATTGCTCTCTATTATAAGAGTTTGAACATCTTCCCAAGTTTGGGGAAGCATAGGAGCTACTTTAAACTGAGGCTCATACTCTTTTCCTGGAAGACCATGCCATGGGCATAACTCTCCATCAAGACTAACATAATCACAAGGTTTATTACTTTTGTAGATTCCGACAGTGGTGATTGGCGTAATGGAAGAAGGGGTGTACTCCTCCCATCTAGTGTTTTTGGTGGAACCCATAGCAGCAAGCAAGCAAGATAACTATTTTTGTGATTTTCGATAAAAGATACTAAAGCAAAACTGAAAGGTAAACTAACAAGACTAAAAAGCAAAGGTAAAAGATAGCGTGCAACTCCCCTATGCTGAAGAGTGGAGTCCCCGACAACGGCGCCAGAAAACTTTGCTTGATGGCTTCTCGCCCCTCGTTGGTTACCCCAAGTGGAAGGTTTGAGATGCAGTGTAGCGGAAGTTTTCCCTTGGCAAAGATACCAAGGATCGATTTCCCCTGAGACTCCTAGTTTCAACAAGAAGGTGTCAACTGCTAACGGCGCCAGATATTAGCAATCAACGTGGACCTGCACACAGATACAAATAACTTTGCTCCCAACGAGTACAGAGAGGTTGTCAATCCCTCCGGCCTTGTCGTTTACAAAGGATTAAACGCAAGTGATAATAGTGATAGGTTTTGCTGTAAATAGTAAGTAAAAGCAGAAAGTAAATAGCGGATGTGATCAATGATGGTAATATGGACCGGAGTCCCATGATGTTCACTAGTGATGTCTCTCTCCCAAAAGACGATAAAACAACTATGTGAGGTAAACGAATTACAGCTGGGCAATTGACAGGACCATGTGCGCAAACCAATGCTGACTAAGTTGCAAGAAAGGTAGAGGTTCAAAGCATGGGCGGTACGCTGAGGTAAGTAGACCGAAATCCATCTGCATCTACTACTAATCATCCACCTTGAGATATCTATCCAGAACATCTCGCTGGTATTAAGTTGCGAGTCCCACCCATAGTGTAAACTCAAAGCAACAGACAACTGCATTAAAAGAACTTTGCGTAAAGTAAACAATCCTTGCACCCGCGGGCACAAGCACCGTTGTTTTCCCCCTTGTGGCAACAGCACATCCCCTAGACTCATGTTTCTGTCACTCAAGCTAGTCATCGAGGGGCATGAACCCACAATCAAGCATAACGTTCCCTCTTGGAGTCACTACCTACTACTTGGCCAAAGCAATAAATAACAACGGAGAACATGCAAGAATTACTTACGAACATAAATATAAAAGAGGTGAATCAAATATATTACTCAAACGCAATCTGAACATAATCTCACAATCCATCGGATCCCAGCAAACTCTTCATAGCAACAGCATAAGGATTACATATGTGCCTCGATCATGTAGGGCAGCTCACGAGGACTAATTAGTGAAGCACAAGAACGGGAGGAGAACATCACATAGCTACTGGTCATGGACCCATGGTCCAAGGGAGACTACTCACAACTCATCCGGGAGGCGTCCATGGTGGTGGAGAGGCTCCCGGTGGTGATCCTCCCCTCCGGCAGGGTGCCGGGAAGAGTTCTCCTGGTGCTCCCGATCTTGGAAGCGCGGCGGCGGCGGAACAGAGATGAGATCACGAAAAAGGGTTCCCGTCTCGAGGGTTTCGGGGCACGATATAAATATATGCCAAAGGGGGGCATCAGACGAGGCTCGGGGGGCCGAGGCGCCCCCCGGCGCGGCCAGGGGGGCCGCGCCACCAGGGCGCCTGGAGCCCTGGTGGCCCCCTCCGGCTGTGCTTCGGGTGCCTGGTAGCTTCTGGAACGCTGATTTTTTATATAATTTTTCCGGGATTTTTCTGGCAGTTCTCGTAATGGGAAAACCTGAAATACAAAAACAGCCGAAAACAGATCTGGCACTGGGGTGCACTGAGTTAATAGGTTAGTCCAAATATGATCAAAAGTGTATGGAAGTGTATAAATATCATAGCAATATCACCCAAAAGAGGCATGGAGCAAGCAGAAATTATAGATACGTTTTGGACGTATCAGTGAGTCCGACGGAGACAGTATTCCGGGCTCCTTTGACCCGCCAAACCGGGTGGTTGTCTTTATGGCCGGTTCACAATCCACGCCGCAGTCAACGGTGATCGGGGCGACAGCAGAAGCTGGTGCAGGGGGAGCGGCCAGGCCCTCTCGCCCGCTGACGTTCTATCCACCTTGGTCGAGGAGTTTACAGCCCGAGCCATGGCAGAGGTAGCTCCAGCACACAAGGCGCAACATGATGCAGAGCTCCTTCAGCTAAAGGGCCGGATTGATCAAGCAAGGGAAAATCTAAAAACAGAGAAGGCTATGATAGCAATGAGGCAGGCAGAGCTGAATGATCAGGGTTTTCACCTAAGGATGGAGCAGGCCTCCGCACAGGGAGTAAGGAGTCGGAAGTACCAGTCTCGTTTACCGCCGGTTTACGAGGCGACGGATCTTTTCAGAACACCAGGAGCGGGGACCAGCAATGATCCGGCTTTAAACCGGAGGGCACCCCCGGCGAGGGATGAGCCGGTTCAGCAGCCTACTACGGAGCAAGATCGGCGGATCACGTCTGCGCCTCACGTTCCTACCCCTCCGGGTCATTATTCAAATCCTTTGGACAACATTGTTGCTGCTGCTTCACGCTTGGCCGCTTTACCCATCGAGGGGACATCCCCAGTGGCGTTGGAGGCACGCAGGGTCAAGGATCTACTTAACACGACATTAACACAATAGCAGGCATATTCTTATAGCAGGGAGAGGCTCCATTCAACGCCACACCACAGCCGGAGTTACACTAGGCATTGGGAGGAACCAGAAGTGTCTAGTAGTGAACGCAGGCGACACCGTCACAGACAAAATAATCCGACAGGCGCGGATGCACAAGTTCAGGATGCAAACCGGGTTAGATCGGTGGGTCGTGAGGAGATCTGTCAAGCAACGCCGGTTCACACAACCACAACAGAGACAGGAGTCACAACGAGTTCCTTTGGGGTGCAATGTCTTATCCCCGCTTTACGGAGCGTGAAGCTGCCCAAGGATTTTAAAGGTCCACGTAAGGTGCCTAACTACACAGCAGATTTGGCTCCAGAAGCTAGGGTGGAGAGAGATGGCCATGGAAATGCTGGACGTGGATGAAACGGCTTGTGCGAAATACTTTACCATGATGCTTGAAGGTACAGCCCGGACCTGGCTAAAGGGTTTACCCCCTAATTCTATCGGGTCATGGGGAGAGCTACGTCGCCAGTTTATCAAGAACTTCAAGGATACATGCAAGCAGCCGATGTCGATAGTAGATCTAGCAGCCTGTGTGCAAGGAGAACAGGAGTCTACAAGTGCATGGGTGCTGCGAGTGTCAGAGATTTTGCACTATTCGAATGGCATCAATCCCAGTATGGCAATAGTGACACTGGAAAACAATTGCCGGTTTGAGTCTCTAAAGTTAAAACTGGGACGGCTTAAACGGGATTGTAATGATATGGGAACTCTCATGAGCGCTCTGGTGAAATACGGGGACTCCGACAATAATAAGTATCCAGAAGCGGAGGGAGACAAAGCTGGAAGGTTAATAAGCCTGGTAAACCGGCGCAGATTAATCCGGCTGGTACCAGTTTTTTAGGCAAGCGAAAGGCAGAGGGTGGCTCTGATTTCGTGGCCAATACCCAAGTTCAAGGGGGTTTTCAGCGCAATAAGGGCAAACCGCCTCCACAAACCGGCATAGGGAATGTTACCTGGGACCAGCAGTTAAATCAGCCTTGTCCGAAGCATAGCACAAGGGAACGACCAGCAAAACACACTATAGGAGAATGCGAGCCCTTGATGGAAGCTGTAATGAGACGCTTCAACTCTAACAACGGGCCTCCAAACGGCGGATCAGGCCCGGGGTTCTACGGTCCGGGTCACCACGGGAACGGCTCCGGATCAGGATATCGTGGCAACAACAGTGGTTATAATAACCGAGGCAATAATCAATATGGTCAAGGTGGTTATCATAACCAAGGCAATCAGCCGCATGGTCAAGGTGGTTACAATAACCAAGGCAGCCAACAGCAGGGCCAAGGTAATCACAATAACCAAGGTAATCAGCAGCGTCAGCAACAACAGCAGCAATCCGGATATCAGAGTAATCCAAAGGAGTTGAGTAGTGGGTAGTATCATGTGTTTACCACGAGTTTGTGTAAACGGGATCAAAAGGTTTTGAAGCGGGCGGTCCATGCGGTTGAACCGGCGACGCCGCAATTCCTACGCTGGTCAGAGCAGCCCATTGTGTGGAGCAGGGAGGATCACCCGATGCGAGTTGATAATCCGGGCCACTTGGCCTTGGTGTTAGCACCACAGGTGGGTTGCTACAAGTTCACTAAAGTTCTTATGGATGGCGGCAGCAGCATCAATATCTTGTATTATGAGACTTTCCGTCGTATGGGCTTGACGGATAAAAAGCTAAGGCAGTCAAACACGGTGTTTCATGGGGTGTGATACGTCCAAAACGTATCTATAATTTCTGCTTGCTCCATGCCTCTTTTGGGTGATATTGCTATGATATTTATACACTTCCATACACTTTTGATCATATTTGGACTAACCTATTAACTCAGTGCACCCCAGTGCCAGTTTCTGTTTTCGGCTGTTTTTGTATTTCAGGTTTTCACATTACGAGAACTGCCAGGAAAAATCCAGAAAAATTATATAAAAAATCAGCGTTCCAGAAACTACCGTGCGCCCGAAGGA
>LR738712.1:639645423-639660085 GCA_902687465.1 Secale cereale
GGGGCACCAGGGCTCCAGGCACCCTAGCGGCGCGCCCCCCCTGGGCCGCGCCTGGGCCCCCCGAGGCTCCTCCGATGCCCCCCTTTGGCATATATTTAAAGCGTCTCCTGAAACCCTTGAGGGAGAAACTCTTTTTCGCGATCTCATCTCTGTTCCGCCGCCGCCGCCGCTTCCAAGATCGGGAGCACCAGGAGAACTCTTCCCGGCACCCTGCCGGAGGGGAGGATCACCACCGGGAGCCTCTCCACCATCATGGACGCCTCCCGGATGAGTTGTGAGTAGTCTCCCTTGGACCATGAGTCCATGACCAGTAGCTATGTGATGTTCTCCTCCCGTTCTTGTGCTTCACTAATTAGTCCTCGTGAGCTGCCCTACATCATTGAGGCACATATGTAATCCTTATGCTGTTGCTATGATGAGTTTGCTGCGATCCGATGGATTATGAGATTACGTTCAGATTGTGCTTGAGTAATATATTTGATCTATCTCTTTTATATTTATGTTCGTAAGTAATTCTTGAATGTTCTCCGTTGTTATTTATTGCTTTGGCCAAGTAGTAGGTAGTGACTCCAAGAGGGAACATTATGCTTGATTGTGGGTTCATGCCCCTCGATGACTAGTTTGAGTGACAGAAACATGAGTCTAGGGGATGTGCTGTTGCCACTAGGGGGAAAACAACGGTGCTTGTGCCCGCGGGTGCAAGGATTGTTTACTTTACGCAAAGTTCTTTTAATGCAGTTGTCTGTTGCATTGAGTTTACATTATGGGTGGGACTCGCAACTTAATACCAGCGAGATGTTCTGGATAGATATCTCAAGGTGGATGATTAGTAGTAGATATTGATGGATTTCAGTCTACTTACTTTGGCGTACCGCCCATGCTTTGAACCTCAACCTTTCTTGCAATGTAGTCAGCATTGGTTTGCGTTCGTGGTCCTGTCAATTGCCCAGCT
The DNA here is from genome assembly GCA_902687465.1 of Secale cereale. NCBI lineage: Eukaryota > Viridiplantae > Streptophyta > Magnoliopsida > Poales > Poaceae > Secale > Secale cereale. The sequence goes on from LR738712.1 coordinate 639,646,376, forward strand.
GTAATTCGTTTACCTCACATAGCTATTTTATCGTCTTTTGGGAGAGAGACATCACTAGTGAACATCATGAGACTCCGGTCCATATTACCATCATTGATCACATCCGCTATTTACTTTTCGCTATTATTTACTATTGCAATTATATCTATCACTACTATCACTTGCGTTTAATCCTTTGTTAACTACAAGGCCGGAGGGATTGACAACCTCTCTGTACTCGTTGGGAGCGAACTTATTTGTATCTGTGTGCAGGTCCACATTGATTGCTAATATCTGGCGCCGTAGCAGTTGACACCTTCTTGTTGAACCTAGGAGTCTCTGGGGATTCGATCCTTGGTATCTTTGCCAAGGGAAAAACTTCCGCAACACTACATCTCACACCTTCCACTTGGGGTAACCAACGAGGGGCGAGAAGCCTAGCAAGAGTTTTTCTGGCGCCGTTGCCGGGGACTCCACTCTTCAGGATAGGGGAGTTGCATGGTATCTTTTACCTTTGCTTTTAGTCTTGTTAGTTTACCTTTCAGTTTTTGCTTTAGTATCCTTTATCAAAAATTACAAAAAAAATTATTTTGCTTTTCTGTTAGTAGTCCTTTCTGTTTAGCTAAACATGTTAGGATTTGGTGCTTTGAGGGAATCAGAAGTTCTAGATTTCCATCAAAGGGATGGAGAAAATATGAAGAAGGCATGGGACATAATTTCTGATGCACATAGGAGAATTATGCCTTGGATACCTATAAAAATTGTGCTTAGAAATTTTTACCATGGTCTTTTTAAATGGTGTAAACACTCTCTTGATATTATAGCCGAGGGAGATTTCCTAGAGTGTGATGAAGCTAGAGCTCTTGAAATTATACATGGTCTATCTAGTTACTTTGTTTATGATCATAACTTTGATACTGTCATAGATAGACTTGCTACTATTGAAAAGAGAATGGATGCTCTAGACTTGATAAAGGTAGAGAAACGTAAACCCAATAAGAAAGACATTTTGGAAATAGACAATGATTGGGAGCCTTTCGTTAGGATTAGCATCTCTAATCAAGACTTCCTTGCTTATTGTGATATTGGATCTATGGTTTCTACTATGCCAAAAATTGTTCATGATTCTTTAAAATTTAACATGGATTGATTACCATCTTATCATGAACACACTAATGGAGATATTTCTGAAATCCAGGGAAGAATAAAAGACGTGCCAGTTAAATTCCTTAAAGGGATTGCAATGATTGATTTCTTCACCATGGAGCCAAACCAAGGAAATATAGTGCTAGGAAGGGACTTCCTCCGAGTAGTTAAAGGCTTCATTGACATAGGTAAGGGACAAATCCGCTTGCGCGGAATGGCAAAAGGTGTGTACCCCTTTCCTAGAAGGAACAAGAATGAACTTGTTGAGGAACCATTTGAAGCAATTTATAGCTCCGATTATTACGATGGTTATTGATTCCTCTATGCATTATGCCTAGCTTAAAGGCATAAAAGAAAGCGCTTTTGGGAGGCAGCCCAATGAATAAATTTTATTTTGCTTTTGTTGTGTCTTGATGTTGTTTACTACAGTAGCATCATCATTGTATCTTTACTTTTCAATTTTGTGCCAAGTATAGCCTCTGATTGCTAGAAAGTTCAAAAGTTGTGAGGTGCTGTCCAGGAAACAGATTCTGTTCTTGGATAGAAAAATTCGTATAAAATCACCAGATCATCTTTTTGGTCTGAATTTTTTCGAAAGCGTGCTCTATATAATTTTATTTCGTGCGTCTGTTCTGAGTTTTTTGATTAGAGTTGCAGAAGTGCACCGAACAAATCAATTGCTACCTGCTGTTCTGTTTTTCATAGATTCTGTCCTGTTTTGCCTTTCCTTCATTTTGCAAACCAAGAGCTTGCTTTTTCTTTGCAAAAACCTTTTGGCAATCTTGAGAAACAGTAGACCTTCAAGAATATCTTTATTTCCAGCAAGGTGTAATTATTTTATTATGGGTACTAACCTCGCTAATCAGATTATGATGAGTTATGTATGAAGGGAGTTTTCAAGTGTGCGAGGGAAGATGATAAAAAGATTCAGGAGTGTCAAACGCTCAAGCTTGGGGATGCCCCCGTGCACCCCCAAGAAATATTCAAGGAGACTCAAGCGTCTAAGCTTGGGGATGCCCCCGTGCATCCCCTTCTCCATCAACATTATCAGTTCGTCTTTTGTTCCACTTAATTTTAATCACTTCATGTGTTATGTGCTATGCTTGGAGCGTCTTGCTTTTAGTTTCCTTTTTAGTTTTTCATAACGAGTCGGAACTCAACTTTCTTTATGTGGGAGAGAAACACGCTCCACTATTACCTAGAACATAACATAGAATTTTCATGTCTATCTTTGCTGTGTGTGTTCTCTGTCTTTTAATAGCTACTATCATGTTCAGCTCATAGCTTTCATGCTTATCTTTTCAAAGAGCTCTTGTTTAGTTGGTTGCTTGAAATCTCTTTAATTACCATGCTCACCTTATTAAGAGAGTTTGCTTCCGTTGCATTGGTTGATATGTCTATGATAAAGATGCTACGTGCATAATGGCGCTTAGTAGTTCAGGTTTTCTTATGGTTAATCTCAAATAGCTGGGGGGTTCCCAATGTGTTATTGGAATACCAACATGATTTGTTTGTCTATGATGTGGTATGGTTTAGTAATATCTTCCTTCGAGAATTTATTTTGATTGACTTGGCGTATGCTCACGCATATTTAAGACTGTAAAGAAAGTCTGTCAAGCCTTGATGATCTTTTGCTTCTGAGTAGCGATATAACTTCCATGCCTGATTCAATGTTGCTTTGTCGCTCTGCATGATTATGACCGTCATTGCTCTCTTAGTTGGTCGCTCCCAGTCTTTTGCTAACCTTCGCCTGTACTAAGCGGACTGACTGCTTGTGCATCCATATTCCTTTAATCCAGTTATGCCATATGAGTCCACCATACCTTCCTACATGGTATTTACCTGCCATTCCCAACGGAGACTTGCATGTGCCACCTCGAAATTATTCAAAGAAAAAGTATTCCTATTTTGTGCCTCTGTTCTAAGTTCATGAGGAAGTAGTAGTTAATTCATGATCTTTTTAAGTTGGACAAGCTTCACCCCGGGATTGCATGTATAATGTGCAAACCTATAATACGAGAAGGAACTGGCATTGAGTGTGCCCGGCTCAAAAAGATAATATAACAAACAAACCCTCCTTCACACTTTGTTCATGAGAAATCAGAAAACTTTGGCAGTGATAAACAAAGGAGATTAAGAGGATGTGATCGTCCTCATTCGGGAGCCGTTCCTCGAAACTTGTCCATCTCGAAAAGTGATTGAGTTGTCTGCTAGCATTTGTTGACGAAACATGCATGATCTAAGAAAGAAATAATAATAATTATTACCTCTGTTTTAAAACCAAGAGCTCTGGTACATGTTTTGTCTTTGTTTTCGACTACGGGTTTTCAACCTTGCCAACAAAAGGCACGGTTCGAGAGTCTCCACCTTCTTTTAAAAGCACCAACTACTGAGAGCATGATTGTCATTCTGAGTGTAATGTGCATTGTCCCAAAGTAGCATTGTCTTTTGCATGATTGTGATATCGTTTATTCTGAAATCATTGTATCTAGTCATCACTTAAACCTTGGAGGTGCCCCTGCATTTATTTTTTGCTTCACTAAAGGGGGCAAGCTAGATATCACTTTATCATATTTGCACATCATGTTCATTGCAAATCTATTTGATGTTTCAATATCATATTGTAAAACTTTCAGTCCTTTGTGATTTTCTCATAAGGCAACTTAATTACTATAGATTAATTGTCTCATTAAGCTTTTGTCATATGACTATGAAAAGTCCTATATGGTTAATAGCATGTCACCACAGAAATTATTGTTGTTATCATTTACCTACTCGAGGACGAGCAGGAATTAAGCTTGGGGATGTTGATACGTCCAAAGCGTATCTATAATTTCTGCTTGCTCCATGCCTCTTTTGGGTGATATTGCTATGATATTTATACACTTCCATACACTTTTGATCATATTTGGACTAACCTATTAACTCAGTGCACCCCAGTGCCAGTTTCTGTTTTCGGCTGTTTTTGTATTTCAGGTTTTGACATTACGAGAACTGCCAGGAAAAATCCAGAAAAATTATATAAAAAATCGGCGTTCCAGAAACTACCGTGCGCCCGAAGGACACCCGGGGGGGGGCACATGGGCTCCAGGCGCCCTGGCGGCGCGCCCCCCCTGGGCCGCGCCGGGGGGGGGGGCGCCTGGGCCCCCCGAGGCTCCTCCGATGCCCCCCTTTGGCATATATTTAAAGCGTCTCCCGAACCCCTTGAGGGAGAAACTCTTTTTCGCGATCTCATCTCTGTTCCGCCGCCGCCGCCGCTTCCAAGATCGGGAGCACCAGGAGAACTCTTCCCTGCACCCTGCCGGAGGGGAGGATCACCACCGGGAGCCTCTCCACCACCATGGACGCCTCCCGGATGAGTTGTGAGTAGTCTCCCTTGGACCATGAGTCCATGACCAGTAGCTATGTGATGTTCTCCTCCCATTCTTGTGCTTCACTAATTAGTCCTCGTGAGCTGCCCTACATGATCGAGGCACATATGTAATCCTTATGCTGTTGCTATGATGAGTTTGCTAAAATCCGATGGATTATGAGATTATGTTCAGATTGTGCTTGAGTAATATATTTGATCTACCTCTTTTATATTTATGTTCGTAAGTAATTCTTGCATGTTCTCCGTTGTTATTTATTGCTTTGGCCAAGTAGTAGGTAGTGACTCCAAGAGGGAACATTATGCTTGATTGTGGGTTCATGCCCCTCGATGACTAGTTTGAGTGACAGAAACATGAGTCTAGGGGATGTGCTGTTGCCACAAGGGGGAAAACAACGGTGATTGTGCCCGCGGGTGCAAGGATTGTTTACTTTATGCAAAGTTCTTTTAATGCAGTTGTCTGTTGCATTGAGTTTACACTATGGGTGGGACTCACAACTTAATACCAGCGAGATGTTCTGGATAGATATCTCAAGGTGGATGATTAGTAGTAGATATTGATGGATTTCGGTCTACTTACTTTGGCGTACCGCCCATGCTTTGAACCTCAACCTTTCTTGCAATGTAGTCAGGATTGGTTTGCGTTCGTGGTCCTGTCAATTGCCCAGCTGTAATTCGTTTACCTCACATAGCTGTTTTATCGTCTTTTGGGAGAGAGACATCACTAGTGAACATCATGAAACTCCGGTCCATATTACCATCATTGATCGCATCCGCTATTTACTTTTCGCTATTATTTACTATTGCAATTATATCTATCACTACTATCACTTGCGTTTAATCCTTTGTGAACTACAAGGCCGAAGGGATTGACAACCTCTCTGTACTCGTTGGGAGCGAAGTTATTTGTATCTGTGTGCAGGTCCACGTTGATTGCTAATATCTGGCGCCGTAGCAGTTAACACCTTCTTGTTGAACCTAGGAGTCTCTGGGGATTCGATCCTTGGTATCTTTGCCAAGGGAAAAACTTCCGCAACACTACATCTCACACCTCCCACTTGGGGTAACCAACGAGGGGCGAGAAGCCTAGCAGGGTGGTACCAGGTAAGTCAGCTTACCCAGTCGGGAAAATTGACCTAGAAGTCACCTTTGGAGATGAACAGGATTCCAGGTCAGAGATGATAACTTTTGAAGTCGTCAAGATCCGGAGCCCTTATCATGCTCTGTTCGGGAGGACGGTTTATGCCAAGTTTATGGCCAGGTCGTGTTATGTTTATCTACAGCTCAAGATGCCGGGTCACAGAGGAACAATCACGGTTCATGGAAGTCACAAGATTGCGTTGGAGTGTGAAGAGGGAGACGCTGCCTACGCCGAGGCAGTATGTGCTACAGAGGAGTTGAAGTTTTACAAGGATAATGTTGATCCGGCAGATATGACTGATGTGCCTCTAACCCCTCGTTGGTTACCCCAAGTGGAAGGTGAAAGATGCAGTGTTGTGGAAGTGTTTTCCCTTAGCAAAGATGCCAAGGATCGAATCCCAGAGACTCCTAGGTTCAACAAGTAGGTGTCAACTACTAACGACGCGGATTAGCAATCAACGTGGACCTGCACACAGATACAAATAACTTTGCTCCCAACGAGTACAGAGAGGTTGTCAATCTCTCCGGCCTTGTAGTTCACAAAGGGTTAAAAGCAAAAGATAGTAGTGATAGATAGTGTTTGCAATAGTAAATAATAACGAAAAGTAAATAGCGGATGTGATCAATGATGGTAATATGGACCGGAGTCTCATGATGTTCACTAGTGATGTCTCTCTCCCAAAAGATGATAAAACAGCTATGTGAGGTAAACAAATTACAGCTGGGCAATTGACAGGACCACGAACGCAAACCAATGCTGACTACATTGCAAGAAAGGTTGAGGTTCAAAGCATGGGCGGTACGCCAAAGTAAGTAGACCGAAATCCATCAATGCCTACTACTAATCATCCACCTTGAGATATCTATCCAGAACATCTCGATGGTATTAAGTTGCGAGCCCCACCCATAGTGTAAACTCAAAGCAACAGACAACTGCATTAAAAGAACTTTGCGTAAAGTAAACAATCCTTGCACCCGCGGGCACAAGCACCGTTGTTTCCCCCCTTGTGGCAACAGCACATCCCCTAGACTCATGTTTCTGTCACTCAAGCTAGTCATCGTGGGGCATGAACCCACAATCAAGCATAACGTTCCCTCTTGGAGTCACTACCTACTACTTGGCCAAAGCAATAAATAACAACGGAGAACATGCAAGAATTACTTATGAACATAAATATAAAAGAGGTGAATCAAATATATTACTCAAGATCAATCTGAACATAATCTCATAATCCATCGGTTCCAGCAAACTCAACATAGCAACAGCATAAGGATTACATATGTGCCTCGATCATGTAGGGCAGCTCACGAGGACTAATTAGTGAAGCACAAGAACGGGAGGAGAACATCACATAGCTACTGGTCATGGACTCATGGTCCAAGGGAGACTACTCACGAGTCATCCGGGAGGCGTCCATGGTGGTGGAGAAGCTCCCGGTGGTGATCCTCCCCTCCGGCTGGGTGCCGGGAAGAGTTCTCCTGGTGCTCCCGATCTTGGAAGCGGCGGCGGCGGCGGAACAGAGATGGGATCGCGAAAAAAGTTCATGTTCTAAGGGTTTCGGAGGACGCTTTAAATATATGCCAAAGGGGAGCATCGAAGGAGCTTCGGGAGGCCCAGGCACCCCCCCGGAGCGGCCCAGGGGGGGGGCGCCGCCAGGGCGCCTGGAGCCCTGGTGCCCCCCCCCCCGGCTATCCTTCGGGCGCAAGGAAGTTTCCGGAACGCTGATTTTTTATATAATTTTTCTGCATTTTTCCTGGCAGTTCTCGTAACGTGAAAACCTGAAATACAAAAACAGCCGATAACAGAAACTGGCACTGGGGTGCACTGGATTAGTAAGTTAGTCCAAATATGATCAAAAGTGTATGGAAGTGTATGAATATCATAGCAATATCACCCAAAAGTGGCATAGAGCAAGCAGAAATTATAGATACGTTTTGGACGTATCAACATCCCAAGCTTAATTCCTGCTCGTCCTCGAGTAGGTAAATGATAACAAGAATAATTTCTGTGGTGACATGCTATTAACCATATATGACTTATTCATAGTCATATGACAAAAGCTTACTGAGACAATGATTCTATAATAATTAAGTTGCCTCATGAGAAAATCACAAATGACTGAAAGTTTTACAACATGAAACTGAAACATCAAAAAGATTTGCAATGAACATGATGTGTAAATATGATAAAGTGATATCTAGCTTGCCCCCTTGAGTGATGCAAAACATAAATGCAAGGGGCACCTTCAAGGTTTAAGTGATGACTAGATACAATGATTTCAGAAATAAACGATATCACAATCATGCAAAAGACAATGCTACTTTGGGACAATGCACATTACACTCAGAATGACAATCATGCTCTCAGTAGTTGGTGCTTGAAGAAAGAAGAAACTCATAAAAGTAAAAGAATGGTTAAGTGCTAGAGCTTTTTATTTTGAAAACATGGAAGCAATTTTGTCAACGGTAGTAGTACTTCATATGTGTCATGTATAAGACATCCTATAAGTTGCAAGCCTCATGCATCGAATACCAATAGTGCTCGCACCTTGTCCTAATTAGCTCGGATTTCCATGGGTTATCATTGCATTACATATGTTTCAACCAAGTGTCACAAAGGGGTACCTCTATGCCACCTGTACAAAGGTCCAAGGAGATAAATCGCATTTGATTTCTCGTTTTTGATAGATCTCAACTTGAGGACATGCATACCGGGACAACATAGAAAATAGATGATGGACTCCTCTTTGATGCATAAGCATATTCTCATAAGAGATTGAGGATCAACGTCCAAGCTAAAACTTCCACCATGATACATGGCTTTGGTTGGCGGCCCAATGTTCTTCTCTAACAATATGCATATTCATACAACCCACGGCAAATCACCCTTACTTCAGACAAGACGAACATGCATAGAAACTCACATGATATTCAACAAAAGTGTGACAGTTGATGGCGTCCCCAGAAACATGGTTATCGCTCAGCAAGCAACTTATAAGAAATAAGATACATAAGCAACATATTCTTTACCACAGTAGTTTTTAAGCTACTTTCCCATGAGCTATGTATTGCAAGGTTAGTTTGCTTAGTACAGGTGGAGGTTAGCAAAAAGACTGGGAGCGACCAACTAAGAGAGCAATGACGATCATAATCATGCAGATCGACAAAGCAACATTGAATCAGGCATGGTAGTTATATCGCTACTCAGAAATAAAAGATCATCAAGGCTTGACAGACTTTTTTTACAGTCTTAAATATGCGTGAGCATACGCCAAGTCAATCAAAATATATTCTCGAAGGAAGATATTACTAAACCATACCACATCATAGGCAAACAAATCATGTTGGTACTCCAATAACACATTGGGAACCCCCCAGCTATTTGAGATTAACCATAAGAAAACCTGAACTACTAAGCACCATTATGCAAGTAGCATCTTTATCATAGACACATCAACCAATGCAACGGAAGCAAACTCTCTTAATAAGGTGAGCATGATAATTAAAGAGAGTTCAAGCAACCAACTACACAAAAGCTCTTTGAAAAGATAAGCATGAATACTAAGAGCAGAGCATGATAGTAGCTATTAAAAGACAAAGAACACACACAACATAGATAGACATGAAAATTCTATGTTATGTTCTAGGTAGAAGTGGAGCGTGTTTCTCTCCCACATAAAGAATGCTGAGTTCCGACTCGTTATGAAAAACTAAAAAGAAAACTAAAAGCAAGACGCTCCAAGCATAGCACATAACACATGAAGTGATAAAAATATAGTGGAACGAAAGACGAACTGATAATGTTGATGGAGAAGGGGATGCACGGGGGCATCCCCAAGCTTAGACGCTTGAGCCTCCTTGAATATTTCTTGGGGGTGCACGGGGGCATCCCCAAGCTTGAGCGCTTGACACTCCTGAATCTTTTTTATCATCTTCCCTCGCACACTTGAAAACTCCCTTCATACATAACTCATCATAAACTGATTAGCGAGGTTAGTACCCTTAATAAAATAATTAAACCTTGCTGGAAATAAAGATATTCTTGAAGTTCTACTGTTTCTCAAGATTGCCAAAAGGTTTTTGCAAAGAAAAAGCAAGTTCTCGATTTGCAAAATGAAGGAAATGCAAAACAGGACAGAATCTGTGAAAAACAGAACAGCAGGTAGTAATTGATCGGTTCGGGATACTTCTGCAACTCAAATCAAAAAACTCAGAACAGAAGCACGAAAGACAATTATATAGAGAACGCTGTCGAGAAAATACAGACCAAAAGGATGACCTGGTGATTTTATACGAAATTTTCTATCCAAGGACAGAATCTGTTTCATGGACAGCACCTCACAACTTTTGAACTTTCTAGCAATCGGAGGCTATACTTGGCACAAATATGAAAATCAAAGATACAATGATGATTCTACAGCAGTAAACAACATCAAGACACAACAAAAGCAAAAATTTTATTCATGTGGGATGCCTCCCAAAAGCGCTTTCTTTTATGCCTTTAAGCTAGGCATAATGCATAGAGATCAAGTTTTATCAAGAGTAAAAGAATAGCTAGCCCGTACAACGGACTCAAAAGGTAACTTGATCTTCTTTCGAGGGAAGTGTTCCATCCCTTTCTTGAGAGGAAACTGAAATTTTATATTGCCCTCTTTCATGTTAATGATAGCACCAACGGTGCGTAAATAGGGACGTCCCAAAATAATTGGACATGAAGGATCACATTTAATATCCATAATAGTGAAATTAACGGGCACATAATTATCATTGACAACAATAAGAACATCGTCGATCCTCCCCAAAGGTTTCTTTATGGAAGAATCAACGAGACGAACACCAAAAGAACAAGAATCATAAGGTTTCAATTTAAGCATATCATATATTCTTTTGGGCATAACACAGGTACTAGCACCAACATCACATAATGTATAACAAGAGAAGTCATTCAATTTAATTTTTATCATAGGATCCCATCCATCTTCTAGCTTTCTAGGTATGGCTTCTACTCTAAGTTTCTCCTCCCTAGCTTTGATGAGAGCATTAGTGATATGCTCTGTGAAGGCAAGGTTAAGCGTGCTAGTGCGGGGGTCTCTAGACATCTTGTGAAGAATATCAATAACTTCGGTAAGAGTGAAATTATCAAAATCAAGGTCACGAGCATCAAGTAAAGTGGTAGTGGTGTCCTTTAGGTTCACTTGTTTGGTAGTTTCTATAGTCATAGCATCACCATTAATAGGTCCAATGGGACCAGGAGTACATTGGGTGCTAAGAGTTTGAACATCCTCAACAACTTGGATAGTAGCAACAATGTGGTGGGTAGGAAGGCTCTTAATTCTATCCTCTTCCTCCCTTTCTCTAGCCCATCTCTCTTTAAGTTTAGCCATCATCCTAATATTTTCATTAATTTGCACTTGAATAGCATTTATAGGAGTGACTTCCCTCTCCTCAAGAGGAGAAGTTTTAATTTTTAGCAATTTTACCTCATTGGCTAAGTGGTCTACCTTAAAAGAAAGATCATCTAGTTTATGTAGTTTTTCTTCTACACTCTTATTAAAGGCTTTTTGGGTAGTGATGAAATCTCTAAGCATAGTCTCTAGTTCAGTAGTGGAGTTCTTGGTACTAGGATAAGCATTGTTGTTCCCATAAGAGTTAGAGGGCAACGGTCTAGGATTGTTACCAAAGTTACTCCTATAAGTATTGTTGTTAAAATTGTTTCTAGAGATAAAGTTCACATCTACTTGTTCTTGAGCAATCAAAGAATTTAAAGGAACATCATGAGGATCAACAGTAGATTGCTTCGAAAGTAGAGACATGATCAAGTCAACTTTTTCATTAAGGGAGGAAATCTCCTCAACAGAGTTTACCTTCCTACCTGTTGGAGCGCGTTCGGTGTGCCATTGGGAATAGTTGATCATCGTCTCATCGAGAAGCTTTGTGGCAGCACCAAGTGTAGTTGACATAAAAGTTCCTCCCGCGGCTGAATCTAACAAGTTCCGCGAGGTAAAGTTCAAGCCTGCATAAAAAGTTTGGATAACCATCCAAGTAGTCAAACCGTGAGTAGGGCAGTTCTTGATAAGAGATTTCATACGTTCCCAAGCTTGGGCAACGTGTTCATTATCCAGTTGTTTAAAATTCATTATGTTACTTCTAAGTTGGATAATTTTAGCAGGTGGATAGTATTTTCCGATAAAAGCATCTTTGCACTTGTCCCAAGAATCTATGCTGTTTCTAGGCAAAGACTGAAACCAAATTTTAGCTCCTCCTCTCAAGGAGAAAGGAAAAAGCTTAAGCTTAACAATATTACCATCTATTTCTTGGTACTTTTGCATATCACAAAGTTCAACAAAGTTGTTTAAGTGTAAAGCAGCATCATCTCCAGCACCGGAGAATTGTTCTCTCATAACTAAGTTCAGTAAAGTAGGTTTAAATTCATATGAAGGTGCTGAAGTGGCAGGTGTAGTGATAGGTGTGCTCATAAAGTCATCGTTGTTGTGACTAGTGAAGTCACACAACTTGGTGTTCTCGGTGGAACCCATAGTAGCAAGCAAGCAAGATAACTATTTTTGTGATTTTCGATAAAAAGGTACTAAAGCAAAAAAAACTGAAAAGTAAACTAACAAGACTAAAAAGCAAAGGTAAAAGATAGCGTGCAACTCCCCTATCCTGAAGAGTGGAGTCCCCGGCAACGGCGCCAGAAAATACTCCTTGATGGGCCTCTAACCCCTCGTTGGTTACCCCAAGTGGAAGGTGAAAGATGCAGTGTTGTGGAAGTGTTTTCCCTTAGCAAAGATGCCAAGGATCGAATCCCCAGAGACTCCTAGGTTCGACAAGTAGGTGTCAACTGCTAACGGCGCGGATTAGCAATCAACGTGGACCTGCACACAGATACAAATAACTTTGCTCCCAACGAGTACAGAGAGGTTGTCAATCTCTCTGGCCTTGTAGTTCACAAAGGGTTAAAAGCAAATGATAGTAGTGATAGATAGTGTTTGCAATTGTAAATAATAACGAAAAGTAAATAGCGGATGTGATCAATGATGGTAATATGGACCGGAGTCTCATGATGTTCACTAGTGATGTCTCTCTCCCAAAAGACGATAAAACAGCTATGTGAGGTAAACAAATTACAGCTGGGCAATTGATAGGACCATGAACGCAAACCCATGCTGACTACATTGCAAGAAAGGTTGAGGTTCAAAGCATGGGCGGTACGCCAAAGTAAGTAGACCGAAATCCATCAATGCCTACTACTAATCATCCACCTTGAGATATCTATCCAGAACATCTCGCTGGTATTAAGTTGCGAGCCCCACCCATAGTGTAAACTCAAAGCAACAGACAACTGCATTAAAAGAACTTTGCGTAAAGTAAACAATCCTTGCACCCGCGGGCACAAGCACCGTTGTTTCCCCCTTGTGGCAACAGCACATCCCCTAGACTCATGTTTCTGTCACTCAAGCTAGTCATCGAGGGGCATGAACCCACAATCAAGCATAACGTTCCCTCTTGGAGTCACTACCTACTACTTGGCCAAAGCAATAAATAACAACGGAGAACATGCAAGAATTACTTATGAACATAAATATAAAAGAGGTGAATCAAATATATTACTCAAGATCAATCTGAACATAATCTCATAATCCATCGGATCCCAGCAAACTCAACATAGCAACAGCATAAGGATTACATATGTGCCTCGATCATGTAGGGCAGCTCACGAGGACTAATTAGTGAAGCACAAGAACGGGAGGAGAACATAACATAGCTACTGGTCATGGACTCATGGTCCAAGGGAGACTACTCACGAGTCATCCGGGAGGCGTCCATGGTGGTGGAGAAGCTCCCGGTGGTGATCCTCCCCTCCGGCAGGGTGCCGGGAAGAGTTCTCCTGGTGCTCCCGATCTTGGAAGCGGCGGCGGCGGCGGAACAGAGATGGGATCGCGAAAAGAGTTCCTGTTTTGAGGGTTTCGGAGGACGCTTTAAATATATGCCAAAGGGGAGCTTCGGGGGGCCCAGGCGCCCCCCCGGCGCGGCCCAGGGGGGCGCGCCGCCAGGGTGCCTGGAGCCCTGGTGCC